>ML780655.1:912215-933388 GCA_009831015.1 Picea engelmannii | reverse complement strand
AGGGGAAGGGAGAGAGAGGGAGGGAATTAGGTGGATAGAGAGAGATTAATTGAGGGATAGAGGGAGAAGGAAGGTCAGAGTGAGGGTGGGAGAGAGATAGAAAAAGAGGGAGGGAGTGGGAGGAAGGTGTGGATATAGGGGAAGAAAGTGGGAGGCGAGAGAGAGAGAGAGGGAGGGAGGGAGGGAGGGAGGTTTAGAGGGGAAGAGAGAGAAGTAAAGAGAGAAAATGGGGGTAGATAGAGTGGGATAGATATAGGGAGTGAGAGGGAGAGAGAGAGAGAGAGGAGGAGGAGGAGCAAGAGTGGGTTAGAGAGAGAGAGAGAGTGGGGTAGATACAGATAGGGAGAGAGGGAGAGAGTGATATAGAGAGTGTGTGTGTGCGTGAAAGCAAGGAGACAAAGATGAGGGAAAGAGAGGGGAATATGGAGTGGGCAGGAGACATATCTGGAGATATAGTGGGAGGGAGGGTGACATAGGGTAGAAGGTGTTAAAATATTGTGTAACTGCAAAGAATATTCTTATCCTCTGTTGTGGATAAAGATAAAATATATTTATTATTGATTAGATCAATCCCCTTTTGTGGATTGATCATGTCGAGATTGTAAATGACCAAATCCCCTTTTGCGGATTGGTCAAACCCTAATTGTAATAGGATAAATAATAAGTCGGCCCCAAAATATATTAAAGAGGCCCCAAAATATATTAAAAGTGGTTATAACCACCCAAAAGAAGAAGTCGACCCTGTGAGTGAAGAGACACTTCCACATGTGCCAGAATTGTATAAATAAGAGAGGCCAATGCCTCATTTAGACACACACTTAGCTCACTCATATAGTGCACAAGTATTGAAGGAAGTTGCAGTTACCAGTTGCCGGAAGAAGGAAGAGAGAGAGAGGTGCATCCTTGGGAGAGGAATTTATGTGTTGTTTGGTTCATTATCTTGGCATTGTATTGGCTATCTATATTAAGGAAGTTTTGCTAGGTTTTCTTCCCCTTGAGGGTTTCCCAGGATAAATGATTGTGTACTCTTGTGATCATGTTTCTCTCAGTGATCCTATCTATGCTATTGTTGTCTAGTAAATTGAAAGTAACCTAATAATAGCAGAAACTTTAACATGGTATCAGAGCTAAGCTGAAGAGAGCATCTTTCATTGGAAAAAGAAACATGAAAATTAGGGATTTTTATTAAAGAAGCTTTTCATCCTTAAAACCATCTAGAAAGGTGTGCCCTACCTCAAGGAACATTTTGGCATCCTCAACGCACTTTTTCAGTGACTAGATCTCCCGAAAAGTGAAACCCTAGTTTTCACAAAGTACCAGAAACCTAGAAGTACCAGTGTACCAGTGTACCAGAAGTACCAAAAAACCATAAGTACTAGAAAACCAGAAGCACCAGTCCAGAAATCCGCAGATCAAGTTTGGAGGGGTAAAAGTTGGATTTTCTGAAATCTAAACACACCAGGTTACTCGCCTTGGTCCAGCGCATCTTTTGGTGAGTTCGGTTTTCAGATCCAAGTAATTTGTTTTTTTTTATTATTTCTATAGCCCAGAGGGCTAGGGTTTCTTCTACAAGAAAGAATGGCTACCAGCATGAGGGTAGAAGACAAGCTGGAAGGATCTAGAAACTTCAGATCTTGGAAGCATAGGCTGCAGATGATTCTAGATGAGAATGATCTTCTAGAACATGTTACAGTGGGTGTACCGGAACCAGATGAAGAAGAGAAAAAGAACAAGAATAAGAAGAATGAAAAGAAAGAAAAGAGAATCGTGTCAGATTCAGTAAAATATCACTTGATCCCTCATATATCCGAACTACAGACAACAAGGAAAATATTTGAAGCACTCAACAGATTATATGAAAGAAAAGACATTAGCCAGAATCTTGCCTTAAGAAAGCAACTTCGTAATATGAAGATGGACAACTCAGAATCGGTCACATCATATCTTATGAGAGTTTCTCACATCATAGATCAGCTTGTAGCTATTGGATATGTCATTAGGGACAAATAACTTGTAACCACAACCCTAAATAGGTTTCCAACATTTTGGATTCCTTTTGTACAAGGAGTGTGTGCAAGAAGCAAGTTACCCAAGTTTGATAAGTTATGGGCAAATTTCACACATGAAGAATCTAGACTTCTAGACCAACATAAGAGATTAATTTTTGATGAAGAGGAAGCTCTTACATCTCAAAAGAACAAAAGAAGTTCCTTTAGGAAGAACAATAAAGAAGCTAACTTCGTAAGAGTTCCAGACAAGAAGAAAGATGTTTCAAAGATCAGATGCTACAACTGTCAAAATTTGGGACAATTTTCCTATGGTTGTCCTCAAGGAAAAGGGAAAATAAAGTATCAAGCACATGTGGCAGAGGAAGAGGAATCTCCTCCCTCAAAGAAATCTTTAGCAGAAATTAAGGATTATGTACTTTAATTTGAATATAGTTGATCTGAAGAAATATAGTGAATGGTGGAGTCCTTGAATCCAACCCACACACAAAGAAACAAAAGATAAGTATTCATGTTTGTATTTAGTATCTTGTTTACTTTAATACTTTATCATTACAAGTTAGTTTTTTGTGAGAATGTTAATTAACCTCGTTTTATTTCAAGTGTCTATGCAGACTTATGAAGGAAGTATCAAAGAAGAGGATGAAGAAAGAGATAACATATTCATTTCACGTATGATCACTCATGAGAGTGACAAAGAAAGCATACTGTAAATAAGTTTACCAGTCTCGGAAGAAAGAACTTATGCCATGACTTGAAAAAGATAGACAACATGAGAAGGACATACGATATGGGGACAGTCAGTGAAGACCAGACAATATCCGATATTTATATAGGAGCAAGAGGCTCCTAAAGAGGAAGAACAAAAATATTGAAGATGAAGAAAAATATGGATACTCAGATATAGTGGATGAGATGCAGGTAACTACAGGTTGCTCCAGTACCATTCGTATAGATGCAGAGGGAGCAGGTTGATCCATTATGAAGACAGAAAGAAAGAAATATTCGAACTCAATAAGGAACCCGGGATATTACAGAATATAACTTCAAGGATGATGATTAGAAACTATCAGTTAGGTGGAAGAGGGAGTTATGTCTCCGAGTTCGAAATGGAGGATCGTGATTTGATGTTGTTAGAAAAGAAGATGGATGGTGCCTAGATATTCTGATCAAGATGAAAGTTATCCAGTAGATGGATGGTGCCCAGCAGATGGGTAGCATGGTATTATACCATTGAAAGATTTTGGACCACAATATATTCTTTGGATCCCATAGCTAAACCTTTGTAGAAAAGGAAGAGGCATTCATAGAGAAGGAATGAGCAATCCCACAGGTAGAACTTCGTAGAGAAGGAGAAAGAGATAAGACCTTCATAGAGAAAGAAGACCTTCGTAGAGAATGGGAATGAGAAATTTGCCAAGGTTGGCCTCTATCCAAGTGTTGAGTTTTGGATACTCTAGGGACATGCTAGAATACCCTCATAGAGAGGGGTGTGACCACCCTCATAGAGAGGAATGTGGATGTTTCTCCAAGAGGCAACGGGAAAATACTCTCCTCTGGCCAAGGATGGAGTAGCCTGGAACACAAAACTTGACCATGTGGAATGGTTAATTGGCTCTTAAGGTTTGTGTCGTGATCCTGCATGGATCATGGAAAGGGATTCTAGTCTTGCCCATTCTAGCATCTTAGCTTCTCTATTTCATGTGGGATGACTAGGAGTGAAGCTATGATAGTAGTCTTCCCCAGTGGATGGGTGAGATAGATGACTACAAGAGAAGGGAGAACATAAAAGGAATGGAAAAACTCATAGGACATCTTCTGTGTGAAGATAAGATATTTTATGTGTGAAGATAAGAAAGAAGTATCTTCTGTGTGAATATGAAAGAAATAAAGAGTATCTTTTGTATGAAGATAAAGAGAACAAAACTTCCGATGATTTATAGATATGCCAATCAATGATCATGATGATAGATGACCAAGTGGATGCCTCTAGTTATCTAGTTAATGATGATTACCCAGTTTATGATGTTATCCAGTTGGTGTTGTTATCCAGTTGATGATGTTGCCCAGATATTCTTTATGTTATCCAGTGGATGCTGCTACCTAGTTGATGTCGACATCCAGTGACCTGTCAAAAGATAAAGAATATCCTTCTTGTTAAGAGGGAGTGTTAAAATATTGTGTAGCTGCAAAGAATATTCTTATCTCCTTTTTTGGATAAAGATAAAATATATTTATTATTGATTAGATCAATCCCCTTTTGTGGATTGATCATGTCGGGTATTGTAAATGACCAAATCCCCTTTGCGGATTGGTCAAAACCTAATTGTAATAGGCTAAATAAGAAGTCGGACCCAAAATATATTAAAGGTGGTTATAACCACCCAGAAGAGGAATTCGGCCCTGTGAGTGAAGAGACACTTCCACACGTGCCATAATTGTATAAATAAGAGAGGCCAGTGCCTCATTTAGACACACACTTAGATCACTCATCTAGTGCACAAGTATTGAAGGAATTTGTAGTTACCAGTTGCTGGAAGAAGGAAGAGAGAGAGAAGTGCATCCTTGGGAGAGGATTTTCTGTGTTGTTTGGTTCATTATCTTGGCATTGTATTGGCTATCTATATTAAGGAAGTTTTGTTGGGTTTTCTTCCACTTGAGGGTTTCCCAGGATAAATGTTTGTGTACTCTTGTGATTGTGTTTCTCTCAGTGATTCTATCTATACTATTATTGTCTAGTAAATTGAAAGTAACCTAATAATAGAAAAACATTTAACAGAAGGAGGAGAGAGAGAGAGATTGAGGTAGAGGGGTAGGGGAAGAGAGAAAGGGTAAGGAAGGAGAAAAGGAGGGATAGAGAGTGTGAAAATGAGGGGTGAGGGATGGAGGGAGAGATAGAAAGAGAGGGAGGGTGAGAGGGGTACGAGTGGAGGAGATACATATGGAAAGAGGGAGAGAGGTAGAGAAGGGCATAGGGGGGAGATGAAAAATGAGTGAGAAAGTGATAAAGTGAGAGAGAGAGAGGTCGAGGAGATAAGGTAATATATAAGGATGGATGCAAAGAGGGATGGAGTGAGATAGGGGGTGAGAGAGGGCGAGTGAGTGAGAAAAAGACAAAGACATAAAGAGAGAGGGAGAGAGGGGATAAAGGGGGGGAAGAGAGAGGGGGAGAGGTCGAGCGAGAAAGACAGAGAGAGAGGCATGAGAGAGAGTGTGTGTGTCAGAGTGAGAGTGAGAGTTGTTGATTTTTCAATAAGCTACCTTAAGCATGAATTTTATTCCATTTTAGAATTTAACTTAAACCATAAAAAAATTTGTTGCAACAACCAATATCACAAGAAGAAACACCATGTACAAGTACACAAGAAGTATCCTGGGAAACCCTTATCAACAAGGGAAGAAAACCCAACCAATCCTTTGCTATATTCTTCAAGAGAAAGACCTTCACCCCCAAGAAAACCTAGCACAAAAGAGGGTGCTTTCAAACCCTATAAGACTAGCGCCCAAGAGAGCTGTGCACTTTTCCCAAGAAGATGTACTTGCTGAAATTTCCAAACTCACACAAAAGATATGATTCCTCAATAGAGAATTTACCTTTACTTATATTAGACTGAACCTATCAATATAGTGTCTATTGGCATAATCAGGCCAACCTCACTAACTCACCATATAATTAATAATTACAATATTATTTATATTTTACATTAATTATCTTTTACATTAAGGTGGGGCCAACCTGTACCCGTTACATTAAAATTAGGGTTACAGGTAAGTTTGACTTTTGAAAAATACAGAAATGGATCTCATACACCCACTAGTTCTCAACCACTAGGGGCACATCCATAGGGATGTCCATATCTTTATATCACTATGTCTCATAGGATAACCACACTCACTAATGCTCAGCCACTATGATCACGTTCACCTGTGATCATCCACATGCACATCTAACTCAACAAATCTTATTTCCCATTGCATTACACAAGAGTCATTTGGAATTCATCATATTAACTCTATTCTCAGAGGAGGCTAATACATAGTTTTCATCTATGTCTCATAATGATGCGCCCAACTCATGGGAATTCACGCGTTCACCTTGTGCTCAACCACAGGCACGTCCAACTCAACAGATCTCCTTTCTCACTGCGTTACACAGGAGAATCATCTAGAGTTCTTCTCAACTCTATGTAAGGAGAAGGCCATCACTACGTTCTAGTTTTGTCTCATATAAGAACCACACACCCATCTCAGGGGATCTCTCTCAGGTATGTATTCTGGAGGATGAATCACGCAGTTGTAATCATCAACACTCCCACTCAACTAGAGAGTCATTCTCCATTAGGAAAAGTCTCTCACGGAAATACTGAAACTTTGTCTTGGTTTTAGTCATCAACACTCCCTCTCAACTAGAGAGGTATTCTTCACCAAGCCAGTTTGGTGGATATTTCTACAATATTCTCATGTGTACAAAGGTACAACATGTGTACTACTTTCCTCTACATCATGTCTATGAAAATGATATTTTATCTCAACATGTTTCGATCTTATCATGCAACACAAGGTTATCAAAGAGTTTCACACAGATCTGGTTATAATCATAGAATCTGTCTCATGATCAAGTAAATTTGTCAGAAGTTTATGAAGTTGCACTAATTCACACACTCAATGATATATACTCTGCTTCTGTGGTACTCAAGGCCACAAATATTTGTTTCCTACTGCACTAGGAAACCATGGAAAACTTCATGATAAACAATAACCAGATGTTCTCTTACGATACACTGTATTTTCTACTCAATATGTATCGACATATCCCTGCAAACTCAATTTCAAACTAGAGGCATATCTGAGGCCATATCCAAATGTGCCTTGTAGATATCTCAATACATGTTTTTTTGTTGTCCAGTGAGTCTGTCTCGGTTGAATCATGGAATGAATAAGTACATTCACTCCATAGCATGAATCAAGTCTGGTGTTAACCAAATACATCATTGATCCAATCATTTGTTGATCAATTTCATCTGAATCATCATCATTCATTTTCTTCAAATCCATCACCGTGGATTTGCATTCTGTCATAATGAACTTCTTTAATAATCTCACTGTATATTTTCCTTGACTCAGGAAACTCTCATAGGTCCTTTTTCATACTTCTTGTCCTACTAAGTAGTGCATTATACTCATATCCTTCATCTCGAAATTAGAAGTCAAATCTTACTTGTATCCAACAAAAAGGATTTTTGACTAAGTCAACAAAATTAGGCTCTCGTCACCAACACTGTAATAATATAGGTTTGGATCAACAACCCTGTTGTTGAAACCCAAAATCATCAAGAATCCATCCATATGATGTAGTTTCTAACTCATGGATGGTATTACGGATGGAAGTGTATCAGGGTTACTGGATCAAGTGTCTCATCATAGACAACTCCCTTTGTTTTTGGGAATCCTCTGGCTACATATCTCACTTTGTATTTTTTGACAGTTCCATCAGTTGCATGCTTGATCTTATAGATCTACTTGGAAGTCACCAAAGACTTCTAGTCTAGTCTCTGAACAATATCTCATACATCATTCTCTAAGATATATTGATATTTTTATATCATGGAAACTTCCCATACCTATTCACTTTTCACTTCTCTATGACAAGAAGGTTCAGAATCAATGATGTGGCTCATGGCTGAAGAGTATCTCGAAAAACATATATTCTCTCTTGGAATGTTCCTTGAGAGGCTTGTATGTTTATTTTCCTCTTACAGAGTGAGACTAGGAAGGCATTTTATGTCCTACTACAATATCTCTAGACATATCAACTGGAGAAATTCGATCAGCTAGAATAATGTGTGTCTCCCTCTGAACTGTTGAAGGGGGAGAAGGTATTGTCTCACTGTCAACCTCCATCTGAGATTCTATGGATCTTTGAAAGGATATATATTCTTCAAGGACAACATCTCTTATTGTCTCAATCTGTCTCTGACCGGGGATGTATATCTGGAATGTCTTTGAAGATTCACTGTTATCTCATAAATGTATCCTTTCTCCCTAAATTGTCTAGCTTGGACTTCTTCTCTTTGGGTACATGAAAATACACTGGGCACCCAAATATCCAGAAGTGTTCAATCTCAGGATTCACTCTAGTGAAAGCTTCTTCGGGAGTTATGTTTTTCAAATTCTGGTGGGGAGTCTTGTTTTGAACATATACAGTGTCATTCATGCTTCTGCCCACGGGATCATAGAAAGATTTTGATCATGAATTATTGCATTGGTTTCCTCAATGATGGTTTTGTTCTTCCTCCTTCTCAAATATTTTTGACTCCCTCTGAAGTCTGAAGTATAACCATCTTCCTTTTGTTTTAACCTTCCCAGAACAAGAAAAAAACCGAAAGGAAACAAAACAATAATATCTTCTAAAGGATAATAATGAGTATGTCTCCAGAATCAAAACAATTTAAGGATTGTTTTCACAGCTACAACACCTACTTGTAATGTAGCAAACTTTAGAAATCTAGGTTTAGAGGCATGATAATTAAAACAATCAAACCTGGAATCTTCACTTCCAATGTGTTTTTCCTCTGAATGCACTAAAATCCCTCTGGATCCATGAATTCAACAAAGGTTCCTTCCTCCTGCAATTTCCATCGTGAAAATGATACAAATAATATATACAAGTGCATACCTATGACATCGCCCAAAAATAAAATATTTTTTTATTTTTGTGCGCTGGAAATTTATTTTTGTTTTTGGCAAATTCGAATCTGGAAATTTTTTGCCATTTATGGCAATTTCGAATTTCGAATTTAATAATTGTATTTAATTATTGTGACTATTGGGCAGAGATCTGTTTGGACTCAACTAACTATTTGACTATGACACTTGTATCACAACAAGAATATTTATATTAATTGCAGGAGGAAAAATGGAACAACCATGTTAAAATCAGCTGACTATGACTCCATGAGTGGGGAGCATGTTGGAACTGCCTCTGGGATGATTATGAGAAGTGGAAAATCATAGATTTGGCCACTGGAAGCCCCGAAAAATCAGGGATTAAGAGAGCTGCGAAAAACCCCAAAGGAGGGAAAAAGACCCGGGCAAAAAATAAATAAATAAATAAATTGATAAATAACATATGCGAGGAGGCAGGACACTGCCAAGTATGTTGGGAAATGATTGTGAGTCCTCTTGTTGTTATGAGCACTGCTGAGCGAGTGTGAGGCAAGGGGATAACTGCTGAAAATTTTGGAATATTGTTGAGGAGTCTCAAAGTTCTCCCTCATGGATTCATGGTCAGGCTAGGGGGTGAATCGGGAAAGTAGTTTTGGCTGCCCTGTTCTACAGTTGGGAGGAACGTGGTTGTTCCCTTTGTCTTCCCATGGAATTGGATTAAGATATGTTGATGTACCCCTCTCTATTTTTGAATGGCTATGTTTGATTGATGTCATATATCTGTTGAGTGATTATATCTAGTTGCACTAATGTAAATTATTTGAATGATCATATCTATTAGTTGTGAGGAATATATGTGAAGGAAATCTGTATTTATATATATTTGTAATACGTCTGCTGGAATGCTCACATCTGACTGCTGAAATATATATATCTGTTGTGGAAGATAAAATACTTTTGTGGATATAATCCGTTTGTTGTCGTGAAGTTCGAAATTAGACATCCCAACCCTGGAATTGTCCCTCCTGTAAGTAAAACGCTAGATGGAAGCACTTATAATTATGTTATATATGTAAATAAGAAAAGGGGGAGATTAACGTCAGTGGGGCAAATCCTTTCTATAGTCAAAGACCCAGGAAGCCAAATATAGATTCCACAGAACACTGGTATTTAATCGCCAAACTCTTATGGAAGTGAAATTATATTTATGATGCACAGATCTAGTACTGTTGGTGTCTAATACACTGATTAAAGGAGAGTCTAAGTGAGTATAATAGAAATTAATTTTTACAAAAAAAATGTTTTCCTATTGTACCCTTTTGTAGATTATATGTGTATAAACTCATAAGTTTAGATTTTCGAAATTCTGTTAGGTAAACAGATATTGAATCCTTCTACACCTACTGTTTTACAAAATGAAAGTAAGAATACCAGTACAAGGAAAAAATCTTAGAATTATGAAAATAATGTGAATTTCGGCATTCGGGACTTGCTAGTTACATTTATGCGAAGCTCCCTTGTTTTTCCAAACCCCGAAACCCCGAATCCCGAAATCCTGAAGTGTTGGTCCCACATCCTTTCACTTTTCACAATTTCGGAAGTTTGTGTGTTGTTATTTGGTATTTGAAACCCCAAAACCCCGAACCCCGAAAGCCTGAAATGTTAGTTCCACGTTCCTTTATTTTTTTGCAATTTCGGGAATTGTTTGTGTTTGATGTTTTGGATTTTGAATTAGCGGGATTCCGAACCCCAAAATCCCGAAGTGCTGGGAATTTTTCGCATTTCGGAAGTTTGTTTAAGTTGATGTTTGGGCACTGGAACTCGCGAAGTTCCGAACCCCGAAACCCCGAAGTACAGATTCCACCTTTCCGTTTTCGCATTTTGGAGGTTTGTATCTGTTGATGTTTGGGCACTTGAACTTGTGAAGTTCTGAACCCTGAAACCTCGAAGCGCTAGTCCAACCTTCTCTCTTTTCGCATTTCATAGGTTTGTTACATGAGATGTTGGGGCACTTGAACTGGCGAAGTCCCGAACCCTGTAAACCTCGAAGTGTTGATCCCACTTTCCTTTTTTCGTGATTTCGGGAGTTGTTGTGTGTGGATGTTTGGCTTCTATATTCGTGAAATCTCGAACTCTAAAATCCCGAAATGCTGGTCACGTTTCACGATTTTGGGAGTTTTTGTGTGTAGATGTTTGGGTGTTGTACTCGCGAAATCCCGAACTCTGAAATCTCGAAATGTTGGTCACCTTTCATGATTTCGGGAGTTGTTGTGTGTTGATGTTGGGTTGTTGTACTCGCAAAACCCCCAAAACCACCAAAGTTTTGGGCTCACAGTCTCTCTGTATTTTGGATATTCGGAAAATAACATGGTCTGTTGTGTTGTTTGGCTTTAGTAATCGCCGAAACCTAATTAACCTCCATTTTTCCACAAAAAATGTAGTAACATGGTAGGAATGTTTGTTATAGGAACAACTCTAATAGTGTAATGAATGGCCCAGTAAAAGAACATTGGAGAGTCTTCATTCTGGATAGAGGTATGGAAGTAACAGACTGTATTACAAGTCGTTTGTATTGCAAACATATGATAATATTTTTTTTATGTAGGGATTTGGGCATAAAATCCCAAAGTTACTTGTATTGTTAATATTGTGGTAGTGTTATAGGTACAAACAGATAGAAAAGAAATTATAAATTACAAGATCTTAGATAAACATTGAAGTGATGAGTAAACACTTTTTATATCGTCGATTAGGAAACTTTAAGTTGAATGGTAAGGAAAGTCGACGACAATAAGGATTCTAACAAACTTTTAGACTCAAGCCTTATAATAGAAAGCTTACTTGCTTGAAATCTCAAAACTTTTCATGGATAAATGTACAAAAAAAAAAAAATTGTGACAGTTTTTGAGGTACATTACATATGGTATCAGAGAAAAAGTTACAACACTGGGCCTGAACAGGGCCACATTAATTTCTTAGTATATATTATGATTTATGAAAAAACTAATAAATCTTGTGGATTACAAACATAAAGCTTTTCTATTTTGTGTTGAATAATGGCAGCTCAAGAAGGTGCATAAATCAGGGTGGAAGAGAATCCAAAACAAGGACCTCCTGGAGATCCAAGACAGAATAGTGATGGAAGCTCACCCACGGAGGTGTTGGAAACAACGAGGAACCTTATTGTTGAACTACAGGTTTTCAAGGCCGATAATGAAAAATTGAAGAAGGCACAACAGGAATAGCAAGAGATAAATGAAGTCCTGTTGCATAGTATAGTAACCAAGAAAATCCCAAAAGATGATAACCATGAGGAAGAGGTCAGCAAAAGGGACTTCAAGAATTCTATTGTGAAAACAGAAAAAGGAGACAGTTCGTCTGAGGGGACACCTTCAGCTAAAGATAAAACCATACCAGACAAAAAAAGAAAACAAACAGAACACCTTGAAGGAGAATTTAAAAAGATTAAACCAACTACTTTTGATGGAGAATCTAGGATAGGATAAGAAGTCGAGGCATGGTTGTTGGACATAAAAAAATACTTCCAAATCTACAACTATTCCAGCAATATGAAGGTTAGAATGGCCATCTACAATCTAAATGGGAAGGCCAACATTTGGTGGCATGACCTGAAATTGGCCAAGGGCCTAAAGGAGAAATAGTTGGAATGGTCCGACTTTAAGAATTATTTTAAGAAACAATACCTTTCTGAAAGCTATTATGAAAGGAAGACGAAAGAATTCTATGAGTTACGACTCGAAAAAATGACAATGGAGGACCTTATAAATAAATTTTTGGAACTACTAAGGTTCGTACCATACATTCAAGAGGATAAGGAAAAAATCCAGCAATTCTTAAGTTGTTTACCACAGTCCTACAGGGACAGAATTGAGTTTGACAACCCCAAATCCTTGAGTGAGGCATTCAGGAAGGAACGAATGTGCTATGACCAGTATAAACAGTGGGTAGAGTTTCCCAAGACCTGGAAGGATAAGAAACAAGATGGAATGCACCAGCGAAAGAAGGGATACCGACCAACTCCTTATTGGAATGAAGAAAAAAGTTTCCCAAGGAAGGATTTTCACGCCAATCATCTGAATACGCAAGGTAGCAGTAAACCGGTAAACCTGGGAACGAAGAAGTTTGGGGACAACTCCTGCAAGCCATTAAAGTGTTGGGAGTGTGGAGAGCCTCATCTAAGGAGGAACTATCCACGTTTAATTACAGTAAATAACACTTCCATCCACAATTTGCAGGAAGCCTCGATAGTGGGTGACTTGGGAAGAAGTCTACATCGAATAAATGCATCCATAGATGGTCAATAAGATGACCACCAGTCTTCGGTGGTAGAAATCGAAGGTAAAATCCATGACACTTGAATTTCTGTTTTAATTCACCCTGGAGCTATGTTAAGTTATATTACTTCCGATATAGTAGAGTTGAATAAAATTAAGAAACAAAAGAACGAAAAATCTTGGCTTGTACAGCTAGCAACAGGTGCTAAAAGAAAAGTAGTTAACTTTATTTCTGATCTTGAGATCATCTTAGATGGTCAAATGATAAGGACCAATCTGAACATCCTACCACTAGGATCTTATGATATGATTATTGGGATGGATTGGTTGGAACAACACAAAGCGGTACTAGATTGTTATACAAAGATACTTAGCTATAAAGATAATTTTGGCACTGTTAGAACAACCCAAGGTATACCAAAACCTGTGTCATTCAGACAAGTTTCAGCGATGCAATTCAAGAATTGTATTAGAAAGGGATGTCAAGTTTATGCCATCAAAGTGACGAATCTATTAGAAACAGAAGGTAAGCCCAAGTTAGAAGACTTTGTTGTCCTACGAGAATTCAGAGACATGTTTGTTGATGGGATACCAGAATTGCCTCCTAGGAGAGAAATATATTTCTCCATAGACTTACTACCCAGATCAACCCCTATCTCAAAAGCACCCTACCGAATGAGTCTACTAGAACTAACAGAATTAAAAATACAATTACAAGAATTGTTGGACAAAGAGTATATCAGACCAAGTGTCTCGCCATGGGGAGCACCAGTCCTCTTGAGGAAAAAGAAAGATGGTACTCTAAGACTATGTATCTATTATAGACAACTGAACAAAGTGACCATTAAGAACAAATACCCCTTACCTAGGACAAATGATCTGTTCGATCAAGTTGGTGGGGCCAAGATCTTCTCAAAATTGGATTTACGATCCGGTTATCATCAAGTTTGGATAAAGGACCAGGACATAAACAAAACAACTTTTCATACAATATACAGACACTACGAGTTTGTAGTCATACCTTTCGGACTCACTAATGCACCAACCACATTTATGTGCTTGATGAACAACATTTTCAGCCAGTACTTAGACAATTTCGTAGTAGTATTTATTGACGATATTCTGGTCTATTCTAAAACAAAGGAGGGACATGATGAACACCTAAGAATGGTTCTGCAAACAATAAGGAAACACAAGCTATACACAAAATTCGACAAATGTGACTTTTATCAAAAATAAATACAATATTTAGGACATGTCATTTCCTCGGAAGGTATTGTCATAGACCTAAAAAAGATAAAAGACATTATGGAATGGCAAGTACCTAAGGATGTGGCAGATATCTGGTCATTCATGGGAATCACCAGATATTATCGCAGGTTTATAGAAGGGTTCTCCAAGATAGCCTACCCTATCACGTCATTACAAAATAAAGAGACCAAGTTTAACTGGTCGCAAAAGTGTCAAGACAGTTTTAACAAGCTAAAATAATTATTGACATCGACGCCCATTTTGAAGGTAGCAGACCCAGATAAAGACTTCACAGTATGTGTTGATGCAAGTAAAGAGGGACTAGGTGGTGTTCTAACTCAGGAAGGGCATGTGATTTGTTATGAGTCTTGGAAATTAAAAGAACACGAGTGAAACTATGTCACTCATGACTTAGAATTGGTAGCAGTAATAGATGCGTTAAAAATGTGGTGACACTATATAATGGGCAGAAAACTCTTACTATTGACGGATAATAGTGGGGTGAAATATTTGTTTAACCAACCAGACCTTAATACTAGACAAGAAAGGTGGCTAGCCATCTTGAGAGAATTTGACTTCGAGGTCAGACATATCAAGGGTAAGGAAAATAAAGTAGTAGATGATTTAAGCCACAGAATCCATGGGTTATTTGAGATAAATATCAACATAGCATAAAGTGACCTGGAACAAAGAATAAAAACGACAGGTATTAACGACAGAGATTACACTAAGATGGTGGCAAAATTTCAAAACAGTATCACAAACTCCGATAAACCAGATATAAGTATCGACAAGAAGGGACTATTAAGATTTAAAAACAAACTTTACATACCAGATTCAACAGAGCTAAAATTAACTATTTTAGACGAAGTGCATAAGAAACCGTATTCTGGCCATCTAGGTTACCAAAAAACAATAAAAACACTCAGAAAACTATTTTACTAGCCTAATATGAAGGGCGAAATAGCAGAGTACTTGTCTAGGTGCCAAGATTGTCTGCAGGTTAAGGTCAAACACCAACATCCAGCCAACATATTACAGCCATTACCAGTACCAGAATGGAAATGGGAGGCCATATCGCTAGACTTTATAACAAGTTTTCCTAAAACTCAGAAACAAAATGATTCAATCATGGTTGTAATTGATAAACTCAGTAAGTCCGCACACTTTATTCCTGTAAAGTCTACTTTTAAGGCTATTAATATTGCTGAAATATTCATGAAAGAAATTTTTAGACTGCATGGTGTTCCTAAAATGGTGATTTTAGATAGAGACGTAAAATTCACATCCTCTTTTTGGAAGGAATTGTTTGCAAGGATAAATACTAATTTGAATTTAAGTACGAGTTATCATCCACAAATGGATGGACAGACCAAAAGGACAAATCAAATCATTGAGGATATGATCCACGTGTATGTAAGAACAAAGCCGAACAAGTGGGAGGACTACCTACACTTGGTAGAATTTGCATATAACAATGGGTACCAAACTTCGGCTAAGTTGAGCCCTTTTGAAATACTATACAGAAGAAAGTGTACAACTCCAATTAGCTGGGATAACCTGGCTGACAGACTCATGGTTGGACTAGAGATGCTCCAAGAAATGGAGAACATGGTAAGGAAGGTACAACAGAACTTGAAAGAACCACAGGTCAGACAGAAGAGCTACGCAGATCAGGAAAGAAGACATTTGGAATTTCAAGTGGGAGACCATGTTTACTTGAAGGTAAAAGCCTGAAAAAACTCGTTGAAGTTAGGAAACTATGCCAAGATGGCACCCAGGTTTTGTGGCCCTTCGAGATACTAGCTCGAATTGGACCTATGGCATATCAACTTGCACTTCCAGCTAATCTAAGAATTCATAATGTATTTCATGTTTCTTTGTTGAAAAAGTATATTCATGACCCTACTCATATGATTGATTGGAAATTGGTGCAGGTGGAACCCGAAGACAAGTTCTAGGTGGACCCCTGTGCATTTCGGACTGGAGAGAAATAACACTTCGGAACAGAGCCGTCACTCAGGTAAAGGTGCAATGGAAGCACTTTAGTCGTGAGGAGGCCACTTGGGAATTGGAGGGAGATTTGTGGAAATATCATCCAATCCTATTACAGGAAAGGAACAAACATTGAGGATAGTGTTTTATTGAAGGGGGAAAGGATGTGACATCCCCCAAAAATAAAATATTTTTTTTATTTTTGTGTGCTGGAAATTTATTTCCGTTTTTGGAAAATTCGAATCTGGAATTTTTTTTCCATTTATGGAAATTCCGAATTTCGAATTTAATAATTGCATTTGATTATTGTGACTGTTGGGTAGAGATTTGTTTGGAATCAACTAACTATTTGACTATGACACTTGTATCACAACAAGAATATTTATATTAATTGCAGGAGGACAAATGGAACAACCATGTTAAAATCAACTAACCATGACTCCTTGAGTGGGGAACATATTGGAACTGCCTCTGGGCTGATTATGAGAAGTGGAAAATCAGATATTTGGCCACTCACAGCCCCGGAAAATTAGTTATTAAGAGAGCTGCAAAAATCCCCAAAGGAGGGAAAAAGACCCGGGATTTTTTTTTTTTTGATAAATAGCATATGCGAGGAGGCAGGACGCTGCCAAGTATGTTGAGAAAGGATTGTGAGTCCTCTTGTTGTTATGAGAATTGATGAGCGAGTATGAGGCAAGGGGATAACTGCTAAAAAAATTGGAATATTGCTGAGGAGTCTCCAAGTTCGCCCTCATGGATTCATGGTCAGGCTAGGGGATGAATCGGGCAAGTAGTTTTGGCTGCCCTGTTCTATGGTTGGGAGGAACATGGTTGTTCCCTTTGTCTTCCCGTGGAATTGGATTAAGATATGTTGATCTACCCCTCTCTATTTTTGAATGGCTATGTTTGATTGATGTCACATATCTATTGAGTGATTATATCTAATTGCACTAATGTAAACTATTTGAATGATCATATCTATTAGTTGTGAGGAATATATGTGAAGGAAATCTGTATTTATATATATTTGTAATACATTTGTTGGAATGTTCACATCTGATTGCTGAAATATATATATTTGTTGCGGAAGATAAAATATTTTCGTGGATATAATCTGTCTGTTGTCGCGAAGTTCGAAATTAGACATCCCAACCCTGGAATTGTCCCTCCTGTAAGTAAAACGCTAGACGGAAGCACCTATAATTATGTTATATATGTAAATACGAAAAGGGGGAGATTAACGTCAGTGGGGCAAATCCTTTCTATAGTCAAAGACCCAGAAAGCCAAATATAGATTCCACAGAACACCAATGTTTAATCACCAAACTCTTATGAAAGTGAAATTATATTTATGATGCACAGATCTAGTACTGTTGGTGTCTAATAGACTGATTAAAGGAGACTCTAAGTGATTATAATAGAAATTACTTTTTACAGAAAAATTATTGTAAAAACTCATAAGTTTAGATTTTCGGAATTCTGTTAGGTAAACGGATATTGAATCCTTCTACACCTATTGTTTTACAGAACGAAAGTAAGAATACCAGTACAAGGAAAAAATCTTAGAATTATGAAAATAATGTGAATTTCGGCATTCAGGACTTTCTGGTTACATTTATGCGAAGTTCCCTTGTTTTTCCAAACCCCAAAACCTCGAATCCCGAAATCCCAAAGTGTTGGTCCCACATCCATTCACTTTTCGCAATTTCAAAAGTTGTTGTTTAGTATTTGAAACCCCGAAACCCCAAACCCCGAAATCCTGAAATGTTAGTTCCACATTCCTTTATTTTTTCGCAATTTCGGGAATTGTTTGTTTTTGATGTTTTTGCTTTTGAAGTCGCGGGATTCTGAACCCCGAAATCCCGAAGTGCTGGGAATTTTTTGCATTTTGGAAGTTTGTTTATGTTGATGTTTGGGCACTGGAACTCACGAAGTTCCAAACCCCGAAACAACGAAGTACAGATTCCACCTTTCCGTTTTCGCATTTCAGAGGTTTGTATCTATTGATGTTTGGGCACTTGAACTTGCGAAGTTTCGAACCCCAAAACCCCAAAGTGCTAGTCCAACCTTCTCTCTTTTCACATTTCAAAGGTTTGTTATATGAGATATTGGGGCACTTGAACTCGCGAAGTCCCGAACCCCGGAAACCTCGAAGTGTTGATCCCACTTTCCTTTTTTTGCAATTTCGGGAGTTATTATGTGTGGATGTTTGGCTTCTGTAATCGTGAAATCCTGAACTCCGAAATCCTGAAATGTTGGTCACTTTTCACGATTTTGGGAGTTGTGTGTAGATGTTTGGGTGTTGTACTCCCGAAATCCCAAACTCCAAAATCCTGAAATGTTGGTCACCTTTCGCGATTTTGAGAGTTGTTGTGTGTTTATGTTGGGCTATTGTACTCGCAAAACCCCTGAAACCCCCGAAGTTCTAGGCCCACAGTCTCTCCGTATTTTGGATCTTCAGAAAATAGCGTGGTCCATTGTGTTGTTCGGATTTAGTAATCGCCGAAACCCGGTTAACCTTTTTTTTTCCACAAAAATTGTAGTAACATAGTAGGAATGTTTGTTATAGGAACAACTCTAATAGTGTAATGAATGGACCAGTAAAATAATGTTGGAGAGTCTTCATTCCGGATAGAGGTATGGAAGTAACAGACCGCATTACAAGTCGTTTGTATTGCAAACATATGATAATATTTTTTTATGTAGGGATTTGGCCATAAAATTCCAAAGTTACTTGTATTGTTAAGACTGTGGTAGTGTTATAGGTACAAACAGATAGAAAAGCAATTATAAATTACAGGATCTTAGATAAACACTGAAGTGATGAGTAAACACTTTTTATATCGTCGATTAGGAAACTTTAAGTTGAATGGTAATGACAGTCGACGATAGTAAGGATTCTAACAAACTTTCAAACTCAAGCCTTATAATAGAAAGTTTACTTGCTTGAAATCTCAAATCTTTTTATGGATTAATGTACAAAAAAAAAAAATTGTGATAGTTTTTGAGGTACATTACAATACCTGAGGGTGTTGATATGATTTCTCCAATGGCACCTAGTTGATCTCTTTCCCCTAAGATATTTATGAAGAAAGTAGTCATGGTGTCACATTTTGTCATCTTGTTATTTCGAAGTTGGCCCTTCAATGTAAGAGCTTGAGTAGATGATTGGCTTCCTTGTCTTGACATCATCTTCCTTCCATTCATCGATAGATGTCTCTCATAAAAAACAAATTGTATCACCCACAATAATTATTCTTCTAAAGTATTTTCTTCCATGAACTTGAAGTTTTGTTGATCCATCAAGCTTATCTTTCATCATAGTTATGTTCATCATAATTTTAGATTCTTCACAAACCCTTGTCAACTGGGATATAAAACCTAATGGCTAGGCTAGGCTAGAACTTTTAGGTTTTGTTGGACTTATGACTGCCAAAAATAAGCCTTCAAAATATAGGAGAATACTAGCGAGCTAAAGAGCTCCTTTAAAGAGTTGCAGAAACCCTAATTCTAAATTTTCTGTAGAAATTAGCAAAACCCTACAAACCCTAGGGCTAGAAAGTCAAAATGATCAGAATTGAAATATGAAGCTTGTTGTAGGTGCCTTGAAGGAGTTTGTACACTCCTATGGTATTTTAATCTCCAACATCCAAGTCCCAAGTGTTGAAACCTCTCAAAAAGGTAGGTTGTACGCAATTTCTGGAAACCCTAGGAGGGACGTACGGTTTTGCAAGAGAGAGAAGATGGTTGAAAATTGCTTGTGCAATGGGTTCTTAAATACCTATGCTCTAAAACCATGTTGATTTTTCAATCAGATATATTAAGCATGAGTTAATTCCATTTTAGCATTTAACTTAAACCATAAACAATTTTGTTGCAACAACCAAGATCACAAGAAGAAACACCATGCACAAGTACACAAGAAGTGTCATGAGAAACCCTTGTCAACAAGGGACGAAAACCCAGCCAATCCTTTTCTACATTATTCAAGAGAAATAAATTCACCACAAAGAAAACCTAGCACACAAGAGGGTGCTTTCAAACCCTAGAAGACTAGCACCCAAGAGAGGTGCACACTTTTCCCAAGAAGATGTACTTGCTGAAATTTCCAAACTCACACAAAAAATATGATTCCTCAATGGGGAATTTAACTTTACTTATATTAGAATGAACCTGTCAACATAAGTGACTATTTTCACAACAAGTTTGACCTCACTAACTCACAATATAATTAACAATTACAAAATTAATTATCTTTTACACTAATTATCTTTTACAATAAGGTGGGCCCGACATGTACCCTTTACATTACAATTAGGGTTACTTGTAAGTCTGACTCTTGAAAAATATAGCAAGAGATATCATACACACACTAGTTCTCAACCACTAGGGGCACATCCATAGGGATGCCCATACCTCTATCTCACTGCGTCTCACAGGAGAACCAAACTCACTAGTGCTCAACCACTAGGATCACGTTCACATGTGTTCATCCACAGACACGTCCAACTCAGTAGATCTTCTTTCCCACTACATTACATAGGAGATTCATATGGAGTTCATCATCTCAACTCTCTGCTGAGAGGATTCTAATACATCGTTTTCATCTTTGCCTCATAACGATGCACCCAACTCATGGGAATTCACACGGTCACCTTGTGCTTAGCCACAGGCACATCCAACTCAACAGGTCTCCTTTCTCACTATGTTACACAAGAGAATCATCTGGAGTTCTTTTCAACTCTCTATAAGGAGGAGGCCATAACTACATCCCAGTTCCATGTCATATAGGAACCACACACCCATCTCAAGGGATCTCTCTCAGGTCTATGTCCTGGAGGATGTCTCACGCAGTTGTAATCATCAACAAAGGTGAGAGAGAGGTACAGGGAGAGATAGGGGGAGAGAGGTAAATAGAGAGGGTAAGGGAGAGGGATGGAGGGGTAGGGGAGGGAGAGAG
>ML780655.1:901336-911919 GCA_009831015.1 Picea engelmannii | reverse complement strand
GAGAGTGAGAGAGAGAGATTTTTGGAGGTAGATAGAGAGAGGGAAGGGGATACAAAGTGATGGGGAAAGGGTAGTAGATTCAAGAGAGAGAGAGAGAGAGAGAGAGAGATGGTAATGAGATGGAAAGATAGAGAGAGATGTTGTAGAGAGAAAGGGGCAAGTATATATATATAATATAGAAGGGGAGAGGGATAGAGAGAAAGAGGGGGGGGGAGAGGGAGGGGGATAGATTCAACAATAAAGAGGGAGAGAGAGGGGTGTAGAGAGAGACCTAGATAAAGTGAGAGAGAGGGATCATGGGAGAGAGGGAATTAGATAGGGATATGGTGAGAGAGGTAAAGAGAGAGGGTTGGTAAGAGAGGCGAAGGGATATATAGGTNGGGAGAGGGAAACAAGGAGAGAGGGAATGAGGGGGTAGATAGAGGGGGAGAGGGAGAGAGAAAATGAGAGAGAGAGAGAGGGATGTAGAGAGAGAGGGGAAAAGAGAGAGACATTTTATGTTTCTTGCATTACGTTTACTAATAAGGCATGTGAATTTTAGGAATGTGCATGCACTTGTGTTCCTAAGAACTTGTGGGTATTCGTAAAAAGTGTGTGTTCTTCAGGGTTTGGTTACCTCGTATTTAAGTTTGGGATGAAAAAACTAGTGGCTTGATATGTAAATACATTAAAACCTCCATTTTTATGAATTCCTCTTAATATCTCTATTTTTTTTGTCAATTTTCTATACTCTACACAAATTCGTTGTAAAATTCATTGTTAAGATATTCAACACCTGCACTAACAAAAACACAAACATACACCATTGTTATAAAAACTCAAATTTCATGTAGTTATTCTCAAATTATATAAATAAAAGTTATATATTCTCAAAAAATAATTTAATGTATCTTCTTACACCATATTCAAATCCATTGTAAAAGTAGCTTGGATAATCACTCCAACTTAGAAGATTGTTGTTTTGTCATGTTTACATGTATCATGAGAGACCATCCTTAGTTTGCTCCTACCCATATATAAAGAGAATTGATATTGAAATATTTACTTAAGGTAGACATAAAAATATTTACTTAGAATGGAGATAAAAACATAAAAAAATTTTCCCAATTATTTTATAGTTGTCTCTTTCACTTTTGATATAAATATGTTTTATTAGTCCCTACCTCGGCCAAGGTAGGACTATAGTTTTCGCCCTGCTATCAACACTCAGTTCACTGCCCATTAGTTGGTCCATTTTGTTATATTAATAGGTACATTTTGGTTTACAATTTATTAATTCATTTAGTTTTCATCAAATTTTATATTAATTTTATTTATTTATATAAATAAAATTATTTTCTTATTTATAAGATTTCACAAATGTAATTTTGGATTGGCTGAGAGCATATTGATATGAATTTATTTCCCTGTTGTATGCTATTTTCTTTAACATAATTGTCAGAAATAAAAATGATTTAATAAAAAAAATATTTTATTGGCTATTTTGTACTCCACTCGACACACTCCAAGGAGTGCAGTGAGGTTCCACATAGAGTGCGTTGATAGAGTTCTGAGTTTTATCTCATAAAATATCAGGAGGGATATCGTTTCTCTTATACCAGTGGAAGTGAAAGTATCACATGGAGCCGTGCAAGGTGTGCGCATGCCAGTTGAAGCCGTAGACTTTTCCAATTGAGGAGAAAGGTTGAAGAACTGTTATTGCAGGGAAGTGCATAGAGTTAGAGATTTTAAACAACCAAAGGTTATTGTGAATGCGCAAGGAGTGTGCACAAGAATCCTTTAGAAGCCTTGAACCCGTAGCAGAGGTCAAGCTCAGGAAGGATATAACCTTTTGAAGAATTCAAGGGAAGAACAAGGCCTGAAGTCACCTCGCATAAGTTAATTTCAGAAGGGAAAGACGCCAAAGTATTCAGGAGTCTTTGAGAAGTCTGAACAATCGGTCAGAATTCTAATAGGGAGAATCAACGAAATTCTGTGGACCATTAGATCTTGCAGACCCATGGAAGGGTTAAGGCTGAAGATCATTCGACGTTCATAAGCTCAGGAGGAATAGTGTTGTTGGATCAAGATCAACGAGAGTTGTTGATCTCATGCTCAAGTTTCGTCATCTCAGAATTCGGGCATGGAAGACGTTGTGACTCGGAGTTGAGAGTTGAAAACTCTCGATTGAATCAGACCACCAGTTAGCGGGAAGCTTAGAGTCGTTGATTTGTGGCGAGAAGCCATTGCGATTTTGGCTATCGGGCAGAGGGATTTTTTTTTTTTAATTTCGTCATTACGTGAAATATTGAGGTGTCGAAACATGTGGGGCCTAGATCGCATCGAAGGTAACGTCAAGTGAAATCAAGGGAGGAATCAATTGCCCGTTATACCTTTTCAAGGTTTCGGGGATTGATGCAACAAAGGGACTCAAATCATGGATCGTGAAGTCGCGAAAACCAAAATAGTCTTTCGGGTGAAGGTTGTGGTCACGCCAGCCGACCACATGGGTAAGAGTTGGTGCTTAGTGCTTGCTTGCATAGGCATAGCTCCTAAGGACCTGTGGATAAACACTTGTGTGTTAACGATTTCCTACGGGGAATAAAAGAGTCAATCAGACTCACGAGGAGAGTAAGAATGATCCTTAGACCGAGAGGTCGTGCAAAACCTGTTGAGGTAGGGGTGTTGTGCTAGTTTTACAAAGCTAGCAGCCAGATTCGATGGTCCATTTGAGATATTGGATAGAATAGGGCCAGTTGCATACATTCTTTCATTTCATGTTTCCATGAATGTGCATAATGTATTCCATGTCTCTTTGCTAAATAAATATGTACATGATCCTAACCATGTTATTGATTGGAATCTGATTCAGATAGAGACAGAGGAAGAATTTCAGGTCCAACCAGTGCGAATACTAGATAGAAAATTAGAAATGCTCTGGAATCAATTTATAGAGTTGGTAAAAGTTCAACGGATATACGACGGTCCTGAATATGCTACATGGGAGCATGAATATGTCATGCAGGAAGAGTACCGCAACTTTTTGAATAAATTTTGGAATTTTGATTCCTGATTTGTATATGCACTGAGGATAGTGCCAAAATAAGGGGGAGGGGATGTAACACCCTGGGTTTTGAGGCCCCATATTAAAAAATGCATTGTTACATTGTTGAGAGGCCAGAGTGCCTAAAAAAATATCAAAAGTCTAGTGTGCTTAATAAATGTAATGTGTGATCATTATTAATAATAAATACATCATCGATTGCTAGACGAAAAAGGACTAGATTTATAGCGGGCTATGATTCCACAATAGAGGGGGATTGAGGGACTAAGTGTTTATTTCATTTTTTAATTACTCATTTTGTTTAATGGGTGGGGGATCGATTATGTGAGCTCTTGGAGGTAAGGCCAAGAGGTTCTTGATCCCCAAGAGTTTCAAAAACCTGTCCCTCTTCTATGTAAGGGGTTCTTCGGTTGGCTAATTCTCTCATTCATTTTGGTCATTCACTCACTCTCATTCCCATCCCCATTATGGTGTGGTTTTTTGTCTCCTCACACGTTCATTCACCCAATTTTTTCACTGTTCATCATCTCTTATGGATTTTTTACTCCACTCATTTGTTCACTCACTCATCTTTCCTCATTCATGTTTGGATTGGGAAAGGAAATCAAACCATTGAAGAACATCCATGGTTTTATTGGTTGTATATATTGCTGGTATAATCTAGCCATGATTTGAGGTCTTCATTTCTTAGATTCTTGGCTTGTGTTCATCTTTAATCACAACTGCGAGTCCTAAGAATCCCAGCAATGAAATTCTGGACCAGCTTCACTGGAGCCCTGGAAGGAGAAAGAATCCTTGAGGGATTGTGTACCAAAGAAGGGTGGAGGACCATTATCTTGGGTGGTACAGTCTTGGTAGAGGAGAGTTGGGTACTTGGATAGTTGTGAGTGCTAGAGAATTTTGTGAGAGCTTGAGTGTTGACTTGTTTGGGAAGCCAAGTAACACTGTGAAACCTTCCTTATCAGTTCATAGCCCTAGATCGAGGGTGGCATTGTTGTTGAGACTTGGAACAAGAATGTATACGATTGGGTGGATCTTCCTTGGTCTGCATCCAGTCGGTGTCTTATTTTATAAAAGACAAGTGCTCTCTGTTATGGGTTCATTTGCTTGTGTATTTATTTCCATTGCGTATTAAATTATTATATATGAGATTTGTACTTATAATATGAATGGTTGCTAATTAATGTTGTGTCTGGTATATTGTGCATGTATTTCATGTTGTAGTATGAATATTGATCATTTCATGTATGTATTTCATGCTTCTTTATTAATTAATTATTATCATAGATTTGAAATCAGCCAGGAGGTCCGTTATTGGTGTGGCATGCCCTACCTGTGGGAGGTTGGGTATGTTACAAACTCAAATCACCACACTTGACATCCTGTGGTCATCATTGTATTACGAGTGGGAGTGTGTGCATCATTTTCTATATTTTGACCACTAGGTATGAGTTTCAAGGCCCTTAACATGGTCATGGGAGGAAGCACGATAATTGGAACCTAAAGTAATTTTTTTTTAATACATGACTATGAAAAAATTCTTGAACCACCAAACAATACCTCTAAGGTTAGATCCCTTCCTTTGAATAATGATATGGGTGCCATTAGTGGATTTTTTATACTAGGTACATGATTCTTTGAACCCTAGACATCTTTGAATGAGGAAACCTAGGCCTTACACCATAAAAAAATCTTTTAAAAATCAAGGTTAAAGAATGATAACTTGATCCACTACACATGAACTCATAAGCATATCCTTACGATCTAAGTGAGGATATTTATTATATTGTGAAGTTTTTAGAGAAAGATATGGGTCTCAATGTCTTGGAGATGGTTAGGGGGAGAAACCCATGTATTATGACATAGTGAAGATTAGAATAATTAAGAATAAATAAAAGCACATGAACTTCGAAGGGGATATTTAGCTTCCGAGTGGATTTATGTGCACCATTATTGTAACACCCCAATTTTGATCCCTATATTAGTAATGTGTATTTTTAAATATAATGAATGGCTGAGAGCCAAGTGATGTAATATGTAAACATTGTACATTGAAAAATAATAAAACAAAATGCATCAAGGGTTGCAGACGAATAAGGATAGAGTCATGGGAGGGTTATGGTTTCATAAGAGATGGGGTTGAAAGGGGATCCAAGAGGAAAATCCACATTCCTAGAGTCCTATTCCACCTTCATGAACCATTTTTTCTTTTTCCTAAACGTAATTTGTCATTTCCATATAATCCTCCTTTGACTTATTAAAACAATTCACTAAATGCATGTGTGAGGTTGGTGGAAGAATCATCTCACCTGGTTATTGAAGCATGGTATAAGTACACTCGTGATGGGAATTATATCACTAATTTCATGTAAGAGGTTGTCTAAGAGAGTCAAATCACCTAGTGTAACGACCCCATCATTATGACAACAAGCGAAGCAATTTTTTTTTTTTTTTTCAGGAGTTAAGAGGCAAGAAGGAGACAACGAAAATAGTTTAATCACACCACTGATGACGAATGCTAGCATGCAGTCCAGGAAACAAGTTACTATGACACCATACACCAGCTCAAGACAACTGGAAAACATGCGCAAAATAATAAGGAGGACGACTACCCTTCCAACGCAAACATGACCATGCCTACAAGCTAAGGGACAACACCCCCATCCCGACAACATGGCCTAAACAAACAAATACTAGAACCTCAAGGTGCGTGGACCTAACGCCTGAAGGTGTATGGCCCTTGCACCAAGAGAAACTTACATGCTCATCAACACTCACACAAAAGCACCTACTCTGGCCAAGATCTCGTTCGTCGCTATCCCCCAGGGCACGCCATGATCCCCTCATCAAGAATCATGTCGTTCCCCAAGTGATAGATGTGTCAATAACCTTGGCACAAAACAAAAGGGACCAAGACTCAAGAAAAATCCGATGAGCTAGGAACCGAATACTGACTGGGAGATTATACCTACCCCACACAAAGGTTGACGATACACACGAGGACGAAGACAAGGGGTGACGCCAACCCACACGACATCATCCCTACCCCCACCAATCACCCAGTCTAACCGGTCTGTGATCAAATTCAATTTTAACAAGGGTTCCATTCTAATGGGGCACACCAAGTTACAATTAGACAATAATGCATCTGCTAAATAAATGTTAATACAATTAATTTTGCAAATCTAAGTGGTCAATACTAAAACCATAATTACAAATGCCCTCTATCCTTAATTAAAATTCAATCCAATGAGTCTAAAATTTGCAATCCATTCCTTACTTACCAATCAAATTTTAATCTTTTACACAACCTAATCAGTCAAGTCTATGTTAATCCAAATTCTCCACCCAACTAGACATTAAATTAAATAACAACATTTACAATCTTAAAGTAGAATTCTATCATTATAACACTTATGAACAATTAAATCTCAGCATGTAGTCTAGTTATATTGACCGAACTAACAATACTATCTGTCTAATAATATTAGAAGGAAACTACTAACTATTAGCAGGGTTGGAGCAATTTATCGAGGAAATTAACATAGCGGTTACTTAACAATTAATATAGAAATAACCAGGCAATTACATGACCATTAACATGACAATTAAAAGTGCACTAACAAGGTATTTTACATGACTGTTGTCATAACAAGTAATACAACAATAACAAGGCATTTAAGGTGTTATTTAACATTTAACTCGCTGTGTCATTTAATCCAAAGAATGAATCTGTTGGCCATTTACATTGTTGTAGAAATTGTTTTGGCAATTAATATGACCATTACATAACAACGAATCTAGCAATAACAAGGCATTTAACTCACTGTTATCCATTTTATTTGTTGGCAAAAATCAAGGCAATTAACGCGACCATTAAATAGAAATGAATCTAGCAATAGTAAGGCATTTAACTAACTATTATCCATTTAATTCGATGTGGAAAAATTAGCAAAAACACAGTGCCCACATGGTGGCCAATCGTGCCCAGACGATAGCAGCTCAAAAATTAAAGGCAAACGTATCCAATCAACATCAACGCAGTCCATCGCTCCAAGGAAAATGCAGTCACAGTTTGAATGCGAAATCGTGGTCATTACTGCAAGTCAGTTATGAATTGAATAGCAAAAAAAGGGTGGGTGAATTCAACATGCACACAGTCAATTTTTATTTACCAAAACCGCGGTCATTCTAGAAAGTGGATTTAAGATTTAAAAGGCTAAATTTGTGGGTGATTTCTACAACAACTCAGTCTATCATTTGAAAGCAAAAACGTGGGCATTTAAAATGACAATCTCAGTCTCAATTGAAAGCAAAAACGTGGGCATTTAAAACAACAAACTCAGTCTCATTTGAAAGAAAAAATGTGGGCATTTAAAATAGCAAACTCAGTCTCATTTGAAAACAAGAACATGGGCATTTAAAAAAGTAAACTCAGTCTCATTTGAAAGAAAAAATGTGGGCAATTTTAAATGACAATCTCTGTCTCATTTGAAAGAAAAAACATGGGCATTTAAAATGACAATCTCTGGAAACATTAAAAGAAAAAACGTTTTTCCATTTCCAGGATACTAATACAAAATGCATACATAAATCAATTTGTTTTTCCATTGCTCGAATACCAATACAAATGCATACATGAATCAATTCACTTTTCCATTGACAGAATACAAATACAAAATGCAGACATGAATCAATTCGTTTTTCCATTGCCAAAATACCAATATAAATTTTAGACAACAGTAAGATAACCGAAAGGATCCAATCATCTAAGGAAAATAACAGAGGTAGACGGCTTGATAGGTTCGTCCTTTGCTGATCATCCTCACACAGAAAGGTAGGGCATTGAGATCCATAGGTCTATTAACACTGAAGCGATGACCATAGATCAGGCTCCTGGCCGACTGCCCAGGCAAGGAATGATGAGCTAGGGATGATAAGAAAAACCATCACAATGGTCACAATCAAACACCACAAGGAGGTCAATACATGCGGGGAAATGAAGACCATGGGATTCAATCAATCATCGAGCTAGGCTATAAAATAAATTCAAGTCATCAATCTAGACAATCAATTTACTTACTCCATTAAATATGCAGATCTAAGAATAAATACTACAATAATCTACCATACAAAAATGAAGAGAGTGTATCGTTGCCTGATCACCCACTCTGAGTGACGTCCCGTGCACTCCATGTAACTCCTGCTTGTCGACCGACAAGACTTCACCGGTACCTCCTAGCGAATGCTAGGGGTACTCTTGTTCCCCCTTAGTCCCCCGAGCCACAAAGGGACCACACACACTATCCAGAGATTCAGCTAGCTCCTAGCTCGCCTCGCAAGGCCGAGCTACCACTCCTCACCAAGATGGGTATCCCAACGCCCACAAGCTAAGTCATTCAAGTAGAGATTTCTGCAACGTAATGTTATGCAAACATAAGAGATCCTTTATCCTTCTCCTCCCTCCATTATAGAGATTTTTCAAGTCCTTTACCTTCCCCAAATCCCATTTAATTTAATGTTTAATAAATTAAATCCTAAAATTACTCCCTCTACAAGTTTCACACATCCCCTTCATTCCTCCACAAATTAACTTATTTAATTAATTAATTACCCCTATTGTTGGCATGTTTACAAGAAGAGCGTGCTTTTAATTGATGGAAAGAACAAGAACAATGATGGCATGTCTATAGGAAAGAGTAGAAGCAATGATAGAATGCTTATAGTTATTGATGGCAAGAACAACAACGACGAAGGTATGGTTACAGGAAAGAATAGTAGCAATGTTGGCAGGTTTACTGTTGGGAGACAACAATGGAAAACATCCAGGCAAGGAAGATCAGCAGTGATGATGACATGGAAAGATAAGAAGCGTAACAATGAAGAGAAATAGTGATCATCAAATCCCATTCAGAATTCTCGATGACCTTCAGATATGAATCCATACAGGAGGAGCGCAAAGATGGAGGACAGATCTCGGGCGTTAGATCCGAGCACAGGGTCTGACCATCATTGGATCTAGGAGAACCTGCATGCTCTTTAAAGTGCTAGGAGAAGGGGGCTTACAAAATCAGGAAATAAGGAGGACCGCCTATCTTTAGGCAGGACACGTGGTCACAGATGAACATTTCACTGACTGGAAAGTCAAATAAAGGAGGTGCCCTAAACTCTCAAAATCGCGAAATACGAAACCACGATTTAATCTGAGTTGTTGATCAAAGGGAGATCATGGACCGTTGATATGACTCCATTTCAGATTTTCGGATACCGGGAGTTGGAGGTGTCAAGGACACTCACGATAAGAATGATGAAATCGCGAAATGCGAAACGCCGAAATACCTTCAAATCATTTTGGGGTTCGTGACTTGGAGTGTTGAAACACTTCATCAAAGAAATACCGAAACGCTAAAATGAGAAATGTCGAAATACCTTCAGATCATTTCGGGGTTCGTGACTTGGAGTGTCGAAACACTTCATCACAAAAAGGCCGAAATGCCAAAATACCTTCAGATCATTTTGGGGTTCGTGACTTGGAGTGTCGAAACACTTCATCACAGAAATGCCGAAACGCCGAAATGAGAAATGCCAAAATACGTTCATATCATTTCGGGGTTCGTGACTTGGAGTGTTGAAACACTTCATCAAAGAAATGTCGAAACACCGAAATGCGTTTTCGAATAAGGTTGTGGTCACAGCCAGTGGTCACATCTACGGAAGATGGAGAAAGGAGCTAGTGCAACCAAGCTCCATTTCGGTGATCATGACTTGGAGTGTCGAGACCCTTCATCATAGGAATGTCGAAATGCGAAATTGCGAAAGAACTTTATGGATAAGTGCTTGGTCACCACCGATGGACACATTGTCGAAGAGATGTAGAGAAGAGCTCGAAGAGACAAACTCCATTTTGGATTTTGGGACATGGAGAGTTGAGATGACTCTTCACAGAATCCTTGAAATGTGAAATGCGAAATGCGTGTTCAGAATTGGCCTCTGGTAATAACCTATGGTCACATCGATGAAGGCTCAAGGGAGGAGCTAGCACAAATCTAATCTCCATTTCGAAGAACATGACTTGGAGAGTCGAGATGCCTCACAACAGGAATTGTCGAAATGCGAATCGCGAAATCACCTTCTGAACAGGCATGTGGTCACCACCGGAGGCCACATCTGAAAGGAAAGGTGAAAGGTGCCAAAGGAATAAGGCTCAAGAGGTTCACAACGTAACTGCCATAAACCACTGATTATTTCTGCATAGAAAAATCAAAGAGGCCTCAGTGTGATTGTCAGAGGAGCTGAAGAGTCTCAAGGAATCTTCCAGTGGAATGAAGACTGTTCATAGAGGCGATTGGCAGATGGAAGAGCGTTGAAGCTTGTAACTGCAACAAACGGGATGAGCTTTGTTATCGCACGGTTTGTAGGAAAGGTTAAAAGAGCTTGAGTCAAGGGTAGAAACCGGCGTAATAGGAGCTTCCCCACCCACTGTCACCTCGATGGGGGGCTCTTTCTATTTAGGAGGGCTAGTCCAAGGGAGACGTCCCTA
>ML780655.1:857966-888202 GCA_009831015.1 Picea engelmannii | reverse complement strand
TATTGATTTTCTAGTTCAGTTTAAATTAGAAAGCTCTTAAATGCTAGATACCTTACTAAGTTTGAATTTCTGCTTTTCCCCTTGTGTTTCCCTTTTCTTTTTATGTTTCCCTCTTTTCCTAGTTTCCTAAATATTTTAGAATTACCTCTTTCCCCTTTTTATTTAGAACTCAAATTGGTAGGTGTAGAAATCAACTTTTTTCCCTTTTCCCTTTTTAATTAATAAATTTTAAATTATCATAAAATAATAAAACAATTATTTCCCTTTTTAAGTTTTATCCTAGCATTTTTTATGAATCATTTAAATTGCTTACCCCCTTCTTATTATAAGATTTAACGAAGATTATAATTATTCTTTATGTTGTTTTTATTTTTATTTTGTATATATATGTGTGTGTGTGTGTGTGTGTGTGTGTGTGTGTGTGTGTGTATATATATATATATATTAAAAGGGATAAAATTTTACCACTAGCATAATTTACACCTAGACCTTAAATTTTTCGTGTTGAGCGACAATTTATTAGGGAAATTGTTTTAAAAATTCTTATCACGTTATTCATCCTAAGGTCGTCTAGGTTCATTAATTTATCATTAACAATGCGACGTGCCCTTCAGGACGCACTAGGTGCTCGAAGGGTGCCACTCACCTCATCTGTTCCCTTGCGCGACGTGCCCTTCAGGACACACCACGTGCTCCAAAGGTTCCACTCGCCTCTTTTCATTTTTCTTGAGCGACATGCCCTTCAGGATACACCACGTGCTCCAAGGGTGACACTCGCTTGTGAATGACTTGGTAGACATCAAAAAACCCTGGAGTCAATACTCCGCTAGGTGAACTTGTGGGAGAGTAAAGGCCTCTAAGGAATAAGGCCCCCACTTTATTGCATGCCCCTTAGAATCAATGTGAGCGACTGTCAAAGTCTACCCTCACGACATCATGGGTCCTCTCGAACTAGGTAATCTTTAACCTACAGTTCGAGCCATGACGAGAGTGATAATAGGCTGTGGTAAGGCTACTATCCACACCTCCCCCTCAACCTCTCTGGTGGTCGTACGTGACCCCTCTAGTCCACATGTTAGTCTGGTCGGCAATCTATCATCAACTTGCATCATCAACGAATCATGTCATAAATATATCCATAATCATATCATCTAATCAGATGCACTGATATCATAATAAAACAATCAAACCCCAATGGTACACTCCCCGAGTCGATCTGGAGTCCAAGGGGTTCCATTGATGCCTCTGCATCCTCGAGGTCCAAAATCCTACACACTTAGTAAAACCAAGTCAATAGCACTCGTATATGTCAATGCAGTAAAACAACATGTCACCAACCCATAATGCCTCATAATCAAAATCAATGTTTTAATAGCAAACAATCCGGATCACTTGCGAGCAGGCGTCCTCAAAGAATAAGTTCACTCAGTGCGCAAGAGAGGGATGTTACACCTATTTATTGAAGCATGGGTTGAGTACAATCTTTTAATGGAATTGTGAGAGTCAAGAATGAATGGAAGAAAAGGAAAAGGAAATTCGAATAGGAGGGGAGAGTAGAGTTTACAGCTTGGAAGAAGAGAGGGAAAAGTGAGCTTCGTACTAGGAAAATGGAGGCATCCATAGTAGGTGTGGAATACATCTTGTTGAATCCATTATTCATGCTAAGAATGAGGCTTCCATGCATGTAAATGGATTTTTGTTGAGAAATTACATAAAGGATCATGTGTAAATGTTTTTATGAGAACTTATGTTACAAATTGATTTATTGGAACCCCAAACTAAAATATTTCTAGTCGTTCTACGTTCGATCCCAAGAGGGGATGGATATTGGATAAGGTACAACTATGTAAAGAAGGAAATTCCATCCCTTTATTTGTGTAGGATGATGGGGAAGAGAGCTAGGTGGTTGGAATTGTTTAGGAGTCATGCCATTTTGTTTTTAGAGGTATTGGGTTGTTTGTGTGTACAGTAGACACCCATAGGAGCCTATTAATTCTTATGGGCTCATAGCCCCATCTAAGGGTGTACTATTGCAAAGAGAATTAGAGAAGCAACACCTATGGTTGGGTGAAACGTCCAAAATATACACACGATAGTGTAAATGTTCATAAAGATAAGCGTTCTAATCAGTCTTAATTTATTGTTCAATGTTGTGTTTAATTTATGCATTTAAATGTGGTGTATGCTTGAGCAATTTGCATCTTTAAAAACAATTGTGGTTATTTTCATAAGTTTGTTCATCATGCTGTGGGCATGCATTTCCAAATTTGTAATATAATTTTATCATATCAATTTGGTTTAGTGTTGTTCCCAACATGGCATCTAGGTATGTCACAAAGTGGTATCAAAGTGATGGTTTCAACATTGGACCCACAAGGGCCAAAGACTAGTGTGAATTTGATAATTTCATTATAGCATATTTTTAATCTACATTGAATTTGGGGGAATTTTTAAAATGGGAGAGAAATTTCGAAATGTTTGAGAAAATTTTGGTTGAATTTGCACTCATAGTAGTCTAAGAAATGATTAATTGTGTTGATGTAGAAGTTGTGGAGTTAAGTTTGTCCTATAAGGTCAAATTTCATGCTTTCATGTTGGTTGTGAAGTTTAGTGAAATTAATGGCCCAAATCACATTGGATTTGCATATCAATGGTCTAGATTCATCTTTGATTTGGAAAAAAAAATCTAAGTTAAATGAGTTCATTGATATGAAAAATTCTTAGGTCACTATTGTCACAAATTATTTAGTTTAACGGAGAAGAATATTGAAAGTTTGGTAGGGAGGAAAATCTTGGTCCACCAAAGAAGATTTTGAAGTTCGGTGAAAGGAGAAATTTCATAGTCTGTTGAAGAATATCTTGAAGTTCGATGATGGGAAAAATTTCAGACTCCTTCAAAGAATATTTTGAAGTTTGGCGAAGAGAGAAATTTTGTGTTTCACCAATGGATGAAGAATTTTGAAGTTCAATGAAGAGATAAATTTCATAGTTTGTACATGGAGGAATAATTTCAAATATCAATGATGGAGGAAATTTGTAGTTCACTGATGGAGGAATAATTTCAAAGTTCAGCGATGGAGAAAATATGTAGTTCGTCGAAAGACAAATTTTTCAAATCATCAAAACACATAAATGTTGGTTCGTTGATGCACACAATTTTTGGTTCACTGAAAAATGAAATTTGAATTTCATCAAAGGATAATTTTTGAAGTTCACTGAGAGACGAATTTTGAATACTATAGAAGAGCCAATTTTTAAGTTCGTTGAGAGAAAAAATGTGAAGCTCACTGAAGGGCAATTTCTGAAGTTTTTGGAGAGATAAATGTTGAAGTTTGTGGAAGAGTAAATTTTTGGAAGTTCGTCGATGAGACAAATTTGGAGGTTCGTCGATAGAATAAATATTTGGAGGTTCATCTATAGAAGAAATGTTTGGGAGATAGCGATTTTTGCTAAAAATTCCAAGTCTAGAGAAAATGTAAAAACAACATAGTTGGAAATTCCATATTGATGTAGAATTTGACTGGAGCATCGCATCACCAATTTGAAAGTTGGTGTGTACTCAAAATAATGAATACTATATGCACCCAATATATAAGAAAAAAAAATTCATAACATATTTTTTTCTACGAGTGGAAAAAAATGGCCTCTCAACTAGATTGCATCAGTAAGAAAAGGTAAAATTGAGTGAAAATGGAAATATTAAAAAACTTAGTTGTAACTTTTATCTCATAACTCATAATGAGGAATGAGTATAGTTGCTGGAAATCTAAGTCAAAAGAGATTATGTCTAAAGGATAAAAAATTGTATTAGAGCATTAGTGTTCTTCGTAAATTGAGATCAAGGACTTGTAGCCTAATTAATGAAAATATTTACAATATGCACAAACTATAATAAATAATTGTTGCATGCACATTTTGTATAATTAGAGGTACAAGCATAGCATATATAGATCATAAATGAGTACTAGAGAGATGGCTTATGTAGAAGTTTCATACATCCATTGATGTGAAATCATAGGTCGAAATATCATCCTGGGAAATGCATAAAAAAATATAAGATACATAGAAAAAAGGTAGAATCAGTAGATTTAGTTGAGACAATGAAAATATTGAAGAGGGAAGTGCAAAGATACATAATATATAATGAAATCTTGATAAGAACTCACGAAGAGAATAACCAAACTAATACCAAGCTACTACATAGTGTGAACAATTTGCAAAGGAAAATTCAAAAAGATTCCAATACAAGACACGTAGCCATTGTAGGGCATTAGCAAGGCATATATATCATAAGAAGAGGGATCATTATAGAGGGTATAGGAACTCAAGAAGTGTTAGTAGTCATCATCATTTTACTAGAAATTTAGCTAGAAGAGCACATGCAAAGTTCAGAAGCATCCCAAGTATGTCTCCTCTCAAAAATCAGAGGAGAAGGTATAAGATGGATACTTTACAAGGAGAGATCAAGAAGATCAAGCCACCAACGTTTGATAAGGAGCATAAGAAGGGTGAATATGTAGAATCGTAGTTGTTGGGAATGGGAAAATATTTTCAACTTCAAAACTATTCATCAAATCTAGAAGCAATGATTTCCCTATATCATTTTTAGGGTAGCATCAATGTGGTTGGACCAACTGAAGAAAATCAAACATATTGAGGAGAAGAGAATTTATTTGAAATATTTCCATAATTACTTCCAACAATAATAATTTTTAGAGAATCACTATGAAAAGAAGATGTAATAATTCCTTTCAGAGAATTACTATGACAAGAATATGCAAGAATGTTCTTCAGAGCATACACCCAGATTCCCTCTGGAAAGAGGAAGACACTTGATCCACATAGAACTGAGTGTATTCTTTTTGGATAACCTGACTGTCTTAAGGGATATAGACTTATTTATATTTCCTCGGACTGGCTCATCATTGAGTGAAGTGTCCAATTCGAGGAATGTGTCTCGCATGTACCTCAACAGTCGCATGCAGACACCTTCATTCTTCCACCTATCCGAGATGATGAGCATGAACATGTCAAATCTTCTTCAGATGATATTTCTAATTCATGGGACTCAAATGATTTAGATACAGAGTCAGTACAGTCATATGCATAGTTAGATCATCTATATGCAGATGCAGATCCATAGCTAAGGCCCAAGTGGGCACCCACTACTCTTCAGGATGCAGGGGATCTTGTTGGTGATCCATACGATACTAGGAGGAACTGATCTGATTTCGAGGAGCCTCGTATTTTACTCACTTCCACTAAACCATTTCCCTCTAGGCATATTTTATTGGTTCAATATTCATATCCACAGTCTTATGGCAAGGCTACTAGAAATCCCTTTTGGGAATCTGTCATGCAGGAGGAGTACAAATCCCTCCTCGAGAACCAGACTTGGGATCTGGTTCCCCTTCCTTCTGGGAGGAAACTTGCCAGATGCATATGGGTCTATAGGACCAAGAGAATAGCAAATGGGAAAATTGAAGATACAAAGTCAGGCTTGTTTCCAAAGGCTTTCAGCGTGTGCATCACATTGACTTTGACAAGACCTCTGCTCTAGTAGAAATGATGGATTCCATACATTTTCCACTTTCCATTGTAGTGGCCAAGGTATGGGAAGTCCATCAGATGGACGTGAAGAATTCATTTCTTCATGGTGATATCTCTGAGGAGATCTATATGGAGCAGCCCCAGGGATTTATGCATGATTCATCTTTGGTCTATCAACTGAATAAATCTCTTTATGGCCTCAAGCAAACTCAGAGGGCATGGTATGCCAAGATGGATTCCTACCTGCTATCATAGAAATTTGTACATTGTAAATCAGACCCGAATGTCTACATGATTGGGATGACTGATTCACTTCTACTCTTAGTTATGTATGTTGATGATTTTTTTATCACTGGTTTCTCGACTTTAGCGATTGCTGCAGTTAAAAGGATTCTACATGATATGTTTTTTATGATGGACATGGGTCTGATACACTTATTCCTTGGACTCGATAACAATCAGGATACATCAGGCATCAAACTATCTCAGGCCAAGTATGCATGAAATCTCCTTGAGAGATTTTACATGAGAGACTGCAAGTCCTCTCTGAATCCTTTCCTATCAGGGTTCAAACTTGAGGATGGAGGGGAAATTCCATTAGTTGACAACAGATTGTACATACAGCTAGTGGGGAGCTTGTTGTATCTCACACACTCCAGACCAAACCTCTCCTATGCAATTGGCACAGTTACCAGGTTCATGCAGGAGATGCATGAGCTACATTAGAAGGTTGCAAAGCATATCCTTGGATACGTATAGGGAACCATCACCTTTGGGATTCATTATGCAACAGACTCTACATTAGATCTCATTGGTTTTACTGATTCTGACTGGGTTGGTGATAGCACTGATCGCAATTCCACATCTGGTTACTCACTTATTTTTAGTTGCAGACCTATCTATTGGTCAAGCAAGAAGCAAGCTTCCATTGTGCTATATTCAATCGAGGTAGAGTGCAAAGGGGTAGTTAACATAACAATTCAGGCTATGTGGCTACAACATTTTCTCACTGAGTTGGGCATTCAGTTTCATCAGTCGATCATCATCTGGTGTCACAACCAGAACACTCTGAAGTTCTGCAAAGATCTAGTTTATAGGCATCGGATGAAGCACATCGAGATCCACATGGACTAAATACGAGACTTAGTACACGAGGGGATCATCGACCTACAATTTTGTCCTTCAGCAGAACAAATGACAAACATCTTCACCAAGACCTTCACTGAGCAGAAGTTCCATTCTCTGTGAAGTCATCTAGGAGTGAAGGACACATTTTCCTAGCAATTGTCAGTTTTTCTTTTTACATACATTGTACCTTGAGGGGGAGTTTTTCCCATGAGGTTTTCCCTCTTTTCTCACTTTATTTTTAGTGTACCTTTTGTATTTGGGTACCTAACATGGCCTCGTTGTCGGGACCCATTCTTTATTTTCACCATAGTGATGTTCAAGGAGGGTGTTGGATTTTCTTCACACACACCTAAGATTTCTTTTTTCTAAGGTTTTTTTTCTTGTTTATTGGCCATTATCCAGTCTCCTATATTTTAGGAGAGAATATTCCCTAGAGAATATTCTCTTCAGTTGACACTTCAATTTGACTAGTTGAGTTGAGTCTAGATGCGGCACTGGTTTTGTCACCATGCAACATTGGGATCATCACCATGATAATGCGTATTATCCTTGGTTTCATCACCATACCGGTGCATTACCCTTGATTCCTTGATCTACACCTCACTACACTCTGTATCAGTAAGTTAACTGAATATTGGTTGACTAGTAGGACCTTTAAGAAGTGAGTTAATTGAAAGAAAGATAAGCATAGTAGGACCTTTATTACAATATAGTGAGTTAAATATTTGAATAGTCCTCAATTTCAATCTCCTTTCTCATATAGTCGATAGGAAAATATGAAAAAATCCATATGCCTATAAAAAAAAATGAATATTATAAATTGAGAAGATCTGTGTGTAATTTATTTGTTATTTATTATTTCTTATATGCTTCTTATATAATACTCTCTAAATTATAAATGATACTTGATCAATTTTAAATCATCAAATTCATTTAAAACATATACATATACATAATAATGATCATCTAAAATTTGATATGATATTTTGAGACTAGAATCAATTTAAATCCAACTTAACTCATAACTTATTAAATAATAAAATAAATCAAATCCTTTGAAACTAAAACCTTCCCAACTTAACTCATAACTTATTAAATAATAAAATAAATCAAATCCTTTGAAATGAAAACCTTCCCAAAAATTTTAAAGATTCAAAATCAATATATTCACGTTGTTAAATAAATATATAATATAACTTAAAAGAATTGAAAATAATGTATTCACATTGTTAAATAAACATAAAATCCAATATCCTATAAAATCGTCCAATTCAAGTCCAATCTTCAAAATTTTGCTGGATATAATAAAATCCAAAATCGTTACCATACGCCACCCCCACCAACGGAAATTTTATATTTCCCAAGGAATGCTCTAGAATCACATGTTTAAGAGTTTTTTATTCATAACGTGATAATACCACGTCTTTAAACGTTGTTATGATCTAATTTTATGTCTAATAAAATAGAGTTTAACGTTTTAATATAATTTGTTTATTATTTGTTTGTTATTTAAAATTGAGTTTAAAAATTATAAGAATATATATAATTTTTAAAACTTTTCACAAAAGTTCGGAGTGGTAGGTGTTGGAGGGATCATTCTTGAACTTAGGAGGAATATTGAAATAATCTATGCTTGGATTTTAAGTTTCACTTCCAATAATCAAGAGGAATCATACATTCTCCTTAAAGGTGTTCAATTAGTTAAAAAGATCCAGATCCATTGTATCATCAACATTGGTGATTCTCTAAACACCATTTTCACTATGATCAATGGAACCCTACCAAAAGACCCTTAAATTTTCAATATAAAAAGAAAAATAAGGCATATGTTTGATGAAATCCCTGAAACATCCGATATATGGGGGAATAACCGGTTGGCGGACTCTCAAGACAACCTTGCCATTGTAATCCAAAAAGGGTCAAATCAGATTAATGGGAGGTTATCCCATCATCTTATACCATGCCATTGCAATCCCAAAAGGGTGAATTCATATTAATGGGAGATTATCCCATCATCTTATACCATAATAAATGCAGGCTCAATAAAATTCAATGCATGTCAATCGGGTGTCATACCCACGCAGGAATGAAGGTGTCAAAGTAGTGGGGGCCTCCTCTATCAATATTATTCTAGCCAGAACGTACTTTCATAAAGGTAGGGTTCAATATATACACGAGCGAGGTGGGATATTGCAGCAGAAGTAAAATACAGTTATGTCGTGGGCATTAGCAGATGCAATGAACTCGTGATTTTCTTCAACCTTCGCACAACCAAGCCACCTTAATGTCATCATGAGAAGCAATATAGTATCTAGAATGTGTGAGATTTATTATAACATCTGCAGGAGAAAATTTAATACACGGGGGAACCGAAGTGTGAGCCTCCAAGTTAATTGTTCAGGTGAAGGTTTGGGCTCAGTCGGGTTAGAAGCGAAAGGTTGAAACACATGATGTATATAGGTGTACATAGGAAAACATCCTTCCCTCCTCAAGTATTTGGAAAAAATCATCGTAGATGGAGGAATATAGTTGTTGTATCCAAACCAATTTGTAAAGAAGGGTAAATAAAGCGCAATTGGGACTGTTCATGAATTTGAAGAAGAATAAGAAAACAAAGAAAGGGTTGGTCGTTCTCCTCGACTTAATCCTGGTAGAAGGCAAATGAAAATTGGTGGTAGTAGTGGTATCCCTGGGCACGTTTTGCAATCCTAGTGGTATACCTGGGCATATGATCTTCGAAGTGCGATTGGGTTAGCAGAGCATCCATTCTCTTCTCCTAGGTGCATGTTGTCCATTTGTAAGGGAAAGAAAGGCCATGACTTCCCTAACATCATTCGAACATGCAATTTCCTTTGACCTACGCCAATGCCTCGTAGACGGAAACATCCTCAGGCCCATGAAGTCCCTCCTAACACTCTAGAGCAGGAAATCCAAGAAATTCAAATTTATTACCAGAATTTGTCTTCTCGGGTCTCTTATATCATGGACATTATTATTCAACACATTACGACTATGCATCAACAACACGATGAAATCGATTCCATAAGGTCACAGATACAAAGTTTGTAGTTACAGGTGGTACCAGCTCCACCGGCCCTTGTTGACTCTCCTTCCAAGAGTGGATCCTCACCCACGGTTGATGAGCCTCCAATTGATTTGAACATGTCCACAAAAGACATTGAAATGGAAGAACTATATCCTCTACTCAATCCCCAGCCGGATATCTAATGTTTTTTAAATCTATAAGCATTCTAGGTATCTTTTATAGAATAATCACTTGTAAATTTTGGAATGTAATGAAAACATTTTGCAAACTCTTCTCAATGATTTTACTGTTAAAATGTACACAGGTATATATACCCTACTCCCTCTAGATTTAAATTTGTGACTTCCAAAAAAGAAATATATATTCTTAACCATTAAACACATTCATAATGTATAATAATAAATTAAAATATTTCATATTTTTTTTATTAAAGTAATAATTATAAGATATGTAATTTTCTCTGCATTTTTTATTAAATTCATATTTATTTTGTTCTAAATTTATATAGTATATAGTGATGAGGAGTAATTAATTTTTAAATATTTATTATAGTTGGCGTCAGTATAATAATAAAAATAATTAAGCCACACCAAATTCATGTACGAGATCCCCTTGTTTGTGAGACAAGGGACCCCCTCCCCTCAACGATTTGACTGGTAAAATATACAGAAGTATACATACCCTACCTCCTCTGAATATATCCAAGACATTGATAAAAGAATTGAACTATACAATGTTGTAACTATTATAAAATTTACAAATATAAATAATTTATTTTTAATGATTCATTTTATCTTTTTTATACTATTTTAAAATTTACAAATAAAAATGATTTATTTTTAATTATTCATTTTACCATCTATATGGTATATTTGTATATTGAAATAAATTTTAAAAAAATCAAAATCAAAACTTTTTGTTTATAAAATTATTTAATTCTTTTAATTTATTTTTTTTTTCAAAAGAAGAAAAGATATAGATAGGGTTAAATCAATCATTTATAAGAAAAATAAAAATAACATAAATTAAATCACTTAGTAAAATGCATTAGACTTTGTTTAATGTATTTAAAAAAAAATGTAAATTATTTTTAATAATAACATATTTATATGAATAAAATTTATAGCCTCCATAAAAATAGAATAAATTAAATCACTTAGTAAAATTCCATTATACTTTGTTTATTATATTAAAAAAAAATCATAAATTACTTTTAATAATAACATATTTACACGAAAGGTGTTCTTCTTATTGAAATCAATGGTTTAATTAACCTTTTAATTATAAATTTTAATTTGATGGACAACAATAAAAGATGTGGGTATATTTTTTGTCTTACACTCAAATCAATAAATGATATTTAATGTTCATAACTTTCTTGCATTTATGCATTTATCTATTAACCTTGTTTACTTTTTCACATTTACTTAATCATATTAAGAAATTACTTCATATAGAACTTATTTCCATTTTTGAGTGATTAAAAAACACTACCTCATTCATGGTTACCTCCCGTCTCATTTCCACTGATATCAAATCTCATATTTGGCTACGTTTTTATGGTTTGAAGCGTTCCATGGACGGATGGATGGATGCTGATGTTTCAATTAACTCGGGTGATGCCACATTTGTCACCTCATTCCGCAGACAAAGAAGATGAGTATATCATTAGTCATTCACATACAGTGGAGTATCCTCTTTCCATATATTCCGACCTCTTGATGCCTCTGACCTGTTGATTCCCTTTTTGTAGTTGCAGATCCAGATTGCAGTTCGAGCAAGGTGGTATAGAAAAGAATACCAAAACAGTAACATAGAATAGAGGAGGAAACAATCTTAAAGGCACACCATCAACATCAATGAAGAGGTTAGCAACAAATGTTCTATGCAGTTTGTTGGTTATTTGGTTACGCTTTTATATTCCTCTGGTTTGTTGGTTCTTTGGTTACGCTTTTACATTCCTCTGGTTTTCTGTTTAGGATTTTATAGATGGATTTTAAATTGCATGTGCTCTCCTGTCTGTGTGCATATTGAATTGCGCCCTTGTCTATATGTCATCAACATCAACAAAGAGGTTAGCAACAAATGTTCTATGCATTTTGTTGGTTTTTTGGTTACGCTTTTATATTCCTCTGGTTAAGATTTTATAGATGGATTTTAAATTGCATGTGCTCCCATGTCCCATGTCTGTGCGCATATTGAATTGCACCCTGATCTGTTTGTCGAATTAAATTGCATGTGCGCCATTAGATTCATATCATACCGGACCTCCAGGTTTTAAAATGAATTTTGCCTCGACTCTCTTATGCTTAAAATTAACTTTTCCTCTACATAAGTGTGCATGAGCATTTCTAGGCCATTGTTTTTGTTTGATGAAAGAGGGCGCAAAACACCATGCATTGTAATAAACCCTCCTGGAACTCTAGACTCTGCAAGTGTCTTGACAAAATATTCCCCGCAATGATAAGTTTCCAACAAAATATTCCCCGCAATGATAAGTTTCCAATCATTGACAATTTTTAGAGCATTATCCTTGTCTTGAGGCCAATGAGCGAGTATAATTTCCAATGGATGGTAAACGCCGATAGGTTAATCTTAATCCGTAATATTTCAGAAATCATTGCTCTCTTTTACATCCGCTTTAAACACTTTAAATACTTTTAAACATCCGGTTTAACCACTTTTAGGTATCGCCTAGGCATTCTCATGCTTGCCTCTACAGAATCGTGCATGATCATGTATGTAAAACGCACTATATATATATTCTTTGAGGCTATTACCATCCGCTTTAATCTTCATATTTAGTTTTATTCTTTGAGGCTATTACCGTTCGGTTTAATCTTCCCGTTTAGTTGTATCTTTGAGGTTATTACCATCAGTTTTATTCTTTGAGGCTATTACCATCAAGTTTATTCTATATCTTTTAATTTTATTTTTTTATTGTTTGAGGTTACCATCAGGTTTATTCTAAATCTGTTACATTTTTTTTTAATTGTTTGAGATTATTACCATCCCGTTAAATTTTTAGTTTTATTACATTTTGTATTCATTTATTAAGTAAAACACACTATCTATATATTCTTTGAGGCTATATACATAGAATTTAACTCTTGATAAAATTGCATTTTATTTTTCTATTTTTTTCCTGTTATATTATGAATGTTTTCCCTTTTTATTTTCTTTGAAAATATTACAATACGGTGATTGCTGGTTATTACCATCCGATGATTGCAATTAAAATCGCATTATCCTTGTCTTCAGGTCAATGAGATAGTATAATTTCCTCGACAGAGCCAATGGATGGTGAACGCCCATAGATTAATGGTGAACTCATATAATCTGAATCTGTAATATTTCAGAAATCATTGCTCTCTTCTAAACACTCTTACACATTTTAGTCTTAAATTAAGAATACTTATACTTATACTTCTTCACTAATATAAAAATAAGATTCCTGTAACCATTAGTAATTAGTAAATATAATTAGTAAATCAATAATTAGTCAGTGAAAAAGTTTAATAGTTAATTGAGAAAGTAAATGAAATAAAAATTCATGTAACCATTAATAATAATTAGTAAATCAATAATTAGTCAGTGAGAAAGTTTAATAATTAATTGCGGGAGTAAATGAAATAAAAGATATAATGTGGATGTATTAAATAATCCAATAAGACATATCATTTCATTGTCTTTACACTAATAGATAGCAAAGTCAATCTCATTGTCTTCACAAGAATAGGTGGCAAAGTAAATATAGGAGTGGTGTAATGATTAATATAGTTGAAAATTAAGGTTTAATTAAATTAGGATTTAAATTAAGGTTTAATTAATTAATATTTAATTTAAATTAAGGTTTAAATATATATTTTAAATTAAAGTTTAAATATGTAATTTAAATTAAGGTTTAAATATATAGTTTAAATTAATCTTTAATTAAATTAAAGTTTAAATATATTAATTTAAATTAAGTTTTAATTAATTAATATTCAGTTTAAATATATAGCTTAAATTTAATTAATTTAAATTAAATCTTGAATTAATATTTAATTAAATTAAGATTTCAATATATAATTTAATAAATTAAAACTTTAATATAGATGTTGAACTTTTAATAAATTAAATTAAAACTCTAATTTTAATATAACTTAATTTCATATTAAAGCTCTGATATAACTCAATTTTATATAAAATTAAAACTCTTATATAAATTAATTTTAATAATTTAGCATTATAAAATCTTAAAATTTAATATAATATAAATTTCAAAAAATAAATAAATAAATATTTGGGATTGTTATAAATTAATATTTAGTAGTATTGTATAAATTAATTTTAATAATTTGATAATATTATAAAAATATATATTTTATAAATATATAATGTTTGGTTGTATAATTTTTTCTATATGTTATTATAAATGAGTAATACAACAATTAATTTATATTTTATATTTTTATGAAAAGTTATGAATTATGTTATAATAGGAAGATTATGTATTTGAAATTGTTTATTTCTAATTTATATTTTTACCATGTATTTTATGGATATATTCTCAATACAAAATTTAATAGCAATTTAAAAAAATAAATTTTATTATATATATATATATATATATATATATATATATATATATATATACTTTTGTATAAGTCAATGTAATTTTTATAATTAAAGCAAATATTGAAAGATTCATGGACATTAATAATGTAGCACAACTAGAATTAATACATAAAAAAAATGTGCAATGTACTAAAGGATAAAACCTCAATAAAATGATCTTACCAACACCACATTGTACAAATTATATATATATATATATATATATATCATAGTTTTTGTCATGATGCAATATATACACTATATGATGCACCTTACAAAAGGATCTTATTGATACCACAAGGTACAAATTATATAAGGATTCACCCAAATTCCATAGAATAATATTATTTTACCTTAAAAATCGTCAATTATCCTTTTGTAATATATATATATATATATAATGATCATGGTTTTTGTCATGGTGCAATATATACACTATATGATGCATACATGGTCTAGTTAAATGTCCTTATACCATGAATAAATCATCATCTCCAACATATATATCAAGTACATTTTTTATCAATGTCTTTAATACATGTATCATTTATTGAAAGGTTTTTTAATACATGTCTTTATCACAAGTATAATTGATTATCTACAAAGTTGAAGATGATTTGCTATGAAATTCCTTAGGACAAGTATAAATAATTTTATGCAAAGTAAAATATGATTCAAGACATTGCATTGTGACGGACATTTCCAAATGTCACAATAGTTAAATGTCCTTATAATAAGAATAAATCATCATTTGCAAATTTAAAGTTGATTTTCTATCAATGTACTTAGAACACATATAAATCATCATCTACAACATATATATCAAGTCGATTTGTTATCAATGTATTTAATACATGTATACATTATTGAATATTTTTTTATCAATGTCCTTATCACAAGTATAATTCATTATCTGCAAAGTTGAATATGATTTAATATCAATGTCCTTAGTAAAAGCATAAATAATTGTATACAAAGTAAAATGTGATTCAATACATTGCATTGAACATTTCCCAACATCACGATTGTGACGAAAATTTGCCAACAATGTAATGATTCAAGACATTGCATTGTGACGAAAATTTCATGTGTCGCATTGTGACAACAATTTCCCAACATTAAAAAAACAAAAACATGATTCTACAATGTGTCATGTGTTTCCTGACATCACATTATAATGAACATTTCCAAACTTCATATTGTGACGAACATTTCTCAGCGTTGCAATGTGTCGAACATTTCCCAATGTCTCATTGTGACGGACATTTCCCAACATCACATTGTGATGAACATTTCCCAATGTCACATTTTGACGAACATTTTCCAACATCGCATTGTAACGGACATTTCTCAAAGTCATATTGTGACGAACAATTCCCAACATCGCAATGTCACGAGCATTTCTCAATGTTGCAATGTCACGAACATTTTCCAATATATATATATATTGTACAACACGCATAGTCATGAGCATGGCCATTTGTGATCAACCATAGCCATGTTTATGGTCATTGTCAAGCATATTCTACCATATCAACCATGATTAGAGTCATGGTCAACCATAGTCACAATCATGGTCAACCATGAAGTCATGGTTTACCATAGTTAACCATACTCATGGTCAAGCATAGGCTATCACTCTTAACCATACCATAGATTTTTATTATGCTTTACTAATATATAATTAAAATATTACTTTATTATTGTATTAATACTTTATTAATATATAAATATTTGATTAATACATTAACCTATTAATTAATAATGTATAATTATATTAATTGTAATATATTTAAACATTATAATAATGAGATAATACATTATTATAATGTATTAATGCGCCTATGTATTATTACATATTGATGTATCATTATTTTATTAATCCATTATTATATTATTATATAAATATTTTATTAATGTATTAATACTTTAAAAATTGATTATTATTATTAATATATGGATTATTTATTTATGTATTTATTAATATTATTTTTTATGTATGGATGTTTTATTAATCTATTAAATTAATAATAATTTAATTCTTTATTATTTGTTTTCATAATTGATAAATGTATTTATTATTTAACTAATTCTTTAATGATTAATGCATTACTAATTTATTAATAATTAAATATGTTAAATTAATATATTAATACTTTACTAATGTATTTATTAATTATTAAAGGTATGAAATATTTTATTATTATTATTACTTTAACAATGTATTATTAATATTTTACTTTAAGCCATTACAACATATTTCTTAGGAGATTTATTCATGTCATTATAAGAATTGAACGAGGGTGAGGAGGATAACAATCATTAGTCACAACCATCCAAGTTACACCCAAGTGACATTTTACTTTATTATTATATTAATACTTTAACAATGTAGTAATTAATATTATATAAATGTCGTACTTAATTACTACATTACATTATTAATTAATTAATTAATTAATACTTTATATTATACATTCATGTAAATTAATACTTTAATTTATACATTATATTAATATAATAATGTATTACTATTTATTAAAAATGTATTAATTTATTAATTAATTAAATTAATACATTACAATATAAATCAATGTCACTCATAGTCACGACCATAAGAAACCAACCATGATGATGGTCCACCATAATCAACCACAATCATTTTCAATAAATTTATTAATGTATTAATACTTTAATAACATTTTTATTAATGTATTATTACTTTAATAATGTATTATTAATGTCTTAATTTATTATTGTACTGATGATGATGATGATTATTAATGTCCATTGAGACATAATTTGTCTATCCGACCTTAAGAGGGTAAGTGATTACATGTGATTCTTTAGAATTTTGTTGCATTAAGAGAAGCTTTCCAAGATCACCATACTTTTGTTGAGTTAAAAGGTTAGGAAGGTTGGTACTGTGACAAATATTTTAAAAATGAGATCTAATATGGGTATAGGCTCGACAATCTAAGAGAAAATGATTTTCATCTTCAACCTTCTTAGTGTCACAAATGTGACACAATGGCGTTTTAGGAATTGACCAATGCTTAGTTTCACTATGGATCTCATGAGAATTGGTTCTTATCTTAGCAATGCTTATTTTTTTCTTTACACTTGGAAAAACCGATAGATAATTTTTATCTTCTACATTAGGGTTGATTACATCCTTATAATACCTTAATTTTCTTTTTTCCTCTAACTCTTTATCACACCACATTTTCTCCTTAAATTTTGATTTGACGTTTTTTTAATAGTATATTTATTCTGCAAAATGGTGTCTTCCATGATTCCCCAATAGTTTAGCCTAGACCCAGACATCTTTAACAATTATTACTTTGACAACGTATTAGTTAAAAATGTATTAATGTATTAATTAATTCATACATTACATTATTAATGTATTAATATTTAATATGTTACATTATTCATAATGCATTAATACTATAATTTATATATTACAACAATGTAATAATGTATTGCCAATGTATTAATAGTTTATCATGTTACATTATATATTAATGTAATAATGCATTACTTTATTAGTGTATTAATACTTTAGTAATCTATTTTTAATGCATTTATTGATATATTTAACGTATTAACTTATTAGTTTATTATTAACTTATCAATGTTTTAATCAATTAATTAATGCATTACATTATTAATCTATAATAATTTAATATGTTACATTAGACACTTTTTTTCCATGGAAAAAAACGTAATTTATATCATAAAAAATGATCAAAATTACATTTTGTAGATACACTTTGGAAGTGTATTCCTGTGATCTATATGTCTGTGTGCTTACTTCAAAGCATGTTGAAGTTCTTCAGTTGTAGTTTTTTCTTCTTAATCCATTGGGATTTTACAAAAATTGCAACCCAAAAAGGTTTCCAATGTTCACAATTTTTTTTTGTTGTTCTTGAAATTGTTCATTTAAGAACTCTGAAATATTCCAGTAGCCCAATTCCAAGTGTGTGCCTTCTTTCGAGCCCCAGTCTGCCTCTTCATTTCTTTCCCTATATACATGATGACAGGAAAAAGAATAAAAAACCCTATGTACTGCTTTTATATCATCCACAATATTTGCACGTCTGATATTTGTGCATCTTTGAGAACCATTTATCTAGTTTATTACATTTTTTGAGTCTCCGTAAACCATTATCATTTTACAATTTGGTTCAAGTGCAAAGGCCAAGAGTAGTTTGAGGCTCATAAGTTTTGCGTAATTGTTTGTTCCTTCTCCCAAGACAGATGTCAAAGTAAAGTAGTGAGTGTCTGAGAAGTATAAATTCCCTACACCCTCGCAAATGTAGTTTTGGGAGGCTCCATCAAAATAACCCGAGGGTGTTGTTTTTTCGATGGTTACTTCTCTTAAAGTTTTGGTATTGAATCTCCCTTCGGTTGGTGCAAAAGAGGATAGGATGGCCAAACTGTTGAGAGTAGTTTTTTCGGTTGCTATAAAAACTTCATTAAAGATTACTTCATTCCTAGCAAGCCACACACCCCAAATGATTAGTAGGGGTAAAAATATATATATTTTAAAAGATATGTTCTCCCACCAGTTCCTCCATGCGTGTTTCATCATGTGGCTGATCCAAAGAAATTTTGTTCCCATAAGTATGGAGACTTATGTCCATACCATATTTATATAAGGACAGTCTAATAAAAGGTGATGTGTCATTTCCCCATCTATCTTGCACATAGGACATCTACCTGGGCCAGAAAAATTTCTTTTTTGGAGTATGTCCCAGGTTGGAGCTTTATTTGTTAGCACACTCCACATAAAAATTTTTGATTTTGCAGGACAATTTATTCTCCAGATCTTTTTCCACTACCAGATTGGTTCTGCTTGGACTAATTCTTGAATTAAAAAGTTGTAGCCTTCCTTTGGAGTGTAGATACCAGAGGCAGTTATGTCCCAAACAATTTCATCCTCTTGGTCTCTTAATCTGACTTGTGTTTTTTTTAGAGCTGTAAGGTATCTCTCAAGTTTTGTTGAATCTTCATCATTTAAATCAAGATCCATGGTCGAATTCCATCCTTGAGTCTAGAAAGTTGTGGAAATCGGATCAAAAAATTTGTTTAGTGTATCAAGGCCTTTTATTCTCAATAAAAGAATAAAATGATTTGAAAGAAGGTTCTTTCCTGCACTGCCCATCCATGGGTCTGCACCCAGCATTACTCGGTGACCATTCCCCACTTTCCAAGCGAGTCCATCCCTGATAATTGAGAAGGATTTTATAATAGTCTTCCATATCACTGAAACTCCTTTCAAAGATTTATGAGCCCGTCTGATCCACGACTCCACTAAATCCGGTTCTATATACTTTCTTATGACTACTTTTTTCCAGAGACTGTTTGTGGTTAATAGTCGTCATCCCCCTTTTGCAGCCAAAGATTTTTGTAGCACCACTTTTCGGTTACCAAGAATTAATCGCTCTTAAATATATATATATATATATATAACACCACTTTGTACATAGCCCATACCGAAATTATAGTAATAACATGCATTTAATCATAAAATATAGCTAAACTTAGAGTAAACATAAGATTTACTGCTATAATCAACAATCAATAGCATTAAATTTAAATTGATATACACTGCGGAATACATGACTAGACATCATCTGATACTTATCTTCGAAACAGTGGTAGATTCCACCAACCACGTGCAGGCCTTCCATGAACCTCCCAGCCTTAGACCGCACTGCTCATCAGCTCAGCAGTGGGTTACCCTCGAGATGGGACTAAGCTCCACCCCAAGGCAAGGAATCCTAGGCTAGGCTGAGGTTACAGGGAAAACAACACAGAAAATTTGAAGGATTCTTCTCAAGATGCCATCTTACGCCCATTACTACAAGAATCTCATTCCCCACATGCTTGTTCCGCCCAGGAGTATACACCTTCACAAGAACAATCCATCCATGCTAACCTCCCTCTCTGGGTATCGACAACAGGATGGATTAGGAAGTCTCAGAGCCCGAAGCTAGTGCTGGACACTCTCTAGAAGAAACCACTTCCCAGCAAACTCTCTCACTTGGAGAGAATTGCTCACAGGCCTGACAACCTACCTCTTCCAACAACAGTCACCTCCCTCACCTGGAGAGAGGTCATACATAGGCTCAATCACAACTTGCATTGGCCAGCAAGCCACACATAGTCCAACTCTACGTGGCCACCACAGCCAACCGAAAAAACAAACACGGGCTTCCAAAACAGGCTTAGCAATGGTGCAAGGTCTCACAGTGTTGGTTCTCAGGAACATGTGACAAACAATCCACGTAGGGAATGACACAGGTTCCATGGCTTAGAACTAAGAGGGTGAACTCGACCTTTTCAGAACTCGGCTTTCAGAATAGAGGATATACACAGCTCTTTTTTTTTTCAAAGACAAACACAAGCTTTTCGGCTCACAGGGAAGCACGAGGGTTCTCTGCAAAGCTCGGGTCGGTCTTACTACTCAGAGCTTCGTACACGCTCAGGCAGTCGGGTGGAATGGGAAAGCAACCCTTCTCATGGCTCATCTTGGCCATTTTATTCGCATGCACCAGGGTTGACACTTGTCACCCATGGGAATGCATGGGTTCCATCATCATGCATTCCTTTCCATTTGGCAGTCCCTCGTCCTTCCCCAAGAACTTAGGATAAAACATCACATTCAACATAATTCACGTGGCTTTTTGGAATAATAATAAAATATTATTCCCAAGGCATAACCCCTTGGCTTAACCCTTAGGCTCAACATTTAGCCCATTTTTCCCACCTTCCAGCCCCTAATTCCTTGCCCACTCTATGGAAGCTCAGTTCCCCATCACTCATTCATCGTGGTTGGTCTGCACACAACAATATTTATATTTTATTAATGTGATGCATACATACAAGTACAAAATCAGTCCCTTGGCCTCCAACCCTTAGGCTCTCTGGCCTAACAATCACATAAGCCCATCGGCTTATACAAACTTGGCTCACCAGCATATAACACATATTTACAATTCATTTCATACATCAGATTTACAACTGGGCTCGGCCTTGGGGACATTACAATCCCCCTCCCTTATTTTTGCACTGTCCTCAGTGCAACTTTACACAACATCTGCAAGATTTTCAAAAATTTTCAAAAAGATGCCGGTACTCTGCCCGCATAACATCTGCATGGTCCCATGTCACTTCCTCAGGACCGTACCAGGTCCACTGGACCTTTACAAGCTCTATAGCTCGATTCTGGAGCTGTCTGTTTTTCCTGTCCAGTATGCGCACAGGATGCACTTGCAGGATGCCCTCTGGTTCCACCTGAATCACATTCCAATCAATAACATAATTAGCATCAGGTATATATCTCTTAAGAAGTGAAACATGAAATACATTATGTATAGTCATAGATGCAGGTAATGCAAGCATGTATGCAACTGGCCCAATTCTTTCCAGGATCTCAAATGGCCCACAAAATCTCGTTGCTAACTTGGCGCAACTTCCCAACTTCAGGTAACTCCTGTTAGTTTTCACTTTCAGGAAAACATGGTCACCCACTTTGAATTATCTGTGGTTTCTGTTACTATCAGCGTAACTTTTCTGCCTGTCCTGGGTAGCTTTTAGATTCTGTTTAATTCTTATCATTTGGTCTTCCATCTCTTTGAGCAGCTCAGGCCCAACTATTGCTCTATCAGCTAGATTATCCTAGCTCACTGGAGTGTTGCACTTTCTTCTATAAAGTGCTTCGAATGGGCTCATCTTCAATGATGTATGACACCCATTATTGTAGGCGAATTCTACCAAATGCAGGTAGTCTTCCCACCTTGATGGTTTATCCATCACATACATTCTCAGTATGTCTTTTATTACTCTGTTCACCCTTTTTGTCTGACCATTAGACTCAGGATGATACACTGTACTAAAGTTAAGATTTGTTCTGAATCCCTTGAACAGTCCTTTCCAGAAATTCGAGGTGAATTTCGGGTCCCTATCAGACACAATTGTCTTAGGAATTTCGTGCAAGCGTGTCACTTCTTTTAAGAAGATATCAACAACATCTGTTGCCTTGTGAGTGGTTTTCAGTGGAATAAAATGGGCATATTTTGTAAGCTTGTCCACCACCACCATGATTGAATCATGTTGCTTGCTTGTTCTAGGCAATCCTGTGATAAAATCCATTGTCACCACTTCCCATTTCCACTTAAGAATGGGTAAAGGCTGCAACAACCCTACTGGTGCCTATAATCAGCCTTAACTTTCTGACACTCCATACATCTTGCGATGTATTCAGCGATTTCCTTCTTCAGAACCGGCCAAAAGTAATGCCTTTTGACTGTTGCCACAATTTTCTGGTATCTGGGATGCCCAACATAAGCCACGTTATGCATTTCTTTCAGAATTTCTAGCTTCAAATCTCGGACATTGGGTACATACACTTTGTTTTTATACAGAAGTAAGCCATCAGTTCCCAAGGTGTAACTTTCCTTGGTCTGTGGTCTCTCACACTGCTATAACTTTACTACTAGACCTATGTACTACAAATCAACATTTCCAGCTTCCAAAATTCTATCCTTAATCTCAGTCCTGCACATGCTAATGGTTGTAGCATGTAATTCATGCACTTTTCTGCTAAGTGCATCAGCCACCTTATTTTCTTTCCCTTTGATATGCTTGATATCAAAGTCATATTCACACAGAAACTCTATCCATCTAGTTTGCCTGGCATTTAAAATTAGCTGATCAAATAAATACTTCAGACCGTTGTGGTCTATTCTTAATTCGAATCTCCTTCCCATGAGGTAATGTCTCCATTTCCTCAATGCGTGGACGATTTCTTCCAGCTCTAAATTGTGAGTGGCATAATTCCTTTCATGCTCTTTCATCTTTCGGGACTCATAACAAATTACAAATCCCTCTTGGCTGAGAACTCCTCCCAGCCCCTCCTTACATGCATCTGTGCACACCACAAAATTCATATTTGGATCTGCAATCTTCAGGATTGGAGCGCTGGTTAGCAGTTGCTTCAATCGCTGGAAACTTCTCTCACACTCTTCAGTCCACTGAAACTTCTTCTCCTTCCTTTGCAAGGAAGTGATAGGGTGAGCTATCTTTGAGAATCCAGCTATAAACCTTTTGTAGTAGCCTGCCAGACCCATAAAATATCTAACTTATGACAAATTCCTTGGCGCTGACCATTCTCGGATGGCCTCAACCTTTTAAGGATCCACAACGATCCCCTCTTTTGAAATAATATGTCCCAAGTAATGGATCTTCCTTTGATAAAATGAGCATTTTATCAGCTTGGCGTACAGCTGGTATTCTCTCAACACTTGCAGCACCATTCTCAGGTGTTGCTCATGCTCTTCCTTTGACTTGGAATACACCAAGATGTCGTCTAGGAAGACTATGACAAAGTTGTCTAAATAGTCCCTGAATACACCATTCATTAAGCACATGAAAACAACAGGTGCATTTGACAATCCAAACGACACCACTGTGAACTCATAATGACCATACTTTGTTCTAAAGGTGGTCTTGCTGATGTCCTCCTCATTTATTCTCACTTGGTGATATCCAGATCTGAGATCTATCTTTGAAAATAATTTTGCATCCTTAAACTGATCAAAAAGATCATCGATCCTTGGCAGAGGGTACTTGTTCTTGACAATTACCTTGTTCAACTGTTGGAAATCAATGCACAACCTCAACATCCCATATTTATTCTTCATGAATAGGACTGGGGCTCCCCAAGGTGACACACTGGGGAAAATGTATCCCTTCTTTAGTAACTCTTCAAGCTGCAATTACATCTCCTTTAGCTCTGGCATACTCATTCTATAAGGAGCCTTTGAAACTGGAGCTGCTCCAAGCATCAAATTTATAGAAAAATCGATGTCCTTCTTCGGAGGTAGTCCAGGTATCCCCCGAAATACGTCCTTGAACTCTGTGAGTACCTCATGGTCTTCCAAATTTGAGACTACATCGTTGGATGATTCTCGCACACGGGCTGCAAATAACTAACAACCTTTCCTGTAACACTTCTTTAGCTGCATGGCTGAGATTTCTCTAATAGCCACAGCTCTGGGATTTCCTTGCACTATTACCTGATTTCCCTCTTCATCCAGGCATGTGAAATTCTTGTTACGACAGTCCAGAAGGGCATGGTGTTGGTCCAACCATTCCATCCCAATTAAGCAGTCATAAGAGCCTAAAGGCAAAATATTCAATTTAGCCTCAGTGCTCAATCCTTTCATGTCCACTGAATAGGACTTAACCAATTCAGTGACCTTCCTTAACTGCACTAGCCAAGACTTTTCATGTTTTCTCCTTGATAAATGCAAACTTTCCACCACCCTAGGATCTACATAACTATGGCTAGCCCCTGAATCAATTAAAATAATTAGTGGTTGGTTGTTAATCATACCTTCCACTTCAATCATGTGCGATTGAAATTCCGCATTCTTGTTGTCCATGGCTGCGTAGATCCTCGACATTTTTCTGCCCATATACTCCACTGTTTCATCTTGCTGAATAGTATGAACAGTTCTCGATTTACCATTTTTATGGGGACAATCTCTGTACTTGTGGTTTCCTTTACAACCCCAACACTGAATGGGCGTTTGTCTCTGTCTTTGTGCTCCCTCTTTAGTCATTCTCATCTCTCTAAATGATGGTTGTCCCTGAATACTATTTCTGAAAAAGGAAGGCTTGTTTCCCTTCTGCCTTTGTTTTTTCTTAAACTTCCTCTGATCATTCCAAGCCTTCCGAAGGATAGGCCTTTCTCCTTGCTATTCATACAAGCATTTTTCCCTTCTTATTGTTTCTTCTAAAGTCTTAGGATTGTCATAATGAATCTTTTCACCCATGGAAGGTGGAAGTCCACTCAGATATCTATGAATCTTGACAGCCCCGTCTTTGATGAATGGAACATACTTCAGTAGTTCCAGAAAACTTTGTTCATACTCATCAATAGTCATGCTTCCTAGCTTGAGTTCGAAGAACTCCTTCATCTTTCTGTCATAGTATATTTTAGTCAGGTATTTCTTCTCGAAATACCTCTTAAATTCCATCCAAGTGACCTCTTTCTCTCTGATGTGTTGCACCTACACAAACTGATCCCACCACATGGATGTTTTTCCTTTCAGTTGATACAATGCAATTCTTCCTTCTGCATGGGTGGAATAATTCTGTAGTTGGAAATATTTCCTCATGCCAAGCAACCATGGAGGCTTAATCTTGTTGATCTCCCCTTTCAATTCATCCTTTCTAGATTTTCGGTGTTTTCTAGTAGGGGACGGGCTTGAACTACTGTGTGTTTCCTTGCCATAATGCTTCGGGGAGAGATGGTAATGTCTGCTACCACTCCTCGATCTTCTTCTCCTCTCAGGGGTTCTGACACTTCTTGATCTTCTTGTGTCACTTTCTTTTTCTAATTTCTTTTCTATTCTTTCCAAGCTCTTCAACATTTTTAAGTTCAATTCACCTTGCCAATCCCTGACTTTCATGAGATTTCAGCTATCAGCTCGAAGTGCCTGGGCATCTCTTTGCAATCCTTCAATGATTTTCATTATGTGCCCTTCCTTGTATAATTCTCTTCCATTCCCATTGGAGTTTGATCCTTCGACTCCCAGGTTGACATCTCTTCCTTCTCTTTCGTCCTCTGAAATGGAGGCAATCCGCACCTCTTCCATTTCTATACTCGGCCTCAGTTTTCAGCTGTCCTGAGACTCATTGAACTCTGCACACACAACATGAAATCAACCAAAGTTTGTTAGGCCTTAACCCTTACAAAATCAAAATATTCATAATTCAACGTGAGAAAAAAAGCGTTTTGGCTTCACAAAGTTTTCTGAGCTCTGACGACTCTGTAATTTCAGGACTTCATTTTTCAGGGTTTTTTTCCATGAGGATCCAACAGTTAAATCCTCAACAGTTCTTATGTCCTTCAAAAATTTTGGGACTTCGGGATTTTGGGGTTTTGGTTCCCTAGAGGTTCTCATGTTCGATTCTCTCTCTGACTCCTGACTCTTGAAATTTCGACCTCTTTTCCATGGGCCCACAGCACAACTGTCGCCAACTATGGTAGAGATTTTGGGTTTTCGACACTTCGGTTTTCGGGTCTTCGGTACCTGAAAGTTCACGATGCAGTGACTCCCAACCTCTTGTCACTCCTATCCCAAAAATCCGATACATGGTTTCTTATACAAGATCCAATGATCCTCAATGAGTTGGATCTAACGGTCCAGATCCTTTCAGGATTTTATGACCAGAAATTCACGATGCAGCGACTCCCACTCTTTATCGCCTCAATTCCCGAATTCTGAAAATTTAGTTTCCTTTCTCTCCAGGCCCACAGCACAACCGTCACCCTTAAAACCTATTACAGTTCTTCATTCTCCGATGGCTTCGGGACTTCGAAACTTCTGGACTTTAGGTTTCGGGACTTTGGGTTTTTGGTACCCGAAAGTTCACTATGCAACAACTTCCAACTCCTTGTCACTACAATCCTCGAAATCTGAAATTCCGATTTACTTTATTCTCTAGGCCCACAGCACAGCTGTCGCCCTTAACCGCAATGGCACGTGGCACGTTCTGGAGGGTCCATGTCACCCTCGGTGATGTCATCAGGTCCCACCACTCTCGTCTGTCTTCTCGACTCACTGGCACATGGTACACATTCATGCGCCCACGTCCATTCCAAGAAAAATCCAACGGTTAGACTCCTTCCTCAGATCTATGGCGTAGATATTTTTGGCGTTTCGGGGTTTCGGGCATCAGGAGTTCGTGCACCCCACATATTGAACTTCCATTTGCCAAAATCCTGAAATTACGGTTTACTCCTCCGTTGAATCGGATGGTCAACTACCTTCCTACGATCTACGTTGTAGATCGTTTCAGCGTTTCGAGTTTCAGAGGTGTTCACTTTCCTCACTTTCCATCTCCCGACTTTGCGAAATCCGAAAGGTTTTCGCGACTAACTTGAGCATGACTCCACCAGATCTAATGGTCTAGCCTTCCTCCTAGATCTACAATGTATATCTTCTCGGGTTTTTGGGTTTTCGGGAGTTTGCGTATCGCGATTCGCACACTCCTGTGCAATTCAAAATGGATTTTAATCCTTGCACACATTTTCCAGATCCGACGGTCACGAGGGCTCACCTTCCCTCCCGAACCGATCCTAAGGCTCCAACACTGCTGGTGTGGAGTCCTCTCTCCCTGTGGCCATATACCACACCAGTTGTGGTTTCACAACACCGCTATACCTCCTGAGCTTATAGGCACAGTCAAGTAACTCCTTGACACTCCGAACCATACCAAGGTCCAAAATTGGTCCTCCAGACACAATTTCTACTCTCACCCTTTTTCCAAAGACCACTCAACTGGCCCATCTAGGCTTAGTGTCAAAACCTTGGCTTTGATACCAATTTGTAGCACCACTTTTCGGTTACCAAGGCTTAATCGCTCTTAAAAAAAAAAAACTATAACACCACTTTGTACATAGCTTATACCAGCATTATAGTAATAACATGCATTTAATCAAGAAATACAGTTAAACTTAGAGTAAACATAAGATTTACTGCTATAATCAACAATCAATAGCATTAAATTTAAATTGATATACACATCGGAATACATGAATAAACATCATCTGATACTTATCTTTGAAACAATGGTAGATTCCACCAACCACGTGCAGGCCTTCCACGAACCTCCCATCCTTAGACCACACTTCTCATCAGCTCAGCAATGGGTCACCGCCGAGATGGAACTAAGCTCCACCCCAAGGCAAGGAATCCTAGGCTAGGCTGAGGTTACAGGGAAAACAACATAGAAAACCGGAAGGATTCTTCCCAAGATGCCATCTTACGCCCACTACTACCAGACTCTCATTTCCCACATGCCTGTTATGCCCGGAAGTATACACCTTCACAAGAATAGTCCATCGGTGCTAACCTCCCTCTCTGGGTCTCAGCAACAGGCCATATCAGGAAGTCTCAGAGCCCGAAGCTGGTGCTGGACACTCTCTGGAAGAAACCACTTCCCAGCAAACTCTCTCACCTGGAGAGAATTGCTCACAGGCCTGAGAACCTACCTCTTCCAACAACAGTCACCTCCCTCACCTGGAGAGAGGTCATACATAGGATCAATCACAACTTGCACTGGCCATCAAGCCACGCGCAGTCCATCACTAAGTGTCCACCAGAGCCAACCGGGAAAACAAACACGAGCTTCCAAAACAGGCTTAGCAATGGCGCAAGGTCTCACAGTTTTGGTTCTTGGGAATGTGTGACAAACAATCCATGTAGGGAATGACACAAGTTTCATGGCTCAGAACAAAGAGGGTGAACTTAGCCTTTTTAGAAATGAACACAGGCTTCTTAGCTTTCAGAACAGAGGATATACACAGTTTTTTTTTTTTTTAGAGCCAAACATAGGCTTTTCGGCTCACAGGGAAGCACGAGGGTTCTCTCCAAAGCTCGGGTCGGTCGTACTGCTCAGAGCTCCATATATGCTCAGGTAGTCGGGTGGAATGGGTGAGGAACCCTTCTCATGGCTCATATTGGTCATTTTATTTGCATGCACCAGGGTTGACACTTTTCACCCATGGGACTGCATGCGTTCCATTAGCATGCATTCCTTCCCATTTGGCAGTCCCTCGTCGTTCCCCAAGAACTTAGGATAAAACATCACATTCAAAATAATTCACGTGGCTTTTTGGAATAATAATAAAACATTATTCCCAAGGCTTAAGCCCCTAGGCTTAGCCCTTAGGCTCAACACTTAGCCCCTTTTTCCCACCTTCCAACCCCTAATTCCTTGCCCAATCTGTGGAAGCTCAGTTCCCCATCACTCATTCATCGTGATCATTCTGCACACGATGGTATTTATATTTTATTAATGTGTTGCATACATACAAGTACAAAATCAGGCCCTTGGCCTCCAACCCTTAGGATTTCTGGCCTAACAATCACATAAGCCCACCGGCTTATACAAACTTGGCTCACCAGCCTATAACACATATTTACAATTCATTTCATACATTAGATTTACAGCTGGGCTCGACCTTGGGGACTGTTATCGCACGGTTTGTAGGAAGGGTTCAGGTAGCTTGAGTCAAGGCTTAAAACCTACGTAACAGGAGCTTCCCCACCCACTGTCACCTCGATGGGGAGCTCTTTCTATTTAGGATGGCTAGTCCAAGGGAGACATCCCTATGTAATCTGGCTTTCTGAAGGGATAAGGTTTAAAGGATCAAGGTAAGAGGTTCCCTTTCACAGATTACTGCCAAGAAGGAGATAGTCAAGGAGAAGATCTTCCACTGGATGGCACCTGTTTGCGAGACAAGACAATGAAACTAAAGAATGTGCTGCAGTGGTTAGTGCTTCAAATATTTATGACTATCTTGAATATATATATATATATATATGAGCAATGGAAAGAGTAATTATTGACGAAGTCAATGATTGCAATGAAAGCTTATATTGATTATCACTTCTTCAATAAATACACAAAGACACTTGCATTAAATGTAGTAAATCACAACCTTGTATTATCACAATGCAATGAAAGTCATAAATCTGCTCATACATAAATATATTTGTTGCGTCACTAATGCAGATTGGGGTGACGTCAGCCCTAATAATTGTTGTTTTTGGAAGGCACAAAGTGAGCGTTTTACACAATAAGCCAAAGAAAATAGTTCACACTTCAATGCCTAACCAAATCACAAAGTTTTATACTTAAATAAAGGGTAAAAGAGGCTTGACATCATCAATATTTGTTGTTGTTACAGAAGTGACGTCAGCCCTAAAACAGATTGGTTTGAGAGACAATGAGTAAGACGTTTTGTCAAATAAGCATGTGGATGCAATTAACAACTCAAGGTCTATCAAACAAGGTGATTAATGTCAAAACGTTTTAGGTCAAC
>ML780655.1:795931-842026 GCA_009831015.1 Picea engelmannii | reverse complement strand
AAGTGTATCTTTTCTAATCCAGTTATCGAATAGCAGCTTATTCTGATATTTCCAGATTCCCCAGCACACAAGTAAAGGAATATGTCTCTTCTTTGGGTATTTAATAAACCAATTTAGCAGATTTTCTTCTAATCTCTCATCTCCCCAATCATCCTGGATCAACATGAGTGATAGGGTCTCTTTCCAAATAAATTTTGAAACAAAGCAGTGAGAAAAGAGGTGATCTGTTGTGTCTTCATCGTTGAAACATAAACTACAAGCTGTACGCTCGATGTCTCCCCTACGCTAAAAGTTGACCCCTCTAAGTATACGGTCCATCAAACATAACCATATAAAGCATACGATTTTACTCGGAACATTTACCATCCATATTGCTTTGTACCACCATCGACTATCTCCTTTAAGATTAGTAAAAATCAAGGATTGATATGCTGAGTTAACACAGACAATGCCCAAAGTCTGGTTCCAAGACCAGATGAGCTTATCGTTGGAAGCATTTAAGGAAATGCCATTGGTTCGGAGAGCGAGGGTGAAAGAATCCCATTCCAATGCTAAATTACCTGTAAGATTTAAGTGTGTGGAGTCGCTTCATACTGTTGTAGAGTCCAAATCAATTTAGTGGGCCGCTTGAGCAAGTGAAAAAATATGCATAGTTTGAAGATGTGAAATAAGGCCTGGTGAAAGAAAGCACAAGTCATTTCCTCCAACAAAAGCATCCAATCCTAAAGAAATATATTTACGGCAACCCACTGTCCAAGCCAACCACCTCCGCATCGTTGTCAAGATATTTCTCCAGATGACCAAAGTAGCAGTGGATTTAAAGTTGTTTCTTTTGATCCAGGAAATGACATCGATACCTTTCAGGTATTTTTTTCCTCAGCACAAAACTCCATAGTCCGTTCCCAAAAATCTCCCTCCAACAAGATTTTGCGGCTAAGGACAATGCAAACCACTTATGGTTTCTTAAACCCCAGCCGATGAGTTCCTTGGGTAGCGCAATGTGTTGCCATTTCGCTAGGTGGAATCCATTTTGTTTTCTGGTACCCTTCCAAATAAAATTTGAAATGAACCGTTTGATTCTATGCATAGTACAATGGAATCTTGACCAAACTAAGCCAATACACCCGAATGCTCTGCAGGACAACTTTTGCTAAAACCAATCTGCCACCTAGGGAAAGTCAGCGATAAGACCAACAACTATTGCTAAAACCAATCTGCCACCTAGGGAAAGTCAGCGATAAGACCAACAACTATTGCTAAAACCAATCTGTCACCTAGGGAAAGTCAGCGATAAGACCAACAACTATTTTTCTGCTCAATTTTCTGTATTATCCAATTCCAATCAGATACTTTGTGATTATTTGCCTTCGGAAAATAACCAAGGTACTTCATCCTCGCCTCGAAATCATGGAACCGTATGTTAAAAGTTGTCCTCAATTTATTAGCTAAATCCAAATCTATGTTGTGAGCTAGGAAACAGTTCTGAGCTAGGAAACACGATTTGTGACAATTGAGGATCATACCAAAAGCTGTACAAAAATCATCTTTAATCTCCTTCACAAAGAAAATGTGATATTTTCATTTCCCTCTTTTTTGTGTGTGTGTTTAACTTTTGTGTCTTTTTAATGTCTTTTGGATTAAATAGATTTGTTTGCTTACGACTCTTTACATAAGATTTCAGATTATATATATATATTCATTTTTTAATTAAATTCAAATCTATTTTATAGTTATTTGATTTAAAAGTGAAAATGTTGCACTTAAGGTGGTATATATAAATATTATTAGCTTAAAAATATAAAAGTACATATATTTTCTAAATGAAATCTAAATTATTATAAATTTGAGAACAATTTATTCTTATATAAAAATAATTAAATTATTATAAATTTGGAAACAACTTTTTCTCATATAAAAATAATTAGTGAAATTCATAATATGATATAGGTAATTAGTTGAAAGAATTGATTCAAAAACCCTAACTTATAATTCACAATAATTAACCACTTAAACTAACCTTATAAACCACTTAAACTAATCCTATAAACTTTTAATATATGTAGAGTAATAAAATTAAAAAAAAGACATCATAATATTGAGATGAACATAATAACAAGTATTTTTTCCTTGCACTTAAAGGAAAAGGTGAAGGGTCCAAAATCCAAATGTTTTTGGCACAATTAAATGTGGTGTGGTGATTAGTCAATTTTCACTGTCTAATATCATGATTCACAATTAAGTTATGATAAGTTTTTCATTATATCAAAAAATTAACACAAACAAATATTTTTAATAACCAAATTAATTTTAAATTATTAAAAATATGGTATAATACTAACTTCATACTCCATAACACAAACAAATATTTTTAATAACAAAATTAATTTTAAATTATTAAAAATATGGTATATTACTAACCTCATACTCTTTTTAATTCTGAATTTTTATTTGTTTCAATATAAAGTATTTTTCAATAATAATGTATTAATATTATTATATATTTTTATGTTCCACTTTTAAATAAAAACTAAAGATTCGGGTGAAACACTATTTCAATTAAAAACAAAAATATATTTTATCCATTGTTTCCTTTAAAATAAAAGTGTTAGTTCATATGGAAATATTATTTGGATAAAGATAAAAGGATCTTTTATCATTTATATTTTTTTCTATCATTTAAATATTATATATCATGTGTGTTTTGTTGGTTTTTATTGTAAATACCAAAGAGTCGCATACATAACATAAAAAATTATTATGAAATTGCATTTAACATAATATCATCAAACTGCTTCATATGAAATACAACATCATTAAAAATATAAACATAAAAGCTTAATAGATTATCTTAATATGATATAGCATCTTGCACATGGTTTGAATTTTGAAAAGCACCAAATAAGAGGCTTCAACTTCTTTCTATGCCTCATTTCCACCAAGATCCCAACTTTTTTCTATGCCTCAATTTCTCGAATCCAATCAAATCATTGTACATGAACAATCCCCCAAGATCTGGGTATTATGTGTACTTAGATTTTAAAAATTGTTAACTAGTAAACAAAATAAATGAATGTAAAACTTATCATATTTTTTTTATTAGTAGTAAAAAAAATCCTCGAATTTAAAAGCAATTTTAGACTTTTACCTTCCCAAAAAATGTTTTTATTGAAAATATGGAAATTTAATTTAATTTGAAGATATAGTTGAAATTTAAAAAAAAAAATTAATGTAACTGCACATACCTCTCACACACCTACTTTGTTGTTAATTGAAATTTATGGAATTTTTTTCACAAAGTTACACATATACTTACATATATTTGCAAACATAGTAAATGTCATATTATAGTTATAGTTAAATTTTTAAATTACTTATCAACCTGCAAAATGTCATATTATCCCTATAGTTAAAATTTTAAATTACCAATCATTTTAACAGTTTTAGGAATCAATTCACACACCTACTTTGCTGTTAATTGAAATTTATGAAATTTTTTTCACAAAGTTACACATATACTTACATATATTTGCAAACATAGTAAATGTCATATTATAGTTATAATTAAATTTTTAAATTACCTATCAACCTGCAAAATGTCATATTATCCCTATAGTTAGAATTTTTAATTACCAATCATTTTAACAGTTTTAGGAATCAATTCAACTAATGTCATCAGTTATAAAAATTGCAAATATATGTCATATTATCCCTATAGTTAAATTTTTTAATTACCAATCATTTTAACAGTTTTAGGAATCAATTCAACTAATGTCATCAGTTATAAAAATTGCAAATATATGATTGTTTAAAAAGAAGAAAATTAGTGAATTGTTTTAAGAATCAAATCAACTAATGTCATGTAGTTTTAAAAATTGCAAATATATGATTGTTTAAAAAGAAGAAAATTAGTAAATACCTGTCGAATTTAACTACTAGTAGGATGAATGAAAAGAGAGACTGGAATCTGTATGGGTAAAACAACATTTATCTTGATAGATAAGACGAATTGAAAATAAAGTAAGGTTGATTAATATTTCTATTAAAATTTTGTCATAATTGTTAAAATTAATAATTACTCCCCATAAAAAAATTTAATGTGATATGTGATAACCTTCTAGATAAACTTGATAGATTAGGAACTTCTATATAGTTGATTAGATAATCTAGAACATTGAGAGTGACAAGAGTTCGATATTTCAAACACTCTCTATATCATTTCAAAGTATATATATATATATATATTCTCGTCATTGCAATGTATCGGTGTTTTGAGCTGTATTTGGTGTCTGTAGATCGGATGTTTTATGCTTTCCATTTATCAATAGTCCTTTAAAAGTGACAAAAATGCCATACATATAATAACGAACACTGTACCAATACGTTTTTTAACAATAATGTGCATAGACATTTACTATTAAGGAACAGCGTTGAATTTTTTTATAAAAAGATACAACAGATAAATGTGCACAGATATTTACTATTAAGGAACGACATTGAATATTTATTTTTTATAAGAGGATAGAACACATAATGTGCATACGTTTACTATTACGAAACGACATTGGAAATTCTTTTAAAAAGACACAACAGTCTTATTTTTGGCTCTATCTACAATCCCACAAGGCAGAGATATCCATGCAGAATGGAACTCCACAGTAACTACATTTCTACTCAAAGACATCACTACTGGCGTATTAAGTGACCATGCAGGTTTGAGGTCTTGGGTTCTCCTTAGGACACATATTAATATAGGTTAACACAATTAAATAACAGAGGTAGACTGAATACGTGAGCAGAGCTCACCTTCCTTGAATTATTGAAGCCAATCATTACATTTATATAGCACAAAGGTGCTCACAACAACCTTGAAGTGACCTCCTACAAAGGTGGATCTGAAATCATCAGCAAACCCTAAATTGGATAGGCACACAACAACTCGCAACCACTTAGTTACGTAGATACTAATTTCTACATTATTCCAACACTCCCCCTTAATGGAGAAATGGATTTTCTACCACAGCTAGCAACTCTGCAAATTTCAAATTTTCCCTTTCCAAGAGGCTTAGTGAAAATATCAGCCATATTTTCATCGGTGTTACAATAGATTAAGTCAATCTCTTTTGACTGTATCTTTTCTCGGACAAAATGATGTTGAATTTCCATGTGCTTAGTTCTGGCATGATACATAGGGTTATTAACAAGTTTGATTGAACTTTGATTATGGCAATTGATAACTGTGGGTGCCTTTTGTTCTTCTCCCATGTCTTCAAGAATTTTCCTCATCCAGACAGCTTCACATGTAGTATTGCACAAGGCTTTGTACTCAGCTTCAGTTGTAGACAAAGAAACACTTGGTTGTTTCTTACTGCTCCATGATACGACCCCTGAACCAATTCTAAAAGTATAACTTGTGGTTGACTTTCTGTCACTAAGATTTCCAGCCTAGTCAGAATCAAAATATCCTGCCAACATAACATCAAATTCATCAATATATTTAATACCAAAATCAATAGTTCCTTTCAAATAACGAAGGAATCTTTTTGTTTCTTTCCAGTGACTCTTATGAGGCTTAGCCATGAACTGACTAAGGATGTTGACTGAGTAGGCAATATCTGGCCTAGTTGTGGTGAGATAATTCAAACTTCCAACCAGTTGTCGATACAGAGTTCCATCCAATTCCTTCGTCTCATCATCACTACAGAGCTTAACATTCTATTCTAATGGAGTAGGCATCACCTTACATCCATTCATATCAAATCTCTGAAGCAATTCCCTGTTATATTTGCTTTCTATAACTAGTGTTACACCATCTTCTTTCCATACTTCAAGACCTAGACAATAATGTTGTTCTCCAAGATCCTTCATTTCAAAAACTCGTGATAACTACTTTTTGATTTCATCAATTAGCTTAGAAGCATTTCTTGTTATGATTAGATCATCAACATAGAGAGAAATCAAAGAAATATGTTCTTTTTCATCTTTCTTAATATAGAGATTTGGATCATTCTTACTCTTCACAAATCCTTTTTGCAGAAAGAAATTGTCTATATTTTCATACCATGACCTGGGTGCCTATTTTAATCCATATAGAGCCTTTTTCAATTTGCATACCAAATGTTCCTGTCCCTGTTTAACAAATCCTTCAGGTTGTATAAGATATACTTCCTCCTTTAATTCTCCATTCAGAAAAGAAGACTTCACATCTAACTGATGTAGGTTCCATTTATGTTTTATAGCTAATGCAATCATCAATCTAATGGTGTTTAACTTAGCTACAGGTGCAAAAGTATCTACATAATCAATTCCCTCTTTTTGTGAATACCCTTTTGCAACCAATCTTGCTTTATATTTATCTATACTACCATCAACATTAAATTTGGAGTTAAACAACCATTTGCATCCAATTGGAACTTTGTTTTCAAGCAACTCTGTTAATTCCCATGTTTCATTTTTCATTATTGAATCATATTCTTCTTTCATTGCATCCATACAAACTTTATGTTCTTTAGCTTGTTGATAATTTGCAGGTCCTATAGTGTTCATTACTTGAGTCATCAAAGCATAATCTTTGTACCTTATAGGTGTATGAATCTGACGAGATGTCCTCCTTGGAGTCTTGATGCTAGCATCTCTTCTTCTACTTTGAGGTGTAATTATTTCAACCTTGTCTTGATCCTGACCCTGTACCTGTTCCTGTTCCTCCTCTTGATCCTCTTTCTGTACATGCGTTACATTTACATCTTCTACAATATAGTCATGATGAATGTGCCATTCACTATGACTATCTACTTTATGACATGTATCTTCATGAAATAATACATCTCTTCCTGGAAAGACTTTATACATGTTAGGATCAAACATCTTATATGCTTTATGCTCATCATAGTAACCAAGAAAAATACACTTGATGGATTTTGCATCAAGCTTTCTCCTATCCTCTTTGGGAATGTGAGCAAAAGCTTTACTTCCAAATATTCTCAGATGATTCACAATAGGCTTATAACCATAAAAAGATTCAAATGGAGTTTTATGATCTAAGCTTTTAGTAGGACTTCTATTTTTCAGATAAACAACAGTTCTAATAGCTTCATCCCAAAAACCATTAATGAGATTTTTACCTTGAAGCATACTTCATGCACATTCAACCAAGGTTCTGTTTTTCCTTTCTGCCACTCCATTTTGCTAAGGAGTGTGTGGTACCGTGAACTATTGTAGAAATCCATTTTGTTTGCAGTATTTGACGAAAGCCCTAGATCTATACTCTCCCCCTTCATCTGATTTGAGAATTTTGATGTACCTGCCAGTTTGCTTTTCAACCAAATTTTTAAACTCCTTAAAGTATTCAAAAACATCACTTTTCTTTCTCATGAAATACACCCATGTGCATTTAGTGCAATCATCAATGAAAATAAGAAAATAATATGCTCCTCCAATAGACCTTGTCTGCATCGGACCACAGACATCTATGTGCACAAGTTCAAGTATATCCCTCTTTCTTCTATCTATGTGAGAAGGAAACTCTTCTTTATGTTTCTTTCCCAAAGCACACCCATCACATGCACTATGTTCATTCTTTAATAGTGGAAGTCCTTCCACAATGCCTTGTTTCCGAAGAAGCAACAAATCATTATAGTTTAAATGTCCATACCTTTGATGCCACAATACCTCTGTTGGCATCATTTTTGAAGCCAAAGCTTGATGTCCTTTCATCATCACATTGAGCTTGTATAGCCCTCCAACTCTGACTCCTGTAGCAACTACTTTATAATGGTCTTTTACATCCTTCACAAGACAATGTGATTTTACAAAATCTACCTTCATGTCTTGATCTGTTATGGTGGAAACATAAATTATATTTTTCTTTATACCAGGTACATGCATTACATTTTGTATTTATTTAACACTACCATTTGGTAATGTAACAGAGATATCCCCATAACCTTTGATTTGATGTGACCATTCATCACCAAGGTAACTGTTAGCACCACCATTAGTCTCACAATAATTATCAAACCAGTTTCTATTACAAGACATGTGGATCGATGCACCAGGATATACATACCATGCATGCACATCATCTGTCTCAGCTGACAAAGCGGCATCTGATATGAATAATTTTTAGAATTCATCATTACCATTATCACTCCTTTCAACAAAATTACTATTCTACCTTGAATTTCTATATTTGTTCTCATGTTTATGCTTATACCAACAATCCTTAGCATGATGTCCATCTTTTCCACAATTATAACATGAATCACTCTTTCTCTGATTTGTATGAGACCGAGGAGATGTCATAACTTTATGTTCTTTTTCATATTGAGCTTTGCTTCCTTTGTTGCGTTCCCAAGGCTTTCCTTTGTGGCATTCCCAAGGCTTTCCTTTACTCTTTGCCATCAATACCAAATCTGAATGTGGAGTCTTTCCGGTGAGATGGCTTCTACGTTCCTCCTCTTGTAGAAGAATACCTGCAAGTTCTTCAAGTGTCAGAGCATTCTCTCGGGCTGCAATACCTGTTATGAACATTTGGTAGTCTTCTAGCATGCCATTTAACGTGACAGTTACTAGATCAGTAGGTGAGGCCTTTTCTCCTATGTTACCCAGTTTATTCTTTAAATCTTTGATTCTTGAAATGAAATTAGTAACATTTTTATTTTCCTCCATTTTTATTGAGAGCAATTTGATTTTTAAAAACAAAACTCGGTTTGTATTAGTTGTTTGGTACAAACCTTTCAAGATGTCCCACGTCTCCTTAGATGTTTTGCAATCTCTTATATGCGGAATTATGTTGTCTTTTACAGACATTCTGAGGAAAACTTTGGCTTTGTTTTCCCTCTTCTCCTAATCTTGGGCAACAGTCGCAGGCTTTGCCTCATCTCCCGAGACAATAGCCCAAACCCCGGATGCTTCCGGCACTATTTGCATCTTAAATTTTCAATTTACATAATTGGATCCATCTAATTTATTTGATTCATTTATGTATGAATCAATTAAAGAATTTGCCATTTTAAACTCTTTAAAAAACAACTCAAAAATTACCTTTTGCTGCCACTACCAAGCCTTCTCCCGCCAACAACAATGCAGCAGCTTCCTAGGCTGATCCCACAATGCAACTAGAGTCAAATATCAACTGACTGATGCAAATGAAGATGTAGTGATCAGTGAACAAATCTGAATTGCCCGCAACAGCGAACTGGGCACACTGGAAGCAATGATCAGATATTAAGAATGGCAATAACAAGATCGTTTCTATTACACCATTTGAGAAGCAGTGATCTGGGTGCACCTTTGGCAAACAAAACAAGTCGTCAGCACTCATCCAAACTTTCCATGGTCTGCACAACAATCTATTTTACAGATGCACAATCCATCGAGAGCACATTTATCTCGCCATTTTTGTACTCTGGCCCATTTCCATGTTCCCAGCACAACGTCTGACTACTCATTTGAGAAGAACCCAAATGGATCAAGTCTCTGTTTTTTAGAATGCACCCAACCAACCACTCTTGCAAATGACCCGGGGTTCATCCTCCTAGATGTGCCCAGCGAGGCCAAGGGTTCGATTATGTGCAATCTCCCATATCACAACACAGCTATAGATCGCCTTCACTGCTCATGGCCCTTCTCTATACATGATTCTCTTCTCTGCTCAGGACGATTTTCTCCACTGCAGCAACAGATGTTGAGGAAGATGTTCAAAAAACAGACTTCTTAGAGGCGGACGACAATGGACTTTTCTAGCAGCAGATGGCAGTGAATCCTCCTTCAAGGGATTCTAAACAACACTTCTCTCACAGAAATCACTTCTCCACACAACACTTCTCCAGAAAGCACTTCTCTCTGCACATAGGTGCCAGGCGACAGATTGATCACCGAATAGGGACAACACTCAGAGATTGGGATAGCAATCACAGTGCACAACGAATACAGTGCCCTTGCACCAGCTCTGATACCAAATTAAATAACAAAAGTAGATTGAATACGTGAGTAGAGCTCACCTTCGTTGAATTATTGAAGTCAATCATTACATTTATATAGCACAAAGGTGCTCACAACAACCTTGAACTGACCTCCTACAAAGGTGGATCTGAAACCACCACCAAATCCTAAATTGTACAGGCACACAACAACTCACAACCACTTAGTTATGTAGACACTAATTTTTACATTATTCCAACAAACACAACATATAAGGAAAGCCTGCACAACCTTCTAGGTAAGCCTGGTTCAATAATCATCTCCAAGTATATAAGACATAATAATAGAATTTGAACCTATACCCTTAAAATACACTAGAAAAGCTGACTACAACTGCAGGACAGCAAGAGATACAATGAGAACGTGATCAAGAAGCCAAGAAATACAGCTCTTTGTACAATCCACCAGCTGTGATATTTTCCAGAAATACGATCTGCTGCTTCAGGCGAAGCTCCCTCTGTTATAGTTGAAGACGACAAACGGTTCATTATCGTTAATGTAATTCCATGTTGATAAAGAAAGCCGTCAACTACAAAATTTCAGCGTTCTTCTTGGAGTTGTCTTCTTGCATGTTTGAGCAGGTGGAACTGCTGAACAAATTTACGAAGGACGGCGTAAATGACTGTTGCAGAGGTAATGTCTAACAGAATGAGTGGAGTAGTCCACCATCCCTTACTACACCCCGTTGCCCAGGCCTTTCTAGAAAAGAGGGCAGTGAGAACCGCTCCCTGGATGGCCACGTAAATATTTAACCATTTGTACATGTCAGCGCTACGGTTGGCGTAGGCGGCATGCACCAGCGAAATCTGCCGATCCAAATAACCCACAACAACCGAAATATTAATGTCGCCCTCCAAGTTGTGTCTGTGGGCACCAATATGTTGATCAGTTGCTTCATTCATCCATTTCTCATTTCTAAGTAGATGGCATGGGTTTCTCAAATTGTAAATTGTTGAGTTGAAGATGTTGGCAAATTTTTAGTCGTTCTTCCAAATCAATGAATGTGATATACTCTTCATAACTTTCTTGTATTTTTCATTCATCCATTTCCAAGTAGATGACATGGGTGATTCCCAAATTGTTGAATTGAATATGTCGTCCTCCCAAATCAATGAATGTGATATACTTTTCATAACTTCCTTGTATTTTTGAATGCATCCGTTAACTTATTTACTTTTTAACATTTACCTAATCATATTAAAATATTATTGTAGCACCATATGATTGCCACGCTTAAATGATTAAGATTATCACGTTTAGATTTAGATTATTAACAATCACTACTTCAACTTCCTCAACTGTTCGTAGATTACCACGTTTAAATTATTAATGAACACTACTTCAACTTCCTCAATTGTCCGTGCCTCTAAGCGTAGATCTCTTCACCTGAATTATAATCCGCAAAAGAAGTCTGGTGCTTGTCCAGAAAGAACAGGCGAGATACGAAATGATTTGAGCTGGGAAAACCGTTTAAACATTATAGTGGGCACAGCTGGAGGCCTTCCATATCTGCACTGAGAATCCAATGTTTGCATTATACACAGAGACATCAAATGTGCAAACATAATTTTCTATGATGGACTTCATCCCAAAATTGCAGATTTTGGATTGGCTAGATTTTTCCCAGAAAGCCAAACACATGTTTCTACTAGAATCGGAGGAACAATGTAAGTTCAGCAATTCATTATTATTTGTTTTCAGAAGATCTTCGTAAGCTCTCGAATCCGCACATTAATTTGTGTCTTTCATGAATTTTGGTATAAGGCAGAGGCTGCACTGCACCCGAATATGCCGTTCGTGGGCAGTTAACTGAAAAGGCTGACGTTTGCACCCGAATATGCCGTTCGTGGGCAGTTAACTGAAAAGGCTGACGTTTATAGTTATGGGATCGTGGTTCTTGAGATCGTAAGCAGGAGAAAGTGCGTGGACGCAAGACTGTCGACCTTTTTTTCAGCTAATGGATAAGTCTCTGTTTTGATGAAGATAACTTCAGTTTGATCATTATTATATCTAAAAAAAATCTTTTATTAAACTGGTTTAGTATGAAATATTCAAATAATATAACTATCACAGCCGCTAACTTGCTGCAGGAGAATACCTTTCGGCGTTCTCCAGCAGGGAGTTAGGGGCTGTGCTAGTATCTAGTTTAATTTACAGCAAAAAACTTACATTATAACATCCATGTACGCACCACATATTTGATTATTAGTTTTTTTCATGATTTTAAAAATTACCACTGCATAACAGAATTCTATAATTTGCATTGCTTTGCAGGAAACGCGAAATCCATTCTATAAGAGTCTACTGATTAATATCAACCAGAGGCTGGAAGTTATAAAAAATATCTATGGAAAACAAATGTGTAATGATGATGAAGCATTAGACATACATACAAAAGCGATTATATTGAGTAAGGGTGTCTCAAAAGCTGAACCGGACCAGAGGTAACAGAGTGAATCACAAACTCTTCAAGCTCCACGGCAGGATTTTATAGAAAATATAGGTGAGAATGGTCAATACGCTAACCATGCTTCGCCAGGAAATTTCCTCAGGGCCACGACAAAGGGTTCAAATGACCTTTCGGCAATTGGAAAGGCACGAATGAGATAGGGAGAAATAACTTTGGCTTTTCTTACAGAGTTCATGAACATATATCATCGATTCAGGTTACGGTCACTAGGCTCGTTCATTGCGGGTTTCTACGATGTATTAAAGTAGATATGAAAAAATCTTAGGTCACTATTGTCACGAATTATTTAGTTCATCGGAGAAGAATATTGAAAGTTTGGCAAGGAGGAAAATCTCAGTCCACCAAAGAAGATTTTGAAGTTCGGTGAAAGGAGAAATTTCATAGTCTGTTGAAGAATATCTTGAAGTTCGATGATGGGAAAAATTTCAGTCCTTCAAAGAATATTTTGAAGTTTGGCGAGAGAAATTTTGTAGTTTGTTCATGGACGAATAATTTCAAATATCAGTGATGGAGGAAATTTGTAGTTACCTGATGGAGGAAGAATTTCAAAGTTCAGCGATGGATAAAATATGTAGTTCGTCGAAAGGCAAAATTTTCAAATCATCAAAACACAAAAATGTTGGTTCGTTGATGCACACAATTTTTGGTTCGCTGAAAAATGAAATTTGAATTTCATCAAAGCTTAATTTTTTAAGTTCACTTAGAGATGAATTTTGAATACTATCGAAGAGCCAATTTTTTATGTTCGCCAACAGATGAATTTTGATGTCCTTCGATGAGCCAATTTTTTAAGTTCGCTGAGAAACAAAATTTGAAGTTCACTGAAGGAAAATTTCTGAAGTTTGTGGAGAGATAAATTTTGAAGAGCCAATTTTTGGAAGTTTGCGGATGAGACAAATTTGGAGGTTCACCGATAGAATAAATATTTGGAGGTTCATCGATAGAAGAAATGTTTGGGAGGTAGCTATTTTTTATTAAAAAACTAAAACCAATTCTAGAGAAAATGTTAAAAAAAAAAACAGTTGAAAATTGCATATTGATGAGCATAGCATCACCAATTTGAAAGTTGTTGTCTACTCAAAATCATGAATATTATATGCACTCAATATATATAAAAAAATTGTTCCTAACATATTTTTTGTGGAAAAAGATGGCTTCTCAACTAGATTGCACCAGCAAGGAAAGGTAAAATTGAGTGAAAATGGAAATTGTTAGAAAGATATGTCAAAAGAGATTATGTTTAAAGGATACAATTTTATATTAGAGCATTAGTGTTCTTCATAAATTGAGATCAAGGACCTGTAGCCTAATTAATGAAAATATTTACAATATGCACAAATTATAATAAATAATTGTTGCATGCACATTTTGTAGAATTAAAGGTACAAGCTTAACATATCTCGGTCATAACTAAGTATTAGAGATATGGCTTATGCACAAGGTTCATACATTCATGGATATGATGCATAGAAAAAAGGTAGAATCAGTAGAGTTGGTTGAGACAATAAAAATATTGAAGAGGGAAGTGCAAAGATACATAGAAGATAATGAAAGGTTGATAAGAACACATGAAGAGAATAACCAAATTAATACCAAGTTACTACATAGTGATGCAGGAGCATCGTTGGCAAATGTGCAGAGGCGGGACCATTCTAAACATGAGAGTTCTTCCAGAACTTCTACGTCGGCAGTTGCAACAGATTTCAGAATCCGCCTCCACTTAGCGCCATAAATTCACCATTGGAAGCATGCTGAAACCGGTGTCGAATTTTACCCTTAGAGGCAAAGTTTTGAAATTGTAAACAGAGCAGGAGTTTCCACTTCGGCTCTGGAATGTGACTGGACTAAGATATCGTAGGATGAATTTTAGAGTAGGCAAGTAGCCAGGGGAAACCCTAGAAACATTTTTGAGTTATGTAGAAGTTTGTACACCTAGTTAGAGAGGGATTTAATACAGAGAGGGTTGTAATACAGAGAGAGCTGGGATACAGAGATAAATTAGTTGCAAGAGAAAATCTGTGAGTTAGCAGGAGATCTCAGTATTTTGAGTTACTGTAATTTTGAATGTATTATGTAGCCATTGGGCACTTGTGAATATAACAGAATGGAAAATTGATCCAAAGGTATGGTGTGTGGATTGTGTGCATTTTCCTATCATTTCTATTTACATGAACAAGTGGATGGAACTGTGAGTTTTCTTTTCAGTTTCAATTGTTTCTCTTCATTGAATCTCTGCAAGGTGTGCATCGAGCGAGGAGAGAACATCAGGTGATCAGGAGGAATCTCTCTGTGAGAAACCCCTTGAATCGGAGCTATCAAAATCCCTTAGACGCAAGGAGTGCGCGGGAAATCGAACTCTGAACTAGACAAAGATCATGAAGGATAACGCTTTGGAAAGTGTTATCAAGATCTGGGAACACATTCCCTGGAAGGAACGAAGACTGAATCTTTGAAGAATTAGAAAATCTTCTAAGTCTGAAGTGAGTAAAATCTCAAGAGGAAGAACACCATCGAGCATTGGGTCATGGTGGAGAATCCCGTGGACTGTCCGATTTGAGGTAGGAGCACAGACTTTAACACTGTGTAGATCCAGGAGAGGAGGTCATGAAGATCTGAATGGATGGTGGGGAGCTCTTGAGTAGAGTCGCAAAATACCGCAAGTCGTTGGATCAAGTGGATTTGCGAGGAGGTCAGTGATGAGGAAGAGATCCGACCATAGATCCAGAGGGCGTTGTGAGCCATTGATCAAGTGCCTCGAGCTTCCGACATTTCGGCATTTCGGTATTTCGGCAACCGGGGTTTCGAAAGATAGAGGAACGAGACCCTTGCATCGCAAAACCCTGAAAGAGTGAACGCCAAGACTTTTTGGTGGTTTGGTATTTCGGCAACTGGGGGTTTGAAAGACAGAGGAGCAGAATCCTTGCATTGCGATTCCCCGAATCGCGAAACCCCGAAAGAGAGAACGCCAAGACATTTCGGTATTTCAGCAACCGGGATTTCCAAGGAGCAGAGATATCCCTTTCACCCAGGTTTCACGAAACGCGAAGACCCGAAAGAATAGGTGTCGGGACATTTTGGCATTTCGGCAATCGGGGATCCCAAAGAGCAGGGATATCCCTTGCATTCTGATTTCGCGAAACGTGAAAACCAGAAGGAACGGGCACCGGGACGTTTCGGAATTTCGACAACCAGGGATCCGAAGGACGAAGGGACGAGACGCTTGACTTGCCAAGTCCCGATCCCCTATAAGCACCCTTTTTAGCTTAGTGCAAGGTCATGGCTTTTGGTCGTGTGCTATGGGAGCTCAAGCTTGGTTCTTGGAAGAGCCAAACAAGCATTAGTGAGGGACCTGTGTGTTCATTCGAAGGGTTCCAGTTTGGAACCAGAAGAGCCATTTCGGCTCCCGAACCAAAAGATCCTGACCGGGAGGTTTCACAGCCCTTAGGAGGGATAGGGGGCCTGAATTAAATGGTATCAGAGCCTCAGTTTTTCTTCTATAGACTTCAGGCAAAGGAGGAAAAGAAGGAGACAGATAACTTGGAGCTGTACTCTATGTGTGACAGATAGTCAACATAATGCCGCCAAGAAGACGAGAACCGCCTTTAGCCAACCGTGTTGTAGAAAGGGAGATGTGAGAGCTTCACGCCCAATTGGAAACAATGGAAGTAACATAGAGAAGAGAACCTAACGTTGGGGATGTCAGTGATGAAAAAAGTTAAGAGGTTGAGGTTGAAGAAGTTGGAAGAGAGGATGCTGCAGAAGGATGTTTGTTGAGAGCAGTTGCCAGATTGGGAGGCAGAGATAAGATAGAGGTCCCCATGTACGAGGAAAATCTAGATGCTGAAGAACTGTTGGACTAGATAAGGTCCATAGACAAACACTTCGACTATGAAGATGTCGATGAGGAGAAGAAGGTGAAGCAGGCAGTCACCAGACCAAAAGGGCATGCAACACTATGGTGGGACGAGCTGTAGGCTGAGAGGAGAAGTAAAGGCAAACAGAGGATAAAGAGTTGGGACAGGATGATAGCCAAACTGAAGGCTAAGTTCATACCCAAAGACTACCAGATCAATCTCTTCAGGAAGCTACAGAACCTGAGACAGAAAGGGATGACAGTCAAGAAGTACACCAAGGAGTTCTATCGGTTGAACATATAAACTGGACAACGGGAGAGAGACGAAGAGAAAGTTGCCAGATATATAAGTGGCTTGAGATATGAGATCTAGGACAAGCTCATCATGGTGTCAGTCAAGACTATGGAAGATGCTTATCAGTTTGCACTGAAGGCAGAGGAGAAGCTAGCCAAAACACATAACCAGCGAGGAAGAGGTAAAATCTCAGTCCCAAGCAAAAGAAAGGGATTTAATTTTGATAGAGAACAACAGTCTAAGGACGAGGCTGAGAAACCACACAATCACTCAGAACAAGGAGGAAATTCACAAGGGAGACAGAGTGGTGGAAGAAACTCTTCTAGAGGAAGAGGCAGAAGAGGAGTAAGATGTTGTGCCTATGGAAAGACAGGACACATGTCTTGGGAATGCCCCAAGAAGAAGAAGGAAGGAGGAGAAGCTCACATTTCAGAAACAAAATGAAGAGATGTTGAGGCAGAAGGAGAAGAGGATGGAGCATCCCTCATGTTAGGAAAATTTCTCTTAAAACCAGAGACAAAAATTGAAAAACCAATGCATAGAAACAGTCTCTTCAGGACAGCTTGCAAGACTAAGGATAAAGTATGCAAGGTGATCATTGACAGTGGGAGTATTGAAAACCTAGTATCCACAGAGATGGCGAAGAAATTATAGATGAAGACAACTACACAACCAAGGCCATACAAAGTCTCATGGCTGCAAAAAGAACAACATGTAATGATCGTTAAGCAATGTCTAGTTGAAATTAAAATAGGAGGATATAACGATGAAATCCTATGTGATGTAATTCCCATGGACGTATGCCACATCTTGTTGGAAAGACCATGGAAGTTTGACAGAAATGTCATTCATGATGGGAGGAAAAATACATATACATTGGAGAAGAATGCTAGGACGCACATGTTCCTACCAATGGAGGAGAAGAGAGAGAAAGAGGAAGCCAGCACAAGCATAGTTCTCATGAATGGGAAGGAGCTCCTGAAAGAAGTCAAGGAAGAACAGGAGATGCAGTTCGCTCTAGTGAGGAAGCCCAGGGTCATCCTTACGAGTACATAAATGGGTGATTTGCCTGAAGAAGTTCAAGAGCTACTGGATAATTTTGCTGATATAGTCATGGATGAGCTGCCAAACTCATTTCTAGCCATCAGGAGTATCATTCATCATATTTACTTGATACCAGGAGAAAGCCTGCCAAACAAAGCAGCGTACACATTAACACCTCGAGAAAATGAGGAGGTGATGAACCAAGTCCAAGAATTGCCGAATAAGGGTTTGGTTAGAAAAAGTTTGAGCCCATGCGCAATACCAATTGTGTTAAGCACAAAGAAAGATGGAGAATGGAGAATGTGCATAGACTCGAGATCCATCAACAAGATCACCATCAGGTACAGATTCCCTTTGTTACACATGAAATTTTCACACCTAGGTACCTCACCCTAAGTGTCGTAAAGTGTCATATAAGTGTCGCATACACCTTGACACCATGGAATAACCTATGTCACAATCCTTAGTCAATGTGGATTAGGGATATATTACATGAAAACAAAGAAATACTAAGTACACATGAGTTATTATTAATATTCATGGAAAAGAAATTGATTAAGTGAGAGAATCAAGTGCACATGAATTATTATTAATATTCATGAAAAATAAAGTAATTAAGTGTGAGGATCCACATCACATTTGGTTTCCTATTTTTTAGGGAAGGTAGAGGATCTCATGGATGGTTGAAATATTTCCTCCTTAAAATCCTTGAGAGATATTTCCTCCCCAAAATCCTTAAGAGATACTTTCTCCCCAAATATCTTAGAGATCCCTTTCTTAGTGGATCTAATGAGGGATCTTCTCCATGGTGGTTAAACCTCCAAATCCTATATAATGAGGGGTTTCAATGAAGGAGGGGGGATGGAGATTGAGAATTATACCAAACTTATGATCTCATGAGTGGCATATCATTTGGAGCATCAACATTTTGTGTGGGTGGACTGTTTAAGCAAGGGTTGGACAAGGGGAACTTGATGAAGCTGTTGCACTCACATCTATGAGAATAGTTTCTCTTCTCTATGGCAAGCTCGTTAAAAAATGAAACAGGGGTCACGAGCATAGTTTCCCTTCTCTGTGGCAAGCTCGTTAAAAAATGAAACAGAGGCTTTGAGCATAGTTCTTTTCCTGTGTCAAGCTCGTTAAAAAATGAGACAGTCACCTCTCTTGAACCTTCTTTTCATCCACCCTTCTCCTTTTTTCTCATCTACTGGAGAAATTGGTGACAACCTCAAAGCCGGTGAATGAATTGAAGCTTGGAGGGCATGTCTCCATCATTTGATGATCATTATGGAGTGAAGCCACTAGATTTTCAAACTGGGGGCATACCGAGCTTAGTCTTTGTTCTTTCTCGTGCTTGTAAATACATGAGAATGCATTCGGGTAAACTTTTATCTCTTTTTCGGACCTGTATGGATACACAAAAAAGGAACCCCCTGGAGTGTCCTTTAAGCTCTTTTCAGACTCTCTAAACATGAAAAGATTTCCAAGTGATCTTGCTTCCTTTCCCACTCGTTAAAAGGTTTGAAAGGGCATCTTTCGAGTGATAATTTATCTCTTTTTTGGCCTCGCGAGACTAACATTACGAAAAATGACAACATTGGAGTGACCTTTTAGTTATTTTCAGACTCTCTAAACATGAAAAGATTACCAAGCGACCTTGTTCTTTTCATGCTCGTTAAACTATTGAAAGAAAACGTTTGTTGAGCGATAGTTTATCTCTTTTTTAGTCTCATCAGACTACTTTACAAAAAAGGAACTAAGAGAGTTCTCTTTTAAGTGTTTTTCCAGACTCTATAATCATGAAAAACCTTTGAGTTTTATGTCTATGGACTCGTTAAACAAACATCGACAGGCCCATACGAGATCGAACCCTTATTTCTTCCAGTTCGTTAAACAAAGGAAGAGGAACTTACCGAAGGTGAGTTATATCGAGCATGTGTTACCCTCCTCGAGCTCGTTAAATTAAAAAGAGGTACTCGTCTATCTGGATGGGGGAAAAAATTGAAAGAAACAAGCCAAGCAATTTTTGAGAACATTACCAGTAACTCTTAGAGTCTCCCTTGAACACGACACTTCATCTTTGCGCACATATTAATCTACTGAATCTCTGTATTGAACCAATCCTCTGAGTTTTTCTTACTCCTTTGGGTCACCCGACGAAAAGTCACAGTATCCATTGCATCATCGTGTTTTGGTCCATGTCATGTTTCTTCTTTTGTTCCTCAGTGTTTGAGGGAAGTATCCACCTCGAGAGTCAGCCATAACAAATATCTTGTCTCAATACCCATGTCATTCCATGTTCATTTGATCTACCAATTACATCTCTGTGTCTGTTTCATGTCATTGATGGGGGACACATCAAGGCCCTCCTTCGACGAGTCTATTCCTGTCGACTTCAACAGATTATCCAGGAATTAGACCTAGAAACCAGTTAGTACCTTAGGACCTACATGCCTTAATGGTAGGCCTCCTCGTGTCTGATAGTGGGTTAACATCATTGACCTCTGATCGGATGATTCCATGAATGTTCGACCTCAGCTCGTCCATTCACATTCATTGGAATGTACTAGAGTACCTTGGGAATCATTGACATCAATGGTGATTTCCCCCGTGCTTGTTAACGGTTTACGTCGTTGACCAGTAATCAAGTGGTTTCTGCCATGTTCGACATCAGGACATCTATTCGCATGGTTAGATTCATACTACATCATGATCGGTAATAAGACCCTGGGTTGAGTCATCACTCTTGCCTTAAAATATTTGTAAAGTGTTTTGTCCATCATTCTCTCTTCTGACCTCACACTTTAGGGGGCATTCTGTTACACATGAAATTTGCACACATAGGTACCTCACCCTAAGTGTCGTAAACTGTCGTATAAGTGTCGCATACACCTTGACACCATGGAATAACGTATGTCACAATCCTTAGTCAACATGGAGGAGGGATATATTACATGAAGGCAAAGAAATACTAAGTACACATGAATTATTATTAATATTCATAGAAAATAAATTGATTAAGTGAGAGAATCAAGTGCACATGAATTATTATTAATATTCATGAAAAAGAAAGTAATTAAGTGTGAGGATCCACCTCACATTTGGTTTCCTATTTTTTAGGGAAGGTAGACGATCTCATGGATGGTTGGAATATTTCCTCCTTAAAATCCTTGAGAGATATTTTCTCCCCGAAATCCTTAAGAGATATTTTCTCCCCAAATATCTTAGAGATCCCTTTCTTAGTGGATCTGATGAGAGATCTTCTCCATGGTGGCTAAATCTCCAAATCCTATATAATGAGTGGTTTAAATGGAGGAGGGGGGATGGAGATTGAGAATTATACCAAACTTATGATCTCATGAGTGGTATGTCATTTGAAGCATCAACATTCTGTGTGGGTGGACTATTTAAGCAAGGGTTGGACAAGGGGAACTTGATGAAGCTGCTGCACTCACATCTATGGTTGTAAGTTTTCTTCATTGTTGTTTTTATGAATATAATATGATCAGCCTCATTCTTTCAATTCTGTGTTTGATCTCACATGAATCTGTCCCTTATAGATAGATCTATTTCAAGCTAATCTCAGTAGAGTAGGAATTTGTTTGTACTTTTGTTTGTCTACAGGGCTTATCCACGAGCGTAAGATTGGAGCTCAACTCGAACCGTGTAGGGACAAACATCGGTAAAAGGTACTTCTTTTCTTCTTCCTCCTCACACATTAGTTTATCTATATCTAAAAGGAAGTCAGTGTCCACGATAAGCATCTTCTGTCTTAAGAGTTAAGAGTCTAGCTCTCAAGAGGAGATCTACCTGTCCACAGGGAGATTTTCCTTCAACACCCTTTACCGAGAATGGATGATTTAATGGATTGCTTAAGTGGATAAAATTTCTTTTCTAAGACAGATTTGAAAAGTGGATATCACCAGATCAGGATGAGAGAAGGTGATGAATGGGAAACTGCCTTTAAGATGAATGAAGCTCTGTATGAGTGGTTGGTTATGCCATTTGTCTTAACAAATGCTCTGAGCACTTTTATGAGGTTGATGAATGAAATTATGAAAGATTTCATTGGCAAGTTTGTGTTTGTATATCTGGACAATATACTGATCTTTAGAAGGACTAAAGAGGAGCATTTGAAGCACCTAACACTAGTAATGAAGAGGCTATAGTAGAAGAAACTACTGATCAATTTGAATAAGTCCTCTTTTATGAAGACATAACTCATTTGTTTGGGTTTCGTGATCTCTTCAAATGAACTGAAGATGGATCCAAAGAAGGTGAAAGAAATCAGAGAGTGGTCATCACCAAGGAGCATGTTTGAGGTAAGGAGATTTCATGGTTTAGAAAGTTTCTATAGGAAATTCATTAGAGACTTCAGTGGGATTTGTGCACCCATGATGGATATAGTAAAGAAGCGGAAAAAGTCTTTTAAATGGATAGAGGAGGCCAAAAAGAGCTTCAATATACTGAAGGAGAAGATAACAGAATCACCAATTCTGGTCTTGCTGAATTTTGGGAAGACATTTCAGGTAAGATGTGACGCAAGTGGAGTTGCAATAGGAGCAGTTCTGAGTCAGGACAATAGACCTGTTGCCTATTTCAGCAAGAAGATGAATGAGACTAAGAGAAAATACTCCACATATGACAAGGAGTTCTATGCCATAATTCAAGCATTGAAGAAATTGAGATATTATCTTGTCCCGCAAGAATTTGTCTTATATAGCCATAACCAAGCTTTACAATTCATAACCCGACAAGAAAAACTGAACCAGAGGCATGCAAAATGGGTTGAATTTATGAAAAAATTTACTTTTCTCATAAAACATATTGTTGGGAATGCTAAAAATGTTGTTGATGTGTTAAGCAGGAGATGTCTGATCATGCAGAAATTCCAGGTGAAGACCTTGGGGTTTGAACACCTTAAGGATATGTATTGTGATGATACAAATTTCAAGGAGGCCTACAAAGCATGTACAAACCCTGTAATAAGAGATAGAAGTTAGTGGACAGAGTATATGGTTCAGGAAGGGTTGTTGTTCAGAGGAAATCAATTGTGCATACCAATATGCTCAATGAGGGACAATCTTCTGAAGGAGAATCATAGTGGAGGGTTGGCTGGACATTTTGGCCACGATAAAGCATTTGCACAGTTGAGCAGTTCATACTATTGGCCAGGTATGAGAACAGAGGTGATAAAATTTGTGAACAGATGTAGGATCTGTCAACATGCAAAGAGGAAAAGACAAAACACTGGATTGTATCAACCATTGCCAATACCAGAGAGGCCTTGGGATGCAATAAGCATGGATTTTGTGTTGGGATTGCCAATAACAGCAAGGGGACTCGATTCCATATTTGTGGTGGTGGATAGGTTTTAAAAGATGGCACATTTCATCCCATGCCATAAGACCAGTGATGCAACACATGTTGCAAATCTGTTTTTCAGAGAAGTTGTATCAAGTGGAGTTGCGAGGAGGTCAGTGACGAGGAAGAGATCTGACTATAGATCTGGACAACGTTGTGAGGCATTGATCAAGTGCCTCGAGCTTCCAACATTTCGGCATTTCGATATTTCAGCAACCAGGGTTTCGAAAGACAGAGGAGCAGGGTCCTTGCATCGCGATTCCCCGAATCGCAAAACCCCGAAAGAGTGAACGACAAGACTTTTCGGTGGTTCGGTATTTCAGCAACTGGGGGTTCGAAAGACAGAGGAGTTGGATCCTTGCATTGCGATTCCTTGAATCGCAAAACCCCGAAAGAGAGAACACCAAGACATTTTAGTATTTCAGCAACCGGGATTTCCAAGGAGTAGAGATATCCCTTGCACCCAGGTTTCGTGAAACGTGAAGCCCCGAAAGAATAGGCGTCGGGACATTTTGGAATTTCGACAATCGGTGATCCTAAAGGGCAGGGATATCCCTTGCATTCTAAGTTCATGAAACATGAAAACCCAAAGGAACAGGCACTGGGACGTTTCAGCATTTCGGCAACCAGGGATCCAAAGGACGAAGGGACGGGACGCTTGACTTGCGAAGTCTTGATCCCCTATAAGCACCCTTTTTAGCTTAGCTCAAGGTCACAGCTTTTGGTCGTGTGCTGTGGGAGCTCAAGCTTGGTTCTTGGAAGATCCAAACAAGCATTAGTGAGGGACCTGTGTGTTCATTCAAAGGGTTCCAATTCAGAACCAGCAGAGACATTTCGGCTCCCGAACCAGAAGATCCTGATCGGGAGGTCGCACAGCCCTAAGGAGGGATAGGGGGCTTGAATCAGCTGGTATCAGAGCCTCAGTTTTTCTTCTATAGACTTCAGGCGAAGGAGGAAAATAAGGAAACAAAGAACTCAAAGTTGTACTCTATGTGTGAAAGATAGTCAACATAATGCTGCCAAGAAGACGAGAACTGCCTTTAGCTAACCATGTTGTAGAAAGGGAGATGCGAGAGATTCATGCCCAATAGGAAACAATGGAAGTAGCACAGAGAAGAGAACCTGATGTTGGGAATGTTAGTGATGAAGAAAGTGAAGAGGTTGAGGTTGAAGAAGCTGCAGGAGAGGATGTTGCAGAAGAATGTTTGTTGAGAGCAGTTTCCAGATTGGGAGGCAGAGCTAAGATAGAGGTCCCCATGTATGAGGGAAATCTAGATGCTGAAGAACTATTGAACTGGATAAGGTCCATGGACAAACACTTCGACTATGAAGATGTCAATGAGGAGAAGAAGGTGAAGCAGGTAGTCACCAGACTAAAAGGGCATGCAGCACTATGGTGAGACGAACTACAGGTTGAGAGGAGAAGTAAAGGAAAATAGAGGATAAAGAGTTGGGACAAGATGATAGCCCAATCGAAGGCTAAGTTCATACCCAAAGACTACTATATCAATCTGTTCAGGAAGCTACAAAACCTGAGACAGAAAAGGATGATAGTTAAGGAGTACACAGAGGAGTTCTATCAGCTGAACATCAGAACTAGACAACGGGAGAGAGACGAAGAGAAAGTCACTAGATATATAAATGGGTTGAGATATGAGGTCCAGGACGAGCTCAGCATGGTGTCAGTCAGGACTGTGGAATATGCTTATCAGTTTGTGCTGAAGGTTGAGAAGAAGCTGGTCAGAAAACATAACCAGTGAAGAAGAGGTAAAAGCTCAGTCCCAAGAAAAAGAAAGGGATTTAATTGTGATAGAGAACAACAGTCTAAGGACGAGGCTGAGAAACCACACAATCACTCAGAACAAGGAGGAAGTTCACAAGGGAGACAGAGTGGTGGAAGAAACTCTTCTAGAGGAAGAGGCAGAAGAGGAGTAAGATGTTATGCCTGTGGAAAGACAAGACACATGTCTTGGGAATGTCCCAAGAAGAAGAAGGAAGGAGGAGAAGCTCACATTTCAAAAGCATCCTTGATGTTAATAAAAGTTCTCTTAAAACCAGAGACATAAATTGAAAAACCAATGCAGAGAAACAGTCTCTCCAGGACAGCTTGCAAGACTAAGGATAAAGTATGCAAGGTGATCATTGACAGTGGGAGTACTGAAAACCTAGTATCCACAGAGATGGCGAAGAAATTGGAGCTAAAGACAACTGCAGATCCAAGGCCATACAAAGTCTCATGGCTGCAAAAAGGACACCAGGTAACAATCGCTAAGAAATGCTTGTTTGAAATTAAAATACGAGGATATAAAGATGAAATCCTATGTGATGTAATTCCCATGGACATATGCCACATCTTGTTGGGAAGACTATGGCAGTTTGACAGAAATGTCATTCATGATCGAAGGAAAAATACATATACATTGGAGAAGAATGCTAGGACGCATATGTTGCTATCAATGGAGGAGAAGAGAGAGAAAGAGGAAGCCAGCACAAGCATACTTCTTATGAATGGGAAGGAACTCTTGAAATAAGTCAAGGAAGAACAGGAGATGCATTTCACTGTGGTGAGGAAGCCCAGGGTCATCCTTATGAGTACATCAATGGATGATTTGCCTGAAGAAGTTCAGGAGCTGCTGGATAATTTTGTTGATATAGTGGTGGATGAGCTACCAAACTCATTGCCACCCATCAAGAGTATCATTCATCATATTGACTTGATATCAGGAGAAAGCCTACCAAACAAAGCAACATACAGACTAACACCTCAAGAAAATGAGGAGGTGAAGAACCAAGTCCAAGAATTGCTGGATAAGGGTTTGGTCAGAGAAAGTTTGAGCCCATGTGCAAGACCAATTGTGTTAAGCACAAAGAAAGATGGAGGATAGAGAATGTGCATAGACTGGAGATCCATCAAGAATATCACCATCAGGTACAGATTCCCTTTACCGAGAATGGATTATTTAATGGATTTCTTAAGTGGAGAAAATTTCTTTTTTAAGATAGATCTGAAAAGTGGATATCACCAGATCAGGATGAGAGAAGGTGATGAATGGAAAACTGCCTTTAAGATGAATGAAGCTCTGTATGAGTGGTTTCTTATGCCATTTGGCTTAACAAATGCTTTGAGCACTTTTATGAGGTTGATGAATGAAATTATGAAAGATTCCATTGGCAAGTTTGTGGTTGTATATCTGAACGATATACTGATCTTTAGAAGGACTAAAGAGGAGCATTTGAGGCACCTAACTCTAGTAATGAGGAGGCTACAACAGGAGAAACTGCTGATCAATATGAATAAGTCCTCTTTTATGAAGACATAACTAATTTATTTGGGTTTTGTGATCTCTTTGAATGAACTGAAGATGGATCCAGTGAAGGTGAAAGCGATCAGAGAGTGGCCGTCACCAAGGAGCATGTTTTAGGTAAGGAGCTTTCATGGTTTAGCAAGTTTCTATAGGAAATTCATTAGAGACTTCAATGGGATTTGTGCACCCATGATGGATACAATAAAGAAGCAGCACAAGTCTTTTAAATGGATAGAGGAGGCCGAAAAGAGCTTCAATATACTGAAGGAGAAGATAACAGAATGACCAATTTTGGTCTTGCTGAATTTTGGGAAGAAGTTTCAGGTAATATGTGATGCAAGTGGAGTTGAAATAGGAGCAAGTCTGAGTCGGGACAATCGACCTATTGCCTATTTCAGCGAGAAGATGAATGAGACTAAGAGGAAATACTCCACATATGACAAGGAGTTTTATGCCATAATTCAAGCATTGAAGAAATGGAGACATTATCTTGTCCCGCAAGAATTTGTCTTTTATAGTGATAACCAAGCTTTATAATTCATAACCCAACAAGAAAAACTGAACCAGAGGAATGCAAAATGGGTTCAATTTATGAAATTTTTTACTTTTGTCATAAAACATATTGTTGGGAATGCTAAAAATGTTGTTGATGTGTTAAGCAGGAGATGTCTGATCATGCAAGAATTGCAGGTGAAGACGTTGGGGTTTGAACACCTTAAGGATATGTATTGTGATGATACAGATTTCAGGGAGGCCTACGAAGCATGTACAAACCCTGTACTAAGAGATAGAAGTCAGTTAACATAGTATATGGTTCAGGAAGGATTGTTGTTCAGAGGAAATCAATTGTGCATACCAATATGCTCAATGAGGGACAATCTTCTGAAGGAGAATCATAGTGGAGGGTTGGCTGGACATTTTGGCCACGATAAAATGTTTGCACAGTTGAGCAGTTCATACCATTGGCCAGGTATGAGAATAGAGGTGATAAAATTTGTGAACAGATGTAGGATCTGTCAACATGCAAAGGGGAAAAGATAGAACATTGGATTGTATCAACCATTGCCAATACCAGAGAGGCCTTGGGATGCAATAAGCATGGATTTTGTGTTGGGATTTCCAGGAACAACAAGGGGATTCGATTCCATATTTGTGGTGGTGGATAGGTTTTCAAAGATGGCACATTTCATCCCATGCCAGAAGACCAGTGATGCAACACATGTTGCAAATCTGTTTTTCAGAGAAGTTGTATCAAGTGGAATTGCGAGGAGGTCAATGACGAGGAAGATATTTGACCATAGATCGAGAGGGTGTTGTGAGCCATTGATCAAGTGCCTCGAGATTCTGACATTTCAGCATTTCTTTATTTCGGAAACCAAGGTTTCGAAAGATAGAGGAGCGGGGTCCTTGCATCGCGATTCCCTGAATCGCGAAACCCCGAAAGAGTGAATGCCAAGAATTTTCAGTGGTTCGGTATTTTGGCAACCGGGGGTTCGAAAGATAGAGGAGTGGGATCCTTGCATTGTGGTTCCCCGAATTGCGAAACCCCAAAAGAGAGAACGCCAAGACATTTCGGTATTTCAGCAACCGAGATTCCCAAGGAGTAGAGATATCCATTGCACCCATGTTTCGCGAAACACGAAGACTCGAAAGAATAAGCGCCGAGACATTTTGGCATTTCGACAACCGGGGATCCCAAAGAGAAGGGATATCCCTTGCATTCTGATTTCGTGAAATGTGAAAACCTGAAGGAACAAGCACTAGGACGTTTCGGCATTTTGACAACCGGGGATCCAAAGGACGAAGGGACGGGACGCTTCACTTGTGAAGTCCCAATCCCCGATAAGCACCCTTTTTAGCTTAGCGCAAGGTCACGACATTTGGTCGTGTGCTGTGGGAGCTCAAGCTTGGTGCTTGGAAGATCCAAACAAGCATTAGTGAGGGACTTGTGTGTTCATTCGAAGGGTTCTAGTTTGGAACCAGAAGAGCCATTCCAGCTCCCGAACCAGAAGATCCTAACTGGGAGGTCATACAGCCCTGAGGAGGGATAGGGGGCCTGAATCAGCTGGTATCAGAGCCTCAATTTTTCTTCTATGGACTTCAGGCAAAGGATGAAAAGAAGGAGACAAAGAACTCGGAGCTGTACTCTATGTGTGACAGATAGTCAACATAATGCCACCAAGAAGACGAGAACTGCCTTTAGCCAACCGTGTTGTAGAAAGGGAGATGCGAGAGCTTCACGCCTGTTTGGAAACAATGGAAGCAGCACAGAGAAGAGCACCTGACGTTGGGGATTTCAGTGATAAAGAAAGTGAAGAGGTTGAGGTTGAAGAAGCTATAGGAGAGGATGTTGTAGACGAACGTTTGTTGAGAGCATTTGCCAGATTGGGAGGCAGAGCTAAGATAGAGGTCCCCATGTATGAGGGAAATAGAGATGTTGAAGAACTATTGGACTGGATAAGGCCCATGGACAAACACTTCAACTATGAAGATGTCGATGAGGAGAAGAAGGTGAAGCAGGCAGTCACCAGACTAAAAGGGCATGCAGCACTATGGTGGAATGAACTGCAGGCTGAGAGGAGAAGTAAAGGCAAACAGAGGATAAAGAGTTGGGATAGGATGATAGCCAAACTGAAGGCTAAGTTCATACCCAAATACTACCAGATCAATCTGTTCAGGAAGATATAGAACCTGAGACAGAAATGGATGTTAGTCAAGGAGTACACTGAGGAGTTCTACCGGCTGAAGATTAGAACTGGACAATGGGAGAGAGATGAAGAGAAAGTTGCCAGATATATAAATGGGTTGAGATATGAGGTCCAAGATGAGCTCAACATGGTGTCAGTCAGGACTATGGAAGATGCTTATCAGTTTGTGCTAAAGGCAGAGGAGAAGTTGGCCAGAAAACAAAACCAGCAAGGAAGAGGTAAAAGCTCAGTCCCAAGCAAAAGAAAGGGATTTAATTGTGATAGAGCACAAGAGTCTAAGGACAAGGCTGAGAAACCACACAATCACTCAGAACAAGGAGGAATTTCACAAGGGAAACAGAGTGGTGGAAGAAACTCTCCTAGAGGAAGAGGCAGAAGAAGAGTAAGATGTTATGCCTGTGGAAAGACATGACACATGTCTTGGGAATGTCCCAAGAAGAAGAAGAAAGGAGGAGAATCTCACATTTCAGAAGAACAACAAAGAGATGTTGAGGTAGAAGGAGCAGAGGATGGAGCATCCCTAATGTTAAGAAAAGTTCTCTTAAAACCAGAGACAGAAATTGAAAAACCAATGCAGAGAAATAGTCTCTTTAGGATAGCTTGCAACACTAAGGATAAAGTATGCAAGGTGATCATTTATAGTGGGAGTACTGAAAACCTAGTATCCATAGAGATGGTGGAGAAATTGGAGCTGAAGACAACTACACGTCCAAGGCCATACAAAGTCTCATGGATGCAAAAAGGACACCAGGTAACGATCACTAAGCAACGCCTGGTTGAAATTAAAATAGGAGGATATAAAGATGAAATCCTATGTGATGTAATTCCCATGGACGTATGCCACATATTGTTGGGAAGACCATGGCAGTTTAACAGAAATGTCATTCATGATGGGAGGAAAAATACATATACATTGGAGAAGAATGGTAGGATGCATATGTTGCTGCCAATGGAGGAGAAGAGAGTGAAAGAGGAAGCCAACACAAGCATACTTCTCATGAATGGGAAGGAACTCCTGAAAGAAGTCAAGGAAGAACATGAGATGTAGTTTGTTGTGGTGAGGAAGCCCAGGGTCATCCTTACGAGTACATCAATGGATGATTTTTCTGAAGAAGTTCAGGAGCTGCTGGATAATTTTGCTGATATAGTGGTGGATCAGCTCCCAAACTCATTGCCAGCCATCAGGAGTATCATTCATCATATTGACTTGATACTAGGAGAAAGACTTCCAAACAAAGCAACATACATATTAATAGCTTGAGAAAATGAGGAGGTGAAGAACCAAGTCCAAGTATTGTTGGATAAGGGCTTGGTCAGAGAAAGTTTGAGCCCATGCGCAGTACCAACCATGTTAAGCACAAAGAAAGATGGAGGATGGAGAATGTGCATAGACTCGAGAGCCATCAACAAGATCACCATCAAGTACAAATTCCATTTACCAAGAATGGATGATTTAATGGATTTATTAAGTGGAGAAAATTTATTTTCTAAGATAGATCTGAAAAGTGGATATCACCAGAACAAGATGAGAGAAGGTGATGAATGGAAAACTTCCTTTCAGATGAATGAAGCTCTGTATGAGTGGTTGGTTATGCCATTTGGCTTAACAAATGCTCTGAGCACTTTTATGAGGTCGATGAATGAAATTATGAAAGATTTCATTGGCAACTTCATGGTTGTATATCTAGACGATATACTGATCTTTAGTAGGACTAAAGAGGAGCATTTGAGGCACCTACGGCTAGTAATGAGGAGGCTACAGCAGGAGAAACTGCTGATCAATTTGAATAGGTCCTCTTTTATGAAGACATAACTCATTTATTTGGGTTTCGTGATCTCTTCGAATGAACTGAACATGGATCCATAGAAGGTGAAAGCAATCAGAGAGTGGTCGTCACCAAGGAGCATGTTTGAGGTAAGGATCTTTCATGGTTTAGCAAGTTTCTATAGGAAATTCATTAGAGACTTCAATGGGATTTGTGCACCCATGATGGATACAGTAAAGAAGCGGCACAAGTATTTTAAATGGACAGAGGAGGCCAAGAAGAGCTTCAATATACTAAAGGAGAAGATAACAGAATGACCAATTCCGGTCTTGCTAAATTTTGGGAAGACATTTTAGGTAATATGTGATGTAAGTGGAGTTGCAATAGGAGCAGTTCTGAGTTAGGACAATCGACCTATTGCCTATTTCAGCGAGAAGCTGAATGAGACTAAGAGGAAATACTCTAAATATGACAAGGAGTTCTATTCCATAATTCAAGCATTTAAGAAATGGAGACATTATCTTGTCCCACAAGAATTTGTCTTGTATAGCGATAACCAAGCTTTACAATTCATAACCTGACAAGAAAAACTGAACCAGAGGCATGCAAAATGGGTTGAATTTATGAAAAAAATTAGTTTTCTCATAAAACATATTTTTGGGAATGCTAAAGATGTTGTTGATGTGTTAAGCAGGAGATGTTTGATCATCCAGGAATTCCAGGTGAAGACCTTGGGGTTTGAACACCTTAAGGATATGTATTGTGACGATACAGATTTCAAGGAGGCCTACGAAGCATGCACAAACCATGTACTAAGAGATAGAAGTCATTGGACAGAGTATATGGTTTAGGAAGGATTGTTGTTTAGAGGAAATCAATTGTGCATACCAAGATGCTCAATGAGGGATAATCTTCTTAAGGAGAATCATAGTGGAGGGTTGGCTGGACATTTTGGCCACGATAAAACGTTTGCATAGTTGAACAGTTCATACTATTGGCCAGGTATGAGAATAGAGGTGATAAAATTTGTGAACAGATGTAGGATCTGTCAACATGCAAAGGGAAAAAGACAGAACACTGGATTGTATCAACCATTGCCAATACCAAAGAGGCCTTGGGATGCAATAAGCATGGATTTTGTGTTGGGATTGCCAAGAACACAAAGGGGATTCGATTCCATATTTTTGGTGGTGGATAGGATTTCAAATATGGCACATTTCATCCCATGCTAGAAGACCAGTGATGCAACACATGTTGCAAATATGTTTTTCAGAGAAGTTGTGAGACTTCACGGTCTACCCAGGAGCATTGTCTCAGACAGAGACACAAAATTTGTTGGTCACTTTTGGAGGACATTGTGGAAGAATATGGGGATAGATTTTTCCTTCAGCTCATCTTATCACCCTCAGACAGATGGGCAGACTGAGGTTGTAAATAGATGTTTGGGAAACTTATTGAGAAGCCTGGTTACTGAACACCATAACTAGTGGGATCAGATTCTACCACAAGAAGAATTTGCATACAATGACTCACCAAACAGAAGCAATGGAAGGAGCCCATTCCAAATACTATATGGAATGCAACCCAGGGGAGTGTCTGAGTTAAGGAACTTGAAACAGGGTGAGATCAAGAGCGTTGGAGCAGAGGATTTTTCTGCGGAGATGCAAAAACTCCATAGTCAGATCAAAGAACAATTACAAATTTCTAACCAGAAATACAAGAACAGAGTTGATCATCATCGCAGGGAACTTCAACTTGAAGTGGGAGATCAAGTTTTAGAGCATCTTAGGAAGGAAAGGTTCCTTAGGGGAACATATAACAAATTGAAGATGAATAAGATAGGACCTTGTAAGATCTTGAGGAATTTTGATGCAAATGCCTATGAGATCGAGCTTCCATATGGTGTGGGTATTTCTCCCATATTCAATGTTTTAGACCTGTACCCTTAAATGAAAGATGACACAGAAGCGTCAGAAGATCAAGGAAAGATTCATTCAGAGAAACAGATGCCTGTGGCAGAAAAGCCGCAGATGGAGAAAATTGTTGATCAGAGGATTGGCAAGAAGACCAGGAGGAAAACCTATTTTGAGTATCTGGTCAAATGGAACGAACACCCAATCGAAGATGCCTATTGGGAAACCAAAGCTACTATCAAGAAGCAGGGAAAATCAGTAGAGGAGCTCATGAATAGGATTCCCTGATTTTTTGTCAAGGGGAGTATGATGCAGGAGCATTGTTGGAAAACACACAGAGGCGAGACCACTTTACACGTGAGAGTTCTTCCAGGACTTCTATGTGGGTAGTTGCAGCCTATTTCAGAATCTGCCTCCACTCAGCGCCGAAAATTCACCTTTGGAACCACGCTGGAACCGGTGTCGAATTTAACCCTTTGAGACAAAGTTTTGAAATTGTAAATAGAGCAGGAGTTTCCACTTTGGCTCTAGAATGTGATTGGACTAAGATAATGTAGGATGAATTTTAGAGTAGACAAGTAGCCAGGGGAAACCCTAGAAACATTTTTGAGTTATGTAGAAGTTTGTACACCTAGTTAGAGAGGGTTGTAAGACAGAGAGAGCTGGGATACAGAGAGAAATTAGCTGCAAGAGAAAATCTGTGAGTTAGCAGGAGATCTTGGTATTTTAAGTTACTGTAATTTTGATTGTATTCTGTAGCCATTGGTCACTTGTGAATATAACAGAATGGACAATTGATCCAAATGTATGGTTTGTGGATTGTGTGCATTTTCCTTTCATTTCTGTTTACATGAACAAGTGGATGGAACTGTGAGTTTTCTTTTTAGTTTCAATTGTTTCTCTTCATTGAAGCTCTGCAAGGTGTGCATCGAGCGAGGAGAGAACATCAGGCGATCATGAGGAATGTCTCTGTGAGAAACCCCTTGAATCCAAGCTATCGAAATCCCTTAGATGCAAGGAGTGCGCAGGAAATCAAAGTCTGAACCAGACAAAGCTCAGGAGGGATAATGCTTCGGAAAGTGTTATCAGGATCCAGGAACGCATTCCATGGAAGGAACGAAGACTGAATCTTTGAAGACTTAGAAAATATTCTAAGTTTGAAGTGAGTAAAATCTTAGGAGGAAGAAAGTCATCAAGCGTTGGATCAAGGTGGAGAATCCCGCGGACCGTTCGATTTGAGGTAGGAGCACAGACTTTAACATTGTGTAGATCCAGGAGAGGAGGTCCCGAAGATCTGAATAGATGGTGGGGAACTCTCGAGGAGATTCGTGAAATACTGCAAGTCGTTGGATCAAGTGGAGTTGCGAGGAGGTTAGTGACATGGAAGAGATCTAACCGTAGATCTAGAGAGCGTTGTGAGCCATTGATCAAGTGCCTCGAGTTTTCAGCATTTCGGTATTTTGGCAACCGGGGTTTCGAAAGATAAAGGAGTGGGACCCTTGCATCGTGATTCCCCGAATCGTGAGACCCAGAAAGAGTGAATGCCAAGACTTTTCAGTGGTTCGGTATTTCAAAAATCAAGGGTTCGAAAGAAAGAGGAGCAGGATCCTTGTATCACAATTCCCCGAATCGTGAAACCCCGAAAGAGTGAATGCCAAGACTTTTCAGTGGTTCAGTATTTCGACAACCGGGGGTTCAAAATACAGAGGAGTGGGATCCTTGCATCATGATTCCTCAAATTGTGAAACCCCAAAAGAGAGAATGCCAAGACATTTTGGTATTTCGGCAACCGATATTTCCAAGGAGCAGAGATATCCCTTGCACCCAGGTTTCGGGAAACGTGAAGACCCGAAAGAATAGACGCTGGGACATTTTGGCATTTTGGAAACCGGGGATCCCAAAGAGCAGGGATATCCCTTGCATTCTAATTTCGTGAAACGTGAAAACCTGAAGAAACAGGTGCTAGGATGTTTCGACATTTCGACAACTCGGGGTTCGAAGGATGAAGGGATGAGACACTTGACTTACGAAGTCCCAATCCCCAATAAGCACCCTTTTTATCTTAGCGCAAGGTCACGTATTTTGGTCGTGTGTTGTGGGAGCTCAAGATTGGTGCTTGGAAGAGCCAAACAAGCATTAGTGAGGTACCATTTCAGCTCCAGAACCAAAAGATCCTGACCAGGAGGTCGCACAACCCTAAGGAGGGATAGGGGGTCTGCATCACATAGTCTGAACATTTTGCAAAGGAAAATAAATTTTACTGTATATCTGTTATTCTATGTTAAGCATATTTTAATAATTTGTATTCATTTATTTATTCTCATAAGATCTAGATCAGTGGTATCGAAGCGATCTCCTCCTTGTCGTCTTAATGCATGTCCCCAACGAGGTCAGGGTACAAAGAATTTGATCTCGATCTTGTTTCTCTTGAGGAAAAAAACTCTTGCATGCCCAAGTGAACTCTCATGGCAGGAGGAAATAAATATGATAGGATAGGATATCTTTTCAAAATGTTGTTTGAGGAAGCCCTCATGCAATAGAGGAACAAGATGATGGATAGTTTCGTGCAAATCCTTCGATGGCTACCAACAGGTGACACATCTTCCTCGAGCGGAGGCACCACCCCCTTAAAGGTACAAATAAACTTCAATATTCCTATATTGGAAGGTCATATAGATGCAGATGTTGTAGAAAAGTGGTTGAATCTACTAGAAGGGTATTTTTTTGTCCATAACTTTTCGAATAGAGAAAATATTACTTTCGTGCTCCTCAAAGTCATTCGTCGTGTCAAAGATTGGTGGGAAACTTTCTGTGAGAAAAAAGAAACAAAGGAACCCTCATTATTTACAGTCACGACCACCTAGGAATTCTTCAGGGATGTTATTAAGGAACAATACTACTCTATCAGAAGTTATGATGACTTGTATACCAAATGGACCACACTGAGGCAAGAAAGAGACCAAGCAGTGCTAAAGTTCAAAAATATATTCCATACCTTGCACACCAAAATGGGTATCAAAGATTTAGAGTGAAGTCTAGTGCTCAAGTATCATGGTGCTCTGCATAGATACATACAGACTGAAATGGAATTTCCAGACATCTCATCCTTGGGCGTGGCCTACCGATATGTCGTCAAAATCAAGAAGAAGCTCAAACAAAAGATGCGACAATTTGTGCCTAGGAACCCCTCATATCAAAAGCAATGAAAGGGGGGGGGGGGCAACCTACATAACAAAGCACAGACAAAAGATGGATAGTATCAAGACAACCAGTCCAAGCTGCAAGCAAAGAAGGATGCCAGAAAGATAAAGAAAGATACCGGGAAGTGGTGTGACTTTCATAAGAGCCCTTGGCATAAAATTGTTGGTTGTCACTCGATGCAGTCATTGGTTGCCGAAGTGAAAGCCTATGAATCATACGTGGGTTCTGACTTTGAATCAAAACCAGAAAGGGGAATACAAATCATCGACGTGGAACCTAGTGCCACCATTGCTACCACCAAGCTCTAGCCTGGTGAACCATATGAGCTAGAAGAAGGTGAGCACCTCTTCCATTCACAGATGTGGGTGAAAGGCACTCTGATGCAATTCATTGTTGATACCGGTAGCTAGAAGAACCTCATGTTAGTAGAGGTCGTCAAGCGGTTCACCCTAAAAAAAATGTGTCACCCACAACCCTACACCATTGGATGGCTCCTCCAAGGAAACGATCTCCATGTCATCCAACAACGTCGATTTTCGCACGACATCAAGCCCTTCAAAGACGAGGTATTGTGTGATGTTGCTCCTCTCAAAGTTTGTAATGTTATTTTGGGCCAACCTTACTTATGGAAATGTCATGATGTATATGAGTCTACGTTGCTTGTGTTATTATTACTTTGAACAAGAAATTATACAGGATACTTGAGGTAGTCCCTCCTAGTGCTATTTCCTTGATCTCTGCCAAGCAATGCAGGAAGGTCATCTATGAGACTGAGAAATTTTTCTTCTTCGTGATTCTCTGTTGGAGTGAGCGAAATATCGCAGCCACATTCAGGGCCTCCATGACCAATCTCTCCACACAACAAAAGAAAGTGGATAAGGTTGTTGAATAATACTCATATATCCCCTCTTTTCCTACCGGGGTACCTTTGCACTTACAGTTCAATCATCCCATCAATCTAACCTTGGGCGCACCGCTACCAAATGGGCCAGTCTACCACTGATCTCTATGAGAAAATGAGGAGATCAAGAGGAAGATACAAGAATTTCTCCAAAAGGATCACATCCATCCTAGCTCATTTCTTTGTGGGAGCCCAATTGTGATGGTGCAGAAGAAAGATGGAACTTGGCGACTATGCATTGATTATCGGGCCCTAAATAAAATCACAGTTCGAAACTGATACCCGATTCCCCGAATCGATGACCTCCTTGATCATCTCACGAGAGCCAAATACTTCAGTAAGATTGATCTGAAGTTTGGATACAAATAGTTCCCAATAGAATAGACAGATGTATGGAATACCACCTTCAAGTGAAAATAATGTATTTTTGAATGGCTAGTCATGCCCTTTGGTTTGACAAATGCTCCAACAACGTTTATGAGGATGATGGATGATATGTTATGACTTTTAACTAATAATTTTGTAATGGTGTATCTGGATGACTTCCTCATCTACAACAAGACTTGGGAAGAACACTTGCAGTAGATTCTACACACCCTGCGGCAGCAAAAACTATATGCAAAATGGAAAAAATGCTCCTTCGTCATGGACATGGTCCATTACTTAGACTACATCATTGATCATCATGGTGTGCATGTGGATCCATCCAAGATCTAGGTCATCCATGACTAGCCATCCCCAACCACACTCACTGAACTTCAGAGCTTCTTGGGCCTCCCTAATTTCTATCGCAGGTTCATGTTGTGTTTCTCTCATATCACATGGGCCCTTGGCCAAGTAACTAGGGGTGGTGGTAAGGAAAAATTTGTGTGGGGCCTGTCCCAAAAACAAGCCTTCAAGGACTTGAAGAATCATTTGTGCTCATCCCCAGTACTTTCATTACCGGACTTGCAACATCCCTTTGAGATCAAGATAGATTCTTTAGACTATGTTGTGGGCATCATTCACACTCAGCACAGCCACCCCTTGGCATATCATAGAGAGACACTATCAGATGTTGTTTGTAAGTACCCTACTTATGACAAAGAAATGTAATCCATTTTGCAAGTCTGCCGCCAGTGGAGAAATTACATTCTTGGGAAGGAGAGAATCATCTACACTGATCAAAAGCAACTACAGCTCATGCAAAACCAAGGAAAATTGTAGAATGACCTCCATCAAAAGTGGTCCACATACTTACAAAACTTCTACCTCAACATCAAGTATAAAACAGGAAGTACCAACTGAGTTGTTGATTTCCTTCGCAGACCTCCAGTCGCAGCAATCACCATGGTGATAGACTCTTGCTGCCAGAAGACCTCCGGATGGCCCCACCTCTACGAGACAGACCCTGACTTCTCCACCACCTACCAAATGTTGTGCGCCAACTCAATGGTTGCTAATTTCCATCTTCAAGAAGAGATGTTGTTTCGTATGGGATATCTCTATGTTCCATCAAGAAAGCACACAAAGCTGATTTGGGAACCTCACTACAGTCAGGTGGCATGACACTTTGGCATCGAAAAGACAGTGGCAGTGTTGCAGAAAAAATTCTACTGGCCAAAATTTCGACATGATGTCGACAAATATATCAGGTCATGCACCGCATGTGCTATTGCCAAACCGAACACAAATAAATAGGGCATGTATGGCCCTATTCCTACTCCTATCATGCCATGGGAATCCATCTCAATGGACTATATGTCAGGCCTCTCATCCACCAAGAGAGGAAATGACTGTGTTTTTGTGGTTGCTGATCACTTTTCCAAAATGGTGATTCTAGCTGCCTACAAGAAGAACATCACAACAAAATCCACTGCCAAGCTCTTCTTTGAATGAGTATGGGTACATTTTTGGATCCCACAAATCATTATCTTAGACCGTAATAGTCAGTTCCTCAGCACATTCTTGTCGAGCCTCTGGCCACTACTGGATACCAAGATCACCAAATCCACTGCCTTCCACCCACAAACAGATGGCCAAACTAAGGTCGTCAATTGGATGATCGTACATATCATGTGCATGTACAATTAAATATACCCTCGTAGATGGGATGAGAGTCTTCCATATGTACAGGATAGATACAATCAAGCCCTACATAGCTTAATTGGCCACGGCCCCTTTCAGGTGGGGTTGGGATTCCAACCATTGGGCCCCATGAATATTACACTACCACTGGCGACTACCTCAACCGAATCGTCCCCTGCTCCATGAGAAGGTGACAAAGCCACCCAGTTCATTGAGTTGATCCAACACATCCACCAACAATTTTAGGATATTCTATAGAAGTCTAATGCCAAGTACAAGTAGTGCAATGATCAACATCAAGTACCACATAAGTTTCAGGTGGGTGATAAAGTTTGGTTGCACTTGCAGAAAGAACACCTAACAAGATCCCATCAGAATATTCTCTCACTCTATTATGGGTCATAAACCATCACCAAGGTTATGGGTGACAATTCTTTTAAGCTCAACATTCCCCCTTTTCTTGGCCTGCCCCCAGTCTTCAACATGGCTCTCCTTCGGCCATATTTGCCACCATTATTGGACACCTCAGAGATAGCAGAGCAGTTGACACCAACAGAGCTCAACCCTGATTGCATGCAACATGCATCTAGTGATAATATTGTGGACACAGATATCAAGGGTACTTGACAACAAAGGATCCATCTTTATCGAATCGTCAAAGTAGGGAAGTTCCTACACTAAGGCAAGTGGCTCACCCCAGGCCAAATTCAATAGAAATTTCCTCATCTAATGGGGGAACTCAACGAAATGGAGATGATTTCTTCCTAAGGAGGGATTATTGATCCAGGTAGATATCGTTGGCCAGCTACCTTTTCCAACTGGCTCAAAACAGTCTTCTAGTAATTTTGGTAATTTACTATTTTTAGCAGTTTTTAACTTTCGGGGCCATTTTGAGGGCCTAAATGAAGGTTTTTTGGGATTGAGCTTCTCAATGATAGCCAAAGTCACTAATTGAGCCCCCAAAATGAATATCCTCGATGATACCTTTCTAATGATCTATCGAGCGTCCCAAATGGAGATCGTATGCAAACGTTACGACCCCGGGAAGTTGATGTACTAACTTACCCAAACGGGGCCCACATGACTTTTGGCGCTTCATCTCCTAGGGTTAGGTTTTTTGGAGGTCTATGGTTTGTGACATTACAGTTTATTGTAAAAATTCCTTCAGAGCCTCATTGTAACCATATTATTGCGAATGAGCGCATCCGTCACATCTCTTCTCAGAGATAAGATTCCACCATTCCAAAAAGCTTGTTTCCCACTGCATTTTACAGTTTTAGCTTATTTCCTTATTGAATAGAAAACTAGTTTCACTGTATCTTTGTTATTATGTGTTAAGCATCTTTTAATACTCTGTATTCATTTCTTTTTGTTCATAAAATCTGGATCAATGGTATCAGAGCGATCTGCTCCTTGTCGTCTTAATGCATGTCCCCAACGAGGTCAGAGTACAAATAATTGGGTCTCGAGCTTGTTTCTCTTGAGGAAAAAATATATTTCATGCCCAAGCAACCTATCATGGTAGGATAAAAGAAATATTATGGGAAAAGAGATCCTCTCAAACTTTTTCTTGCGAAATCCCTCATGCAACATAGGAACGAGATGATGGATAGTTTCGCGCAAATCCTTCGGTGACTACCAACAGGTGATGCATCTTCCTCGAGCGGAGGCCTCACCCCCTTCAAGGTAAAAATAAACTTATTTATTCCTATAATTGAAGGTCATATAGACGTATATGTTGTATACAAGTGGTTGAATCTACTAGAAGGGTATTTATCTATTCATAACTTTTTGAATAGAGAAAATATTACTTTTGCACTCCTCAAAGTCGCTCCCCATGTCAAAGATTGGTGGGAAACTTTTTGTGAGAAAAAGGAAATATAGGAACCCTCATTATTTACAGTCACGACCACTTGGGAATCCTTCATGGATGTTATTAAGTAAAAATACTACCATGTCAGAGGTTATGACGACTTGTATACCAAATGGACCACACTGCAACAAGAAAGTGACCAAGCAGTGCTAGAGTTCACAAATATCTTCCATACCTTGTGGAACAATATTGGTATCAAAGATTCAGAGTGACATCTGGTGCTCAAGTATCACGGTTCTCTACATAGATACATATATGCCGTCAAAATTGAGCAGAAGCTCAAACAAAAGACACGACAATTTTGGCTTGGGAACCCCTCATAGAAAAATCTAGGAAAGGGAGGCCCCAACCCACATAACAAAGGATAGAGCAAAGATGGGCAGTATCGAGACAACCAGTCCAATCTGCAAGAAAAGAGGGACACTAGAATGATAAAGAAAGATACCGGGAAGTGGTGCGACTTCCATAAGAGCCCTTGGAATAACATTGTTGATTGTCGCTCAAAGAAATCGTTGGTGGCCAAAGTGAAAGACTATAAATCAGATGTGGGTTATGACTCTGAGTCACAACCAAAAATGGGAAGATGGGTCATTGACATGGAACCCGGTGCCACCATTGCTACCACCAAGATCCAACCTGGTGAACCAAACAAGCCAAAAGAAGGTGAGCGCCTCTTCCATTCACATATGTGGGTTAAAGGAACCCCGATGCACTTCATTGTTGATAGCAGTAGCTAGAAGAACCTCATCTTAGCAGAGGTTGTCAAGTGGCTGGCCTTGTTAATAATGCTACACCCACAACCATGCACTAGTGGATGGCTTTGCCAAGGAAGTGATCTCCGCGTTAGCCAACAGTGTTGATTGTCATACGACATCAATTCCTTCAAAGATGAGGTATTGTGTGATGTTTCTCCTCTCGAAGTTTGTAATGTTCTTTTAGGCCAACCTTATTTATGGAAACATCATGTTGTATATGAGTCTAGGTATCGTAGTGTTATTATTACTTTAAACAGGAAATTGTACAGTGTACCTGAGGCAGTCCCTCCTACTGCTATTTATTTGATCTCTGCCAAGCAATGCAGGAAGGTCATCTCTCGGAATGAGAAATTTGTCTTCTTCGTGATTCTCTCTCAAAGTGAGTGAAAGATCATAGCCACATCCAAGGCCTCCATGGACGATCTCTCCACACAACATAAGAAAGTGGATAAGTTCATAGAAGAATACTCAGATATATTCTCTTCTCCTATCAAGGTACCTCTGCACTGCCAGGTCAATCATCCCATCGATCTGACCTCAGACACACCACTACCCAATGGGCTAGTCTACCACCGCTCTATATTAGAAAACAAGGAGATCAAGAGGCAGACCCAATAATTTCTCCATAAGGGGAATATCCATCCCATATCATCACCTTGTGGGAGCCCAATCATGTTGGTGCAGAAGAAAGGCATGACCTTGCGACTCTGCATTGATTACCGGGCCCTAAATAAAATCACAGTCTAAAACCGGTACCTGATTCCCCGAATCGACAACCTCCTTAATCAGCTCATGGTGGCTAAATACTTCAGTAAGATTGATCTCAAGTCTGGCTACCACCGGGTCTTAATAGAACAGATAGATGTATGGAAGACCACCTTCAAGTCAAAATAAGATCTTTTTGAATGGTTGTTCACTCCCTTTGGTTTGACAAATGCTCCAACAACTTTTATGAGGATGATCAATGATATCGTATGACCTTTCACCAATACTTTTGTAGTGGTGTATCTGGATGACATCCTCATCTACAACAAGACTTGGGTGAAACACTTGCATCACATTCAGCAGGTTATGCACACTGTGTGGTAGCACAAACTATATGTAAACTTGGAAAAATGATCCTTCAGCATGGACAGGGTCCATTACTTAGGCTACATCATTGATCATCATGGCGTGTATGTGGATCCAGCCAATATCCAGGTCATCCATGACAAGCCAGCCCCAACCACACTCACTGAACTTCAGAGCTTCTTAGGCCTCGACAATTTATATCCCAGGTCCATGTTGGGATTCTCTCATATCACATGGGCCCTCTTCCAAGTAACGAGGGGTGGTGGTAAGGAAAAAATTGTGTGGGGCATGTCCCAACAACAAGCCTTCGAGGACCTGAAGAATCTTTTGTGCTCATACCCAGTATATTCATTACCGGACATGCAACATCCCTTTGAGATCGAGATAGATGATTAAGATTATGTTGTGGGTGTCGTTCTCACTCAACATAGCCACCCCATGGCATATCATAGTGAGACACTGTCAAATGTTGTCTATAAGTACCGCACGTACGACAAAGAAATGTACTCCATTATGAAAGCCTTTAGCCAGTGGATACATTACATTCTTGGGAAGGAGACAATCATCCACACTAATCACAAGCCACTACAGTTCATGAAGACCCAAGGAAAATTGCATAATGACCGCCATCAGAAGTAGTCCACATACTTACAACAGTTCCACCTCAACATCAAGTATAAAATAGGAAGTACCAACCAAGTTGTTTATTGCCTTAGCCAACCTCTAGTTGCGATACTCACCATGGTGATAAACTCTTGCAGCCACGAGAATTCTGGAGGGACCCACCTCTATGAGACAAACCCTGACTTCTCCACCACCTACCAAATGTTGGGTGCCAACTCAGTGGTCGCTAATTTTCATCTTCCAGATGGGATGTTGTGTCGTCTAGGCCATATTTGTGTTCCATTAAGTGAGTGTGTGAATTTGATTTGGAAATCCCACTACATTCTGGTGGTAGGACACTTTGGCATCGAAAAGACAGTGGCAGTGATGCAACAAAATTTCTACTAGCCAAAACTTCGATATGATGTTGGTAACTATATCAGATCATGCACCACCTGCGTTATTTCCAAACCAACCACAAATAAATAGGGCATGTACACCCCCCTGCCTACTCCTAACATGCCCTGGGAATCAATCTCAACAGACTACATGTCGGGCCTCTCGTCCGCTAAGAGGGGAAATTGCTGTGTTTTTGTGTTTTTTGATCGCTTTTCCAAGATGGCGATTCTAGCCACTTGTAAGAAGAACATCACAACATAATCCACTACCAAGATCTTCTTTGAATGAGTATGGGTACATTTTGGGATCCCACAAACCATTATCTCATACTGTGACAGTCAGTTTCTCATCACATTCTAGTCGAGCCTCTGGTCACTACTGGATACCAAGCTCACCAAATCCACTTCCTTCCACCCCTAGACAGATGGCCAAACTGAGGTCGTCAATCAAATGATTGCACATATCATGCACATGTACAATTCAAAACACCTCCTCACATGGGACGAAAGTATTCCCTATGTCTAGCATAGCTAGAACCGAGCCCTACATAGCTCAACTGGCCACAACCCATTTTAGGTGGGGTTTTGATTCCAACCATTGGGCCCCATGGATGTTGTACTACCCCTAGCGACCACCTCGACCGACTCATCCCCTACTCTACTAGAAGATGACAAAGACACCCGGTTCATTGAGCAAATCCAGCACATCCACCAATAGGTTCAGGGTATTCTAGAGAAGTATAATTCCAAGTACAAGCAGCACCATGATCAACATCGGGTGCCACATAAGTTTCAGGTGGAACACAAAGTTTGGTTGCACTTGTAGAAAGAATGCCTTACAGAGGCCCATTAGAAGCTTCTCCCACTATGTTATGGGCCATACACCATCACCAAGGTTGTGGGTGAAAATTCTTTTGAGCTCAACATTCCCCCTTTCCTTATCCTGCACCCAGTCTTCAATGTGGCTCTCGTCTGGCCGTATTTCACACCATTATTGGACACCTAAGAGATAGTAGAGCAGTTGACACCAAAAGAGATCAACCCTGACTGCATGCAACATGAATCTAGTGATTATATTGTGGACACATAGATCAAGGGTACTCAACAACAAAGGATCCATCTTTATTGAGTCGTCAAAGAAGGGCAGCTCCTACACCAAGGCAAGTGGCTCACTCGGGGCTAAATTCAATAGAAATTTCCTCATTTGATTGGGGAAATCAACACAATGGAGACCATTGCTTCCTAAGGAGAGAGTATTGATCCAGGTGGATATTGGTGGCCACTCACCTTTTCTAACGGGCTCAAAACAGTCTTCTGGCAATTTTGGTAATTTGTTATTTTTAGTAGTTTTTAACTTTTGGGGCCATTTTGAGGGCCTAATTGAAGGTTTCTCAGGATCTAGCTTCTCAGTGATAGGTAAAGGCTCTGATTGAGCCCCCAAAATGAATCTTCTTGAGGATACCTTTCCAATGCAATATCGTGCACCCCAAACAGAGATTGTATACAAAAGTTACAACCTCGGGAAGTTGATGTACTAACTTACCCAAACAGGGCCCACGTGACTTTTGGCGCTTCATCTCATAGGGTTAGGTTTTTTGGATGTCTAGGGTTTGTGGCATTCTAGTTTATTGTAAAAAGGCCATCAGAGCCTCATTGTAATCATCTTCTTGCAAATGAGTGCAGTCGTCACATATCTTCTCAGAGATAAGTCGCCACCATTCCAGGAAGCTTGTTTTCCGCTACATTTTATAGTTTCATCTTATTTCCTTATTGAATAGAAAATCGGTTTTACTGTATCTTTGTTATTTTGTGTTAAGCATGTTTTAATAATCTGTATTCATTTCGTTTTGCTCATAAAATCTGGATCATACTACTAAGAATTTCACTATTGGAGAATTAAATTTAGATGTATGAAATGTCATGTTGATGAGAATTTGATGGGGAAATGTATGTGCTTTGAGGGAAAATGTGAATGGGAGAAATCATCAGGGAAGAAAAATAACACAGTAAGGGGGGAAGTCACGCTAAAAATAATCATGGATCTATATTATGTAGCATGGAAGATGAGGTGGTCTATAAAGAGATCCATAAGAACCCGTAAATGATAGGGGATTCAATCCACAAAGATAAATGGTTAGCATATGAGGAGAGGGAGGAAATGATGGAACTCGTAAACGAGAGAGGTGATTCAGTACACAAAGATAAATGGTTAGCATAGGAGGAAAGGGAGGAAATGATGGAAGAAGAATATTATAGGATAATAAAAAAATTACACAATGTGTAAAAAAGAGAAGATTATCAAAATTCAAAAGTAAAACGAAAGGAAGTAGATAGAGTCTAATCAAACAAGTTAAATTTATTATGTTAATTAATACATCCCCTATCCTTTCATGATAGTAATATTGGCTCTAAGAGTAATTTATATAGGGCTCAACTAGATTCCCTAAACTCTACAATCAAGAATAGAAATGTCCAGGTGACTCCCACCTTCCCTACCTACCTAATCCCTTCTCTAGGATTAATATTCATT
>ML780655.1:780429-795881 GCA_009831015.1 Picea engelmannii | reverse complement strand
TAGAAACTTAGACACCTGGTGAATGATGGGGCTGCATGGGCTGAGGATCCCCTGGCCCGGGTGCTCCCTCAGTGTGAACAGGCTCAGCATCCCAACGCATGTCAGCTTCCTGGTCGTCCGCTGCTTCCCCAGTGTAGTCCTCACGCTCAGTCTGCGATATGTCTGCTTGGGCTGGACCTCTGTTCTGTTCCTCCCCTTTGTGGACTGCAACCGGATCCGAGAGCAATGCGCTTTGCATAGACACGATGATGTGGAGGAAGCTGGCTACCTTAGTTTCCGCGGTTTGCATGCGGAATTGTAAGTCCGCCACCTCCTTTCGTAATTCGAAGACCAAGTTGAACAGGGCTGACAGGCCATTGCTGAAACGGTCCCTCTCAAAAGCTTTCTGAGAGCTTTGTCCTACTCCTTGTGGTGCCTCCCATTGAGAAGGTGCCGTCGTCGAGCTGCTTGGAATATTAGAGTGATGTTCAGGGTGAGGCGGGACATTGAGGAGTTGAAGGGGCGATAAGGGCGCTTGGGGAATTATTGCCATGGAACTGGGTTGCGGAGGTCGCAGAGAAGCCCGAGGATAAACGAACTGATGCCGAGGGGAGGAAACCTCCGAGTCAGAGGTTTGGGACGAAATGGAAGGTCTGCGAGGCTTCCAGGAGGAGCCCCTCCTGGGTTTTCCTCGAGGCCGTGTCATTTGCAAACCAAAACAGCTGTTAGCAAGAGGGAAGGTCGTTTGAAGCCTGTTGATGAGATCAGGGATGAAGTGCAGCAGCAGAAGAAGGGGCTCTGCACGCAGGGGAACGAAATAAGCCAAGGCCATAATGCATTTGCTTCATTTAAACTCGCAGCACAGGGGGAGGACGACGTCGTTAATGCCCCCTCGTATCAGCATTACTGTCATTTAAAGGTCGAGTGGGGTGATGGGCTGCGGCACAAGCCCAACACGTGGTCTGACGCCACATCCCCCAGTACCCTCCTCCATCTGCTGACGCGTTGCGCCGTCTAACACCCCATCAGGGGATTATTAAAAAAATTATTAATGATTATTTAATTAAATATTTTCAAAATTTTCAAAGTTTTCTTTTAATTTTATTTTAGATTTATTTATTTTAATTAGTTGTATTTAGTTTTATTTTAAAATGTTTTATTAGTTGTATTTGGTTTTAGATTTATTAGTTATATTTAGTTTTATTTTAAAATACTTATTAATTGTATTTGGTTTTGTTTTAATTTAGTTTTAGATTTATTTAATTTTATTAGTTGTATTTAGTTTTATTTTAAAATTCTTTATTAGTTGTATTTGGTTTTGTTTTAAAATGCTCAAATAAATTTTAATATAGTTTATTTTTAATTTTAGGTTATTGTTATTTAGTAGTGGAATAAAATATTAATATATTGCACTATATATAATAATAATAAAGTGTTTACATGTTGGGGATGAAGAATATTAGGGGATAGAAAAATATTTACACAATATGTGGAGAAGAGAAGATTACCAAAATTCTGAAGTAAACCAAGAGGTGCTAGATAGATATTTAGTAAAACAAGTTAAATTTATTAGAGGATAGAAACATAAATAATAATAGGGAATATATATGTTGCACACATATTATAGGAGGAGTGGGGAAATGATGGAAGAAAATTAAAAAATAAGTTAGAAAATTAAAAAATATTTACAATAACAGAAAATTATCAAAATCTTTAATAAGTTAGATAAATTTTTAATCAAAATGTTTTAATAAATTTTTAGTCAAATATTTTAATAAATTTTAATTGTAATTTTATTTTATTATTTATTATTGTTTAGTAGTCAAATAAAACATTATTATCATTGTATTTACATTATATATAATAAGATAGTGTTTATGTGTTGTATATTAAAAGGAAAAATATTGGAAACATAATCCGTTAGAGTTATTGATCATATGGAATGTGAATGGTAAAGTATGTCGTAAAAGTCATCTAGAGTCCAAGAAACTTGGAATCCAAAGGTCGCATAATTGTATCAATACATTGTATGATATTGATGTAATAATACAATTAACAATATGAAATTACATTTCTCTATGATTACAAAAACAAAGAGCAACAAGCTGGAGATGGGTGTTGATAGGAAGAAGTCAAAGGACCTAACTAGTTAACCCAACTTGCATCTAAAAGGGTTGTTCTCACTTGCATGATTGGAGTTGTGTGCATCTTGAAAGTGAAAATGAGAAATAAAACATGAATTTTAATAATATTTTAGTATTTTATGAGAAATAATTTATATTAAAATTTAGTTTATTCAATATTTTAAAATAAAATTTTACATTATTAAAATATTTGTATATATTTTTAATCATTTCCATTATATTAATAATTGCCAACTTAAATTCAACTTAAGTGGATCTATAAGTATTTTTTTTAAATGTAAGTGAAAACATCTTTAGACTACTAAAAAAGTTTTACTACATTACTTATAAATATATAATAATTAATAATAACAATTATAAAAACATGATCAATCTAAATATACTAAATATACTGGTCAATCTAAATATACTTTTTATTGCTAAATTTTAATTCAATTTAGTAATCCTATTGAAGTTGTAGTTTAGAGCAAAGTATTATTTGGAGGAGTACAACCACCAGTAATTTTAACAATTATAAATACATGGTTAATCTAATTATACCTTTTATTGCTAAAATTTAATTCAATTTAGTAATCCTATTGAAGTTATAGTTTGGAGTACAACAGCAGTAATTTTAACAACATTGCGTCACTTGAAGTGTTCAGTATATCAACATGTTTGGCAGATACCGAAATCCTTTCGTGGGCCTAGCTTTGTATGGTCCTCTAGCTTACGCTCTTCACATAAGACTTTATAGGATTTGTGGGATAGTCAGATATACTTTTATTTATTATTTAATTAAATGGAAATCTATTTTATAGTTATCTGATCGAAAAGTGAAAAATGCTGAAGGTAGGTTGGTTATTATATTTTTATATAAAATATAAATATGTAAATATAATATTATATTAAATATAAATACTGGTATAAAGCTATGTAAACATTAATTATATGATGATGATGATGATAATTACTCAGACTGAATTGGTTTATGGAAGGGTTTACTGGCAATTATTTATAAATTGTTTTCTATGATAAAAAATCATTAAGAGAAGCTTTCCAAGATCACCATAGTTTTGTTGAGTTAAAAGGTTTGGAAGGTTGGTAGTGTGACAAATATTTTTAAATTGAGATCTAATGTCTAGAGACAATCTAAGAGAAAGTGCTTTTCATATTCAACCTTCTTAGTGACAAAAGTTGACACACACTTTTATCCCATGGCCTTTTAGGATTGGATGAATGACGAGTTTCACTATGGAGCTCCTAAGAATTTGTTCTTATCTCAGTAATGTTTTTTTTTTTCTTTACACTTGTCAAAACAAAGGGATAATTTTGATCTTCTAGAGTAGGGTTGATAACATCCTTATAATACCTTAATTTCTTTTTTCCTCTGACTCTATCACACCACAATTTCTCCTTAAATTTTGATTTGATGATATATTTAATAGTATCCTTATTTTGCAAAATATTGTCTTCCATGTTTTCCCAATAGCTTAGCCAAAACTGGGCATCTTTATGCCATCCTCGCTTGAGTCCATGGTGGTTACCACTGGATTTTGAAGCAATTTTAAGAAGCCTCTTGTCTTCGATATTGTCTAACTTGTTTTTATACATTAGGTGTCTATCCATAACAGTTCTCTCAATGGGGAAAAGGTTTTCCTCTAAGAGGTGGATGAGATACAGAGTATTTCCTTTAATTTTGAGATTATAGGTTATAAAATTCTTTTCTATTTGTTTTATCTTTCTCTAGGATTCACCAATACTACATCCCAAGACTTCACATCCATAAAGAATAATAAGACTAACAACAATATGAAAAAAAAGTTTATATATATATATATATATGCGCAAAACCATAAACTAAACTGTTATTCTCCTTTTATAATTAAACTGTAAATTAATGTTCCACTTTTAAATAAAAGGAAAGATTAGATTAATGTGAAAACACTATTTCATTAAAAAAAAAAAAAAAAAATATCTCTTACCCATTGTTACCTTTAAAAGTGTTAATTCATGTGGAAATACTATTTCGATAAAGAAAAAAAAGATCTCGTACAAATTCTATGCAAGGGCTCACATTGTAAAATAATGTGTCTTTGTAAATTACTATAAAGTAATAGTAATAAAATAGAATAAAATAATATAATAGTAATAAAATACAATGAAATGAGACACATAAGTGTATGTAACAATCAAGCGCATCATGTTTCAGATACATGGTTTCTAGTCTTTTGAAACCCTAGCAGGACACTGAATGATCTGCTCCTCCTACAATCGAAACGGTTGCATGAGAAGCGTCAGACGGATATGATACGTCACAACAGACAGTACGGGATGAGCCAGAGGGGAGGGGGAACCCCTCGCACAGGAATTTGGCAAAGAATGACAAAGTTGGATTGTGTGACAAGAGGCCCTCTTTTGAGCTGTCGTTGCACCTCAGAGAACAACTCCTAGCCAAAGAGAAGGGATTCAACAAAGCAAGGGATGTGGAGCCAATCATGTCTCATCCAAATGCATCTCGAGGATGGGAACCAGGAAAATGCATTCCCCAATCGGATAAGCCTCCAAGATATCTCTTAAGCTCAACCAAGGTTGGGAAACACACTCAGTTCACGCGAGAGCATGCCCTCATAGGTAATTCCCTGGGTCTCTGGCATTCGGAATGGGACCTCCTGAGATGGATTAAGGACTGGTGGAACCCCAAGGGAGATTACGAAGTTCAGCTTAGGTCCAAGGGGATTTTCATGATCATCCTTTACAATCTGGAAGACAAGGACATAATTTTGATAATGGGCCATACTTTTACAACTCAATAGGGTTACTTATTCGATTTTGGATGAACCTCTTCAGCCCAAAGAAATAATATTTCACAATGGCTCCAGTTTGGATAAGGCTATACACCTTGCCATGAGAATTCTAGCTGGAGGAAATTCTAATGGGTATAGGAAATATTGTGGGATGATATGTTAAATCCTCAGAAGCCACAAAGAAAAGGAAATACACCTCCTATGCTTGGATCTATGTCTACATGAACATTTAAAAATCTTACCGAGCTTAGTAACCCTATAATATCAGGATGAAGATTGGAATCAAACAATGAACTATGAGCATATTCCCTTCCGCTGCAGGAAGTGTCACGAGCATGGCCACCTCTTTCAGGACTACCCCTTGAATGCCTAGATCCCTAAAGCTAGAGAGGGGAAGAAAAAGGATGGCTTCACCATGGTCAATGGAAGGAAACGACACCCACCCAGAAAGAAGAATCAAGACAATACTCTGAAAATACCCACTAAAAACTCCTATGACATTCTTAATCAACTTCCCAGGGAAGAGGAGGTCGGAGATCTACACAAAAAAAGACAACCAGGAAAAGGAAAAAGGAAAAGCCATGCACCAAACCGAATCAGGCAAAGACGACCACCAAGATACAAGCCCTGCTAGCAGGGAATTTGGGGATAAGCCAAACGAAAGTAGGGACACTCTCATGTAGCTTGATGAGAAAGATCTTGTGAACATAGATCTCGAAAAGCTGGAGGAATCCTTCAACCGAAAGGATCTACACACCATCCCATTGGAACAACTCATAAAGGTTTGCAAATTATTCATTGACTCCACCGCAAGATCTACCTCGTGACTAGGGATACCCTTAGACCCAACCACTGATCCAAAACGAACCTCCTGGGAAAGTAAAAGATGGGAACAAAAATCATCCCAACAACTCATCAAGGAAGTATGTAACTGCATGCCCAATGCGGGCCAGATCCAAAGGCTCGCGGAGGGATACCTTCATTCACCTCCCAACTCATCATGATGAATATCATAACATGGAATATCATAAGGCTCAATGGAAGATCCAATCAGGGGACTCTTTGAGACTGTATATGTGTTGAGAATCCATACATTCTCCTTTTGCAGGAAACAAAATGTGCTGGTGAAGAAGCAACAGATATCTTTCGGCGATGTTGGAGAGGATGCGACTCCTTTCACATGGACTCTAATGGAGCAACAGGCGGTCTGGTGATCTTGTGGAATCCAGCAACAATCATCATAGATAGACCCTTTTCCACAGTGGGTACGATTATGGCTCACTTCAAAGTCATAGGATCTACCAAAGAAGGCGAGATCACATATGCGTATGGGCCTCAAAGTACCCAGGAAAAATAGGTATTATTGAACTGACTAACCACTATCAAATCACTACTGATCTCACTTAACGGGTTGCTAGGAGGCGATTTCAGCATCATCCTAACCTTGGAGGAAAATATAGGAGGCACAAAGAGGCTTGACCAAGACAGTAGTAAGTTTCGGGCCCTCATACACCAACTTAGTTTAGTAGATATAGAAACTAGGAAAGGCATTTTCACCTGGTCCAATCACAAATTTGGACATCAACATGTAGCTTTCCGACTAGACTGCTTCCTCATTTCAGAAGCCTTGTTGTTGAAGGATCCCACCATTGAGTCCAACATCCTCTCGAAAACATGCTCAGACCACTAGCTCGTTTCACTATGTCTTGATGTCTGGGCGACGCCCAAACTCAAGCCCTTCAGATTTGAGAAATTATGGCCCTCCCACCGAGACTTCCAACAGCTCTTAGAATCTTGGTGGATGCAAGTAGAAATAGAACATGGTACTCGCATGTACAAATTCCAGTAGCAGCTCAAAAACTTTAAGTCACAAGTAAAGTGTTGGAGTAGGAATGTTTTTGGGAACATCCTACAAAGAATGAAATAAATCGAGCAACGCCTGGAAACCTTGCAAAATTCCTTCATAATGGGGGACAAAATGACAGACTTAATGAAGAAAGAGGAGGATTTCAAAGAAGAATTAGAAGAGAGAAAGGAGCAGGAGGAAATACTCTGAAGACATAAATACAGGGTACAATGGCTCAAAGAAGGAGAAAAGAACACCAAATTATTTCACTAATACATGGTGCACCGAAGATACATCAATAGAATAACCCATCTGGAGGATGCTCAGGGTAATCCCATTAGGGACCATAATAGAATAGAAGAAGAAATAATCAACTACTACAAACACCTTCTAACATAGCCCATCGATGACAGAATGCCATCGATCTGCAAAATCACCAGGAGCATGCCCTCCCTAATCATTCATGAATATAATGAAGCACTGACGCGACCCATAATTCAAGAGGAGGTGGATCAAGAAGTCAAGGAAATGCCCCCAGGTAAAGCTCTCAGTTCATATCGCTTCACGATGGAATTCTTCCACTATTGTTGGCCAATGATCAAAGAAGAAGTCTGGAAGGTGGTGGAGGAATCCAGAACTTCGGGACAAGTCCTCTCAGCCTTCAATGTTGCCTTCCTCATGCTGATATCGAAGGAGGAAAGGGTCATGCATCCCAAACAATACAGATCGATATCCCTCTACAACATCCTCTACAAAATTATCACTAACATCATTTCCATGCATCTCAAACCAATTCTGACTTTCATTTTCTCTAAAGAGAAGGAGGGCTACGTGGAAGGAAGGAAAATCATGGACAACATTATCCTAGCTCATGAGGTCATCCACTCGATGAAAACAACCAAGACTCCAGGTATGCTCATCAAACTTGACCTCTCTAAAGCTTTTGATAAAATCATTTGAAACTACATGCATTCCCTCCTCAAAGCCTTTGGATTCGATAGTCACTGGGTAGCCTGGATCATGAGACTCACTTCCTCAGCCTTCTTCTCTATCCTTGTTAATGGAGTGCCTTCCCATCCCTTCTCTCCCACCAGAGTCATCCGACAAGGGGACCCCCTCTCCCCTTTCCTCTTTGTCATAATGGTGGAGGGACTAGGACGTTACCTTACGGCCTATGTAGTGGAAGCCTCCCTTAAGGGTCTACCCCTACACAATATCCAGCCAACCCCCTCTCACAGCCAGTTTTTCGACGACACTCTTTTGTTGAAGACCATGACTTCCAGGAAGCCAATAAGCTCAATTTCATCCTCACAGATTTTGTCGACACTTTAGGAATGGCCTTAAACCTTGAAAAATCACAGCTCTACTTCTTTAATACCCCAGTGGAATCCCCAAGAGCTCCCTTCCATCCATTTATCTAGGTGTACCAATCACAGAGGCGACTACTTGTAATATATCTTGGGGCAACCTCACTATTACATATAGGCTAAAAAATGGACGAATTATTATGACGATTGTGATAAAATCATTTTTTTTTGTCGAAAAAAAATTTAAAAAACGAAATTTTACTGTTTTTTTTTTTAAATTAGTCCTAATAACGTCCGATTTCAGACGTGTTCTAAGGTCGTCGGAAGTATGATGCCCAGTTCCGACACTTTAATATAGTCATTTGTAGGTCAACATAATGTTCATTGACTTCGAAATGGTCAACCTTAATTTAGGGTTATAGTCGTCGAAATTTTGACGATGACGAATCTATAAATTAATTAATTCAAACCAAATTTCGACTAATTTGTTATAGTTGCGACATATTTTATGTGTTATAGCTTTGCTAATCTTCATTTTTATGTGAAGGTTTTCTTGTTGATTAAGAGATCAAACTGATCTTTGATCTACAAAGCTTAGTTTTGTGATCATTGTTCAAGGCGTGCAAGAGGATTTTAGACTTTGAAGATTAGTTAAATATTTTTTTTCTTTTGTCTCCTTTAATATTTTATAACCTTATACATTTATGTAGATTTTATGTCATCTGTGAACGTGATAATTTTTCCATGCTTATATGTGACTTGATCTCTTGCCCTAGTTCTATTATGTTGTTTGCTTATGTTACTTGGTTATGGTGAAGCTTTGAAGCTTATGTGGTAAAATATATTGTATGGTTTGGTCTATTGCATTTCAAGAATCGAATAGATCTAGCACATCATCACTGAACTTTATAACATAATGGTCTCAATATTTTGGTTGTGGTGAAGAATGTGGAGATATTATGGACAAGGCAAAGAGAGATGTTATTTCCCTTGCGCTAAATGTGAGAGAACAAAAGTCAGAAGAATTTTAATAGAAACAACTGTAAGACATTGCAGAACCCATGGGCACGTTGAAGGTGGACCGAATGAATATCGTCCCTTGGTAAACTATATATTCATTGTTATATATTTATATTGATTGTATTTATAAAATTTTATATTGTTTAAATATTTCTTATGTTGTACACTAATTTTGCATGACTGTTTGTAATTATAAAGTCAGGCTAGCCCCCTAAGCGTCTAAGCATGCCAAGTACTATCAGAAATGATGTTGTACTATAAGGTGTCGAGGAATTTGGAGTGCTGAATATTGAAGATCAATTTAATGATCCTATGGAAGAAGATGACAATAATAACAATATAGTTGAAGACGATGGGAAAAATGAATTGATCCAAGACTTGTTCGCTCGACCGGACAAGGATGATGATGAGGACATTGGTGATCTTGATGTACCTCTGCTAGAGAAGGTAGAAAAACCACTTTATGAAGGTTCAAAAGAAAATCTTATTTCTGCTACATTATTGTTGGTTAACTTAAAGGTTTTGAATGGTTTGTCAAACAGTTGTATGACACAGATCCTAAGGTATGTAATATGGTTCATCATCACGTATACATAAAGGTTGATTTTTTTTCTTGTTTTTAGTTTTAATTAATGTTTGAAATAAGAATTAAATATTTACAAATTATAACATTATTTACACTAATTACTTATCTTTTATGTCGTAGATTGTTAGGTGAATTTTTGTTACCATCGTCAAATATTTTACCTCGCACATACCGAGATTTAAATGCCATTATGAAAGAAATTGGAATGGAGTATCAAGCTATATATGCATGTCCCAATGGTCATATTATATACTATGGACAACATGCGTTGAAAACAGAATGCCCACAATGTCAGACTAGTAGATATCGAACCGATCAACTAACAAAAAAGGTGACTCGTAAGGTTCTTCATCATATTCCCATAATTCCATGTTTGCAATGACTATTCCGGTGAGAAAGCATAGCACAGCTTATGTATTACCATGCACGTAATAGAAGTGGAGATGGTGTTCTTCGAATTCCTGCAGATGGTTATGCATTTAAGGAAATTGAGGAAAAATGGCCAGTTTTTAAAGATGAACCTCGTAATGTTAGGCTTTCATTGGCCGATGACGGTGTTAATCCATTTGGGGAGCTCAAGTCTATTTACTCAGTGTGGCCAATTTTTTTTATCAACAATAACATTCCTCCCTAGATGTCAATAAAGAGGGAGCACATAATGTTGAGAATCATTGTTCTAGGTATGTAATGTTATCATTAATTTTCCGAATGTAAGATTTCATTTGTATTTATTGTTGCATAATATCTTGTATTTATTTAGTTACTTATATATTCACATCACGTTAGTAATTATGTGTAATTTCAAACAATTATGTAAGTACCAGGTTAAAGATATGAATGTATATATCAAGCCTCTCATCGACGAGTTACTAAATTTATGGGTCGGCATCAGTATGTACGACATTTGTAAACCAATAAGAAAAAAGGAATTTCAATTCCGTGGAATACTTGTATGGAAAATTCATGATGCCCCAGGACTAACACATTTTTGTGGTATGTAACGATCCATTGCACTTTAATTATAATATATAATTATTTGAAGATACCATGATGCATGTTTTTTTAAATAATCCCCTTCGTATAATTGACATAATTATTAATCCAACTTTTGCAGGTCTTCAAACAAAGGGTAGATTTTCATGTCTAGTTTGTGGTCCTAAGATCAAATCTCGGCGTTCAAAAAATTTAGGAAAGGAGGTGTTTGATGAGTATAGGCACTTCCTCTCTAAGAACCATAGGTATTGTACTATTGAAAAACATCTATTCAATGAGAAAGAAGAGACTAGATTAAAACCACCAAGAATGACACCTCACCTATGGAAGTTGGAATATAACAAAAGTTGTCGAGATGGTATATTGCAATTTGTTTATGTAATATTGTATATGTAATGTTATGAATTTTTATTTTATTGAATTTATTTTATGCTTCATCATTGTCATGAAGGTATTAACAATGGGCTCCCACAAGGAATGAAAAGTAATCCCTCTCAATTCATGAGGTTGCCCTACTATCAGGACCTAAAAATAGCTCATTTTTTTTATACAATGTATATTGGGAAGAATGCGATAGAAATATTATGGCGAATCATAGATGGTGGGAGGGATAAAGAAGAAGTCATCAAGATTTGTAGTGGCATTCAGGAAGCCAATCATGCAATGCAAAGTGGGATCCAATCAAATAGCAATGAAGATCGAAATAGCCTTCCCTGGTTATTAACAGAGAAACAAAGCAATGATGTAAAATAGGTCATTCAAAGAATAAAATTTCCCATGGGTTTTTCTTCAAACATAAATAATATATTAACAAAGAAAGGTGAATTTGGTGGGGTAAAAACACATGATTGGCATACCTTCATTAAGGTAATTATTTTTCTATATATATATTTATATTGGTATACATCTTTTTAGTTTTGTTTTATTATACTGTAGAATCAAATAACGATCGATTTTGATTGTTATAGTATGTTCTACCTCTATCTCTCCCAAACCACTTTGACAACAATGTCAAACAAGTTATATATGATCTTAGCAAATACATGAGGTAAGGAGTAAATTATATGCAAATTGTTTTTTCCAATTTGTTATTCAAGTTCTTAATGACATATGTTTTACTTATAATGTAATATATTAATTTATATGTTTTGTTGAAATATGGTATTTTCTTACAACATCGACTATAGATGGTTGTCGACTATAGATGGTTGTCATTGAAAGAAATGCATCAAGAAGATATAAAGTATTGGAAGAGAGAAATTCCTTGGCTAATGTGTGAAATGAAAAAGTATCTACCTTCGGAATTTTTCAATGCACAAGAACACTACCTCATACACCAAGTTTAGGAGATTGAATTGTGTGGACGAGTTCACACAAGGTCAATGTGGATGGTGGAGAGACACCTAAAATCATTAAAGTCTTTGGTTAGACAAAGAGCATGCCCTGAGGGTTCTATGGTGGAGGGATATATGCTATATTAATCGATGGTGTATATTATTCAATGTATTCCTAAATTAGCCGCAAATATGCATGTGTATCGCATTTGGGATGTGAACTCCATTAAAAAATTTGAAGGGGAGCACCTATTGGGGAAAGGTAGAATGACGAAAGTGAAAGGTAATTAGGTTTATAATACATCTGACTTTTCCTTTTTATGTGTATCGTACTTATTTAATTTTTATGCTTTCATCAATTATTAATATTTTATACCTTGCTAACTAACATATATTGGTGAATTATGATTTTCTGATACAATTGGTCGAGAGTGGGGTGCACTACATATATACATTGCAAACAATCTTGATTGGATGAAGGTATGTATTGATAGATGCATAGAATGTGAAGGTAGGTTATCATGGGAAGGGGTGTCTACATTGGTTATATAAGCTCATCATAATGGAGATACCAATCTTACGCAACAGGAAATTGATTTAGCACATGGTTTAAAAGATAAACAAGCAAGCATGATATTCATCCAATATAATTTCATTTTTTTATTTCATAAATTATTAATGTTAGTGTCGATGTGTTTTTCCCATCCATACATTACAAGTTATGTGAAATATGTTTTATGTGTCTGGCATATTGCAGTTGAAACACCACAAGGCTATGTGGTGCAATGGTCGTAAATTTCGCATCAAAAAGTTGGATGAAAAGAGGAAAACGTCTTATTGTGGGATAACTGCAGTCTTCGAGGTCACTAATGTTTCCTCTAGAAGTGGCAGATGTCCCTAAGTCTCTGAAAATCGATAATATGGGTATTTGGAGGACATACTTGAGTGTGACTTTAAATCCTTCAAAACGGTTTTGTTTGACGTCAAATGGTACATGCTATGAATGAATGAACGTGATCCTGATAAAACTATTATTCTACATGATAACAGATTTACCATGGTTAATACAAGGTCATTTGAGCCAGGAATAGATCATTCTGTTCTTCCAAGCCAATGCGAACAAGTCTTCTACTTAGAGGTTCCAGGTAAAGAAGGTTGGTCATTTGTTGTTAGGTATGATCCAAGAGGAAGGCCAGTAAAGTATAATATTATAGAGGAAGAAAATGATCTTGAAGAATAAGATGATGCAGAGGAACAGGTAGTCGATGTAGCAGATGTCTCAGATGAAGATCCTGAAGGAGATGAACCAAGTGTACTAGTAGGAGGAAATGCAAATCTTGATGATGATATCCATGATGAAGATATATTGCTTGGAAATGAGTACATTGATGATGATGTTGATACAGTCAATCCTTACAACACCTTATATGAACCATATGATATGGATGTTCATTTCGACGAATATGATCAACTAGAAGATTGATGAATGTATTGAAATGTTGAAATATTGTATATATAAGGTCAAAAGAGAAGGGCAAGTGGGCGCAAGTGGCAAGGGAAAGCTTAATTTGGAGACACTTTCTATTCATTCGAGTACACTGCGTCAACCAAGGACAATACAAATCATGTAAAGGACGTACATATTCTTTACTTATTCTTTATTATGTTTCTTGTTCAAAAAGTTCTAAAAGAAGTACATATCTCAAACCACTACACATGACCTCTCGAATTGATCCCGTACCTTAGAATGTAACAAGACTAGTTGATGTAGGAAAGAGTCTTTGTGATTATGAAGAGTGCACTCTAACCTTTGTTGTAGGTTCTTTGATCAAAATGGAGAAAAAATTAGACTGATAGCAATACGGTAAGGCAAAAGGTTTGGTGTAGTACTCCATAGCATACACAATAGATGGACGAGTAACCTCAGGGGTTTTAGCTTCAACTTCCTCATCATAAATGTCCTTCGAAATGACCATAAAGAGTTTTTTCTTGGTGGTACGATGTCATTAAATATTCTAGGTGTGTTGAGGCCTCCACCATTTGGTCGTCCAAAACCCTTAACCCTGATTACAATTACCAATTTGCCTTACATTATGGATTCCATTATAGTCCCAATCCTTTACTAATTCCTTCTTCATGGACTATCATCCTTTGATATGGATATGAATATATGAATAGCAACATCAATGTCTAATTTCTCATCATCCACTAATCATTACTAATATAAGAAAGCATTATGATTACCTTTACTAACATGAGATATTAATAATACATATAAAGTTTCATTTTTTGTGTATATGATCATACCCATTAATATATTATTATAATTTATTTCATAAATTATAAATATTTATAATTACCTGCATATTGTACGTTATAACTAATATTTAATATTGGTGAATTATGTTTTTTTGATTCAGTTGCTTAAGAGTGGGATGCACTGCATTTATACATTGCAAATAATATTGACTGGATGTATGTATGGATTGAAAGATGTAAACATCATAATGGAGGTAGGTTATCATGGAAATGACTGTATGAATTGGTTAGAGAATCTCGTTGTAACGAAGGGTTTTTGGAATAAAATTTGATTGACACGCCCACTTTCTTCCATCATCAATTCATAATGTAAACCATCAACCCTAATTTTCTTTCAAAGTACACAATTTAGTTGACGCAAGTTTTAAGTTTTTGTCAGTCTTTCCTCATTTTTATTTCAGGTTCTACATTAATGTATATACAATGTATCTGTGTCAAATTTGTGATGAAAAATCCCTCTTTTTTGTTGATTTCTTAATCAACACCATTAAAATACTAGAGGTGGGCAACGGTGACATGTGAATGGGGCCAACGTTGAAATTTTTTCAAACTGTATCTGTATGCATTGAAATTTGACATGGATAGGCTATTCTCATGCCTTAACGATATGGGAGGGTTTCTGGACACAAATTTCAGTCACACACCAACTTTATTCCATCATCATATCATCATGGAAACCATAAACCCTATTTTTCATATGTTTTAGTAGATATGTTAATGATTCCAAATTTCATATTTGTATTTGACTCAAGGTCCATATAGATTGCACAGTATCAAATTTTAATTTCAAGTTGATAAAACAAATATGAAATGAATCCAAGCATCATTTGATATCATCGCAAGAGAGACGAATGCAAATAATCTTGCGACGAATTTTCTATACTATCGACGAAAAAATTTCGTCGATAGTATAGCTAATTTGTCGCAAGAATATTGTGTGTAATTTGAATGGTGTTAGATGGTTTGCAAGGAGTGTAGGAATTATATTATGGTGAAATGTAGTGTAGTCTATAATAACAATCTCTATGCCAAACCTCAAAATGGATAGTACCATATCTTGTTCATAAGACAAATATTCTTTGTATGTTTCCTTTGTGGTGGCTCAAGCCCTCAGTACACATGATGCCTTACAATGAAA
>ML780655.1:717127-752232 GCA_009831015.1 Picea engelmannii | reverse complement strand
TGAGGAAATTTGTAGTTCACTGATGGAGGAAGAATTTCAAAGTTCAACGATGGAGGAAAATTTTAGTTCGTCGAAAGCCAAATTTTTCAAATCATCAAAACACAAAAATGTTGGTTCACGGATGCACAAAAGTTTTGGTTCGTTGAAAAATGAAATTTGAATTTCATCAAAGCATAATTTTTGAAGTTCACTAAGAGACGAATTTTGAAGACTATCGAAGAGCCATTTTTTTAAGTTTGCCAAGAGACAAATTTTGAAGTTTGTTGATGAGCCAATTTTTTATGTTCGCTAAGAGACAAAATTTTTAGTTCATTTAAGGACAATCTTTTAAGTTTTTGCCCTTTAGCAAGTCATACAGATGCCAAACAATCTGCCGGGCTCAGAGGCTGTGAGAATGCGCCTCCCTCCTCTCACTCTCATTGGAGGCCCTCCCTCCAGCCAGCTCCGCTTCCACGAACACAGCGTCGTGAACTGGAAGAGAGTGTTCTTCGAGTCTTTCTTCGAGCCGAGTCTTTCTTCGACGAGGGTGATCCGCTATCCGGCAATTGAGGATATCAACACATCACAGCCGAGAGTGGAGAGATAAATTTTGAAGATTTTCGAAGAGCCAATTTTCGGAAGTTCGTTGATGAGACAAATTTGGAGGTTCACGGATAGAAGAAATATTTGGTTCGCTAATGGAAGAATTATTTCTCTTTCCGGTGAGGATAGTGACATGAACACATCAAGGGATGACATGTGGACATTGGTAGCCATGTGCCATGCCATGTCAGGAAGATGATGGTAAAAAAAATAAAGTATAGAGAAAATCTTGTTTTGGACATTACATGAGACGGAAAAATGGACATATAGTGAAACTTACTGGGTAATTCTTAAATGATAAGAACTTAAAAAGGGATAGTGATGGCCACTAGCCAACTCTACTATAGTTTTTCATAAATTGCATATCATTTTTTTTTAAGGTACAAGATGATACTCCTTGAGAGATGATTTGTTGATAATTGAATTTTTAAAGAGAGAAATGGAAGAGTACGAGAAACACAATGAATAAAATCAAACGGTTTGAAAGGGATATGTAGAAATAGGACAAAATCTATTATTCTGAGACTTTTTTGTTATTTTAATATTTTAAGAGGATGAAAAGGGACCCTAGATCAAAAATCTAGAAAAATTCATTTACTCAACATTTTAACTTTTTCAATAATATGAAAAACATTTTCTTATTGAAGTTTTCCCAATTACGCTCCATTTGAGAGATAACAATTCTTGTTAAAAATTTCAAGTCTAGAGAAAATGTAAAAAAAACACAGTTGAAAATTCCATATTGATGCAGAATTTTACTCTAGAATCATATCACCAATTTAAAAGGTGTTGTGTACCCAAAATCATGAATATTATATGCACCCAATATATATAAAAAAATGTTGTTCCTAACATAATTTTTTTTATGAGTGAAAAAAGATGACCTCTCAACTAGATTGCACCAGCAAGAAAAGGTAAAATTGAGTGAAAATGGATTTTTTCAAAAAGCTGTAACTTTTAGCTTTTAGCTCATAATTCATAATGAGGCACAACTATAATTGTTGGAAAGATAAGTGAAAAGAGATTAAGTCTAAAGGATTAAAAAGTTTACTAGACCATTAGTATTCTTCATAAATTGAGATCAAGGACATGTAGCTTAATTAATGAAAATATTTACAATCTGCATAATTTCTAATAAACAATTGTTGCGTGCACATTTTGTAGAATTAGAGGTACAAGCGTAACATATCTGGCTCATAAATGAGTACTATATATATGGATGATGCACAAGCTTCATACATACATGGATATGAAATCATAGTTCTAAATATCATCTTGGGAAATGCATAAACACAATCTAACATGCATAGGAAAATGGTAGAATCAAAAGAGCTCGTTGAGACAATGAAAATATTGAAGAGGGAAGTGCAAAGATACACAGAAGATAATGACAAGTTGATAATAACTCATGAAGAGCATTACCACTCTAATACCAAGTTACTACATAGTTTGAACAATATGCAAAGGAAAATTCACAAAGAGTCCAATACAAGACATGCAACCAATGTAGGGAATTAACAAAGCATAGATCCCATGATAAGAGGGATGATTATAGAGGGTATAGGAACTCAAGAAGCGTTAGTAGTCATCATCATTTTCCTATAAATTTAGCTAGAAGAGCACATGCAGAGTTAGGAAGCATCCCAAGTATGTCTCATGTCAGACATCGGAGGATAAGGTCTGAGATGGATAGTTTACAAGGAGAGTTCAAGAAGATCAAGTCACCAACGTTTGATAAGGAGAATAAGAAGGGTGAATATGTAGAATCCTAATTGTTGGGCATGAGAAAATATTTTCAACTTCACAACTATTCATCAAATCTAGAAGCAAGGATTTCCCTATATCATTTTTGGGGGAAGGAATCAATGTGGTGGGACCAGTTGAAGAAAATCAAACATATTGAGGAGAAGAGAATTTATTGGAAATAGTTCTAGAATTACTTCCAACAATAATACTTGTTATAAAATTACTATGAAAAGAAGATGTAATAATTCGTTTAAGAGAATTACTATGACAAGAAGATGCAAGAATTTTCTTCACAGAATTACTATGAAAAGAACATGCAATAATTATTTTCAAAGCATTACTATGACAAGAAGATGAAAGAATTATTTGAGCTTAAGCTAGGAACCATGACTATTGAATAGTATAAGAGGAAATTCTTGGATCTTTTGAGGTATGTGGACTTCATAGGGGATGAGAAGCTGAAAATTCAAAGCCTATTGAGTGGGTTTCCATCATTCTGTAAGGATAAAATTCAATTTAATGATCCCAAGACTTTGCAGGAAGCCATGAGGAAGGCCAAATATTTGTATGAGGAGAAAAAGGGAAGGCCAGTTGTTAAAAAAGACTCAGATAATAATAATAAGGGAAATATGGATTAAAGGAAGAAAGTATTTAAGACATATATCTTCAAGAATAGATCTCAAGAATATCAACAAGGGTATCCAATAGAAAGTGATCCTAAGATTATACGTTCCTTGAGGAAGAGGACAAGACAACAACCCATAAAGAGTTGGGGATGTGAGGGATACCACATTATAAATACTGTCCCCACAAGGGAGATAGGATAAGGATTGTACATAACATATAGGAAGATAATATAATGGAAGATATGGGGAAAATCATGTCAAGGATTTATGCATCCTTGGACAAAAAAAGAAGAAGACTAACAATCCCACATGATTGAGGTGGAAGGTAAGATTGATAATCGACCCATAGATATTTCTATTGATTCTAGAGCTATTCGTAGATATATAGATCCTAGTCTGGTTGAAATATTCAAGTTGAAGGTATTTAGTCATGAAAAAATTTATTTGGTTCAACTAGGCATTGGAACCAAGAGAAGAATCAATAAGATTGTCATGGATTGACCCTTGAACATGAATGGACTCAACACAAAGGTATACTTACACATCTTACCACTTTGTTTATATGATTGTTTGATTGGCATGGATTTGTTGGAAAAGAATCATGTTGTCCTAGATTGTTAGAACAAGGATTTCACATGCCTTGATGAGGAAGGTAATTGAAGAATAGTTCAAGGTATTCTAATGTCTATATCTATTAGAAACATTTCAGCATTGCAACTAAAAGGAGGTTTTAGAAAGGGTACTAAATACATGCAAGGTATATGGACGATATATCCAAGAATATGGTGCCATGTTTTGAATATTATCCATACCTGAAATAATATGAAGTTGTGTTTACATAATTGTCAGGATTTCCACCCAAGAGAGACATTGATTTTTCTATTCACTTGATGCATGGAGCTACTCCAATGTCTAAGACTCTGTATAGAATGAGCACAATGGAGCTAGATGAATTAAAAATTCACTAGAAAAGTTGTTGAAGAAGGGGTACATACACCTGAGTGTATCACCTAGGGGTGCCCTAGTTTTTTTTTTGAAGAAAAATGATGGAACCCTGAGGTTGTACATTGATTTCAAACAAATAAATAATGTTACTATAGAGAAAAAGTATCCTTTATCAAGGATCAATGATATTTTTATCAACTAAAAGGAGAAAATATATTTTCCAATATTGACCTGAGGTTAGGTTACCATAAAGTGAGAATAAGAGAAGATACTAGCAAGATAGCCTTCCGAACAAGGTATGGCCATTATGAGTTAAATAGGTGCCATTTGGGTTGAAAAATGTGCCAACTAATTTTATGTGTCTAATGAATAGAGTGTTCAGAGATTATCTAAACTTCCTGGATGATATTATTATCTACTCTGAGAGAGAGGAGGAACATGTACACAATTTAAGAATGGTTCTACAAGTCTTGAAAGAGAACCAATTCTATGCCAAGTTGAGCAAGTGCACTTTCTATCAAAATCAAATCCACTATTTGGGCCATATTGTCTGAAAGGAGGGATTAGTAGTTGATTAAAAAGATATTGAATCAATCAGAGGTACTTAAAAGAACAATTTAGAAGTGAGATCATTTATGGGTGTAAAGGGTTACTATAGGATATTCATTGAAGGTCTCTCCAATATCTCATATCCAATTACTTCATTACAAAATAAATGAATAAAATTTGAATATAACCAACAAGTGTGAAGAGAATTTCTAGCACCTCGAGAAATTATTAACATGTTCACTTATTTTAAAGATTGCATATCCAAATGAGGATTTTGTTGTGTGCACATATGCATGTAAATAATTACTTGGTGGATCCCTTACCCAAAATGGGCATGTCATTTGTTATGAATCCAAGAAACTTAAAGGCCATAAAGGAATTATTCTACCTGTGACTTGGAGATTGAAACTATTGTTTATGTGTTGAAAATGTGGAGGATTTATCTCACGGGTGGAAATTTTTAACTTAGGATAGACCATAGTGGTATGAAAAAAAAATTTGAGCAGCAAACACTAAATTATGGACAAACTAGATGGCTGGAATTTCTCAACAAATATGACTTTGAATTCAAGCACATCAAGGGAAAAGAGAGTCAAGTGGTTGATGAAATCAGTAGAAGAGTGCATGAAATGTATTATACAACCATTTGTATGTACAGTTCATATTTAAAAACTATAATTTTAGTAGTTGTGACATCATATCAACATTATGTACAAGTTAAAGAAGGCTTACAGTATGGTAATGTACAACAAAAAATTAAAGACTACAGGTTGGAAGAGGATTGAATCCTCTTGTATTGGAACAAGATGTATGTTTCTAAACCTCAGAAATTGAAAAATTTAGTGATGAGAGAGATATGTAACATGACAGTAAATATAGAATAGGTGCAAGGTTTCCATTTTCCATCAACACTTCATATAAAGGGAAATGGTGATCTAGATATATTACAATGGAATACACACAAAAGTAGAGAAAGAAGATATATTACAATGAAATACACATAAAAATTGCCAGAAACATAGAAATACAACAATACATGCTTTCTATTAATGAAACAAATGTACAAAGACTGTAAAAATTCAGAGTGCAAGACTTGCTAGAATGGTGGCAGATTTATCCCTAAGAAGATATGTGACGAATACGCTCATTCGCAATCATATGATTACAATGAGGCTCTAAAGTCATTTTTGTGATAAAAATGAATGACAAAACCCTAGACATTCAAAATCCTAACCCTAGGAGATGAAGCACCAAAAGTCATGTGGGCCCCGTTGGGGTAAGTTAGTACATTAACTTCTTGGGATCGTAACTTTTGCATACGATATATTTTTTAGGCGTGTGATATCCCATTGGAAAGGTATTTTCTAGAACTATGCATTATATCATCAAACTCTGACTACTTCTATAGTTTGACTATGGAAAGCCAAGAAAACATGAAAACTTCCAAAATAATCCAGTTGCAATAGGTGGGAGACCACCAATGTCCACCTAGATGTTGTGTAGGGATTTAGGACAAACCCATAAGTGTCAAACCCACAATTACAAATAATTGTCCCCATTATAAAGAAACGTGCTAAGTTGAAAATTGTCAAGATGAGCCAATTGAAATTTGGAACAAGTGGGTGGCCACCAATATCCACTTGAATCAATACTCCCCCTTAGGAAGAAATGTTGTTCATTGCGTTGAGTGCCCAGGGAAGAGGGGAAAGTGTTTTCTGAATCTGAATTAAGGTGAGTTGCATGCCTTGTTGGAGAAGTTGTGTTGCTTGGTTTCTGGAAGGATGTCATGAAACTATTGCTAGCAGGGTTGCATCTATTCCACCAACCTATTGTCTCTAGGCTTGATGGGGCATTGTGTAGGCACCATTGTAGGCGAAGGAACAATATATTTTTTATCTTCTGCAATATGGTTATGTTGGATAGAAGGTGTTGAGTTTGCAGTGGTTGTAGTGGTATTTTGTGCATCCTTTGAACAAACTATGAAGAGGATGACTTTTTTAGTGTGAGAGACTACCTTGCAGCATTATTTTGGTGGAAAAATAGTCGGATCTACCTCTGGTATCTTGTAGAGTTGATCCCCCAGAAAAATATTGTCACTACAGAGTGAAGACTCATAAACATTAATTAAATTTAAATCTATATACTTTTATATAATGAAACTACGGGGTCTAGACTCATAAACATTAATTACTCAAATATAATTTTATATATTTTCATTTTTTAATTAAATTGAAATCTATTTTATAATTATTTTATCTAACAGTGAAAATCAGAAAATGCTACAAGTAAAGTGATTATTATATTTGTATATAAAATGTAAAATTTTACATATAATATTACATAAAATATAAACACTAACATAAAATATATATATATATATATATATATATATATATATATATATATATATATATATATATATATATATATATATATATATATAATAGCTTAAAAATATAAGAGTACATATATTTTCTAGAATCTAAATTATTGTAAATTTTTAAAACACTTTTTTTATATAAAAATATAATTAGTGAAATTCATAATATTATATAAATAATTAGTTGAAAAAATTAATCCGCAAAACATTAATTTATAATTCACAATAATTAACCACTTAAACTAGCCTTATAAACCACTTAAATTAACCTTATAAACTTTCAATATATGTAGAGTAATAAAATTATAAAAAAAAAATTGAAAAAAAAATACAGCATAATATTGAGATATATATAATAACAACTCTTCTTCCTCCCACTTAAAGAAAGACGTGAAGGGCCCAAAACCCAAATGTTTTTGGCACAAGTGAAAATGATGTGCTGATGAGTCAATTTGCATTGGCCAATATCATAGTAATCCCCACTATTAATTCACAACTAAATTATAATAAGTTTTTCATTATATCAAAATATGAACACATATAAATATTTTAATAACTAAATTAATTTTAAATTATTAAAAATATGTTATAATATTAATTTTATTTTAATAACCAAATTAATTTTAAATTATTAAAAATATATTATAATATTAATTTCTTAATCCATTACAATACAGTGATATTTTTTAAATTTTGAGTTTTTATTTGTTTGAATATAAAATATTTTCCTATATTAATATATTAATGTTTTTATGTTTTTAAAATATAAAATATTATTATATACTACATTATTAAATTTAAATATTACTTATTTCGGAGGTGTAGGACAATCGGTGACGGAGTGTGTTGTTAAGTCACTACCAACGGGGACAAAAAATCCAATCGCGCAACCAACAGGTCCGCACAAATTAACAAACAAAAAAAAAATATATTACTAAATAAAAACATATATATAAACAAAATCATAAATAATTATTCCTTTTTATAATAAAATTAAAAATTAATGTCCCACTTTTAAATAAAACAAAAAATTCTACATTATCAAATTTAAATATTACCAAATAAAAACATATATATAAACAAAATCATAAATTGTTATTCTCTTTTATAATAAAATAAAAAATTAATGTCCCACTTTTAAATAAAACAAAGAATTCATGTGGAAACACTATTTCAATTAAAAACAAAAATATATCATACAGGTTGTTTCCTTTTAAAATAAAAGTGTTAATTCATGTGGAAATACTATTTGGATAAAGATAAAAAAATCTCTTAACAATATGCAAGGGCTCATATTGTAAAATAAATTACTATAAATAATAATAATAAAATAATAAAATGTCTGAGAAAAATATGTCAATATGGTATTTTTGCATTTCATTAGAAACTATGATATGATATTATTAGATTAAAAAATACACAATTATTATAATAATAATATAAAAAAAATTAAAATATATAATTTTAAAAATATTTATAAAAATAAAAATTTAAAATATTTTGTTGAAATTTTATTGTTTAATATATATATATATATATATATATATATATATATATATATATATATATATTCTTTTTCATATTTTAATTAATTTATCATATTGTAAAATAAATTACTTTAAAATAAATTACTATAAATAATAATAAAATAAAATAAAATAATGTTTGAGAAAAAAATTTCAGTATGATATCTCTACATTTTATTAGGAATTATGATATTATTAGATTAAACAACACACAATCAATATAATAATAATATATAAAAAAAAATTAAAATACATAATTTTAAAAATATTATAAAAATAATAATTTAAAATATTTTGTTTAAATTTTTTTATTTAATATATTCTTTTCATATTTAAAATAAATTAATATTTTAAAAGTTCTTATTTCTTAATTGCTAAAAAAATTACTTACAGAAAACATATATAATTAAGTAAATTATTTGAATAACTAAGTAAATGTATATAACATAATACAAATAAATAATCAACCTTCAATATCATCACATATGTTTTATAATTTACTTACACAAAACATATATGGATAAGTAAATAATTTTCATAGTGAAATAAATGTAATTTACTTACACAAAGCATGTATGCTTAAGTAAATGTATATAGCATAATAGGTTTGTACAAATAAGTAATCAAAATTCAATGTCATCACATATGTTTCAATATAAAACTTTAACTATAAAATATATAATATGATTAATACTTAATATTTGAAATTTATGCAAAAAATATTTTTCTTAATTAAATTGATTAAGAATTAGCATTTATGTGTAAGTAAATTATTTCCATGTAGAGGTAAATGTACATAGCATAACAGATTTGTATAGATAAGTAATTAGCATTGAATGTCACCACAAAATGTATTTCAATCTAAAAATTATATAATATGATTAATACATAATCCTTAAAATTTATTTAAAAATTCTCTTTTATAAGGTATTTAAACATTTTCTTTAAATTGACAAAATGTATTTATATAAAACAATGGAACCTTTTAGAAATGGGTATGGTTAACCTTTTTCATTTTTAATGTCTAGTTCAGCCTATAAATTAGTCTAGATAGAATATAAATTAATCTAGGTAGAATGTATAATAAAAATTTGATGGGTGTTTTTATTCATCATACTAGTTAAGTAAATTTTTTTTGACTGCTTTATTTTTATTTTTTTCTGTCATTTAAATATTATATATCACATGTGTGTTGTTGGTTTTTATTATAAATACAAAAACATCACATACATAACATAAAATATTATTATGAAATTACATTTAATATAATATCATCAAACTGTTTTATATGGAATATAACACCATTAAAAACATAGACATAAAAGCTTAATAGATTACTTTGATATAGCAGCTTGTACATGATTTGAATTTTGAAAAGTACCAAATAAGAGGCTCCAACTTCTTTTTATGCCTCAATTCGACCAAGATCCCAACTTTTTCTATGCCTCAATTAAGCCAAGATCTCAACTTTTTTCTATGCCTCAATTCACGATAACAATCCAATCACTGTACATGAACAATCCCGAACAATTTAATTTAATTTGAACACATAGTTGAAATTTATAGAAAGTTGTTAAGGTAACTACACATACCTCTCACACACCTACTTTATTTTGACACAATTAAAATTTATGGAATTTTTTCCACAAGGCTACACATATACTTACGGTTATTTGCAAACATAGTAAATATCATATTATGATTATGGTTAAATTTTTAAATTACCTATCAACCTAGTAAATGCTATATTATCATTATAGTTAAATTTTTAAATTACCAATCATTTTAAATCAAGTTAATGAATATTATGTAATTTTTAAAATTACAAATATATTACAGTTTAAAAAAGAGAAAATTGATAAATGCATGTCAAATTTAACTATCTTTAAGGTAAATTTTTAAATTACCAATCATTTTAAATCAAATCAATGAATGTCATGTAGGTTTTAAAATTGCAAATATATGATAGTTTAAGAAAGACAAAATTGGTAAATACATATCAAATTTAACTAAGCATGAATGAAAATAGCGGCTGGAATCTGTATGGGTAAAACAACATTTGATAAATAAGACGAATTGAAAATAGAGTCAGGTTGATTAATATTTCTATTAAAATTTTCTCATTACTCCCCAAAAGAGAGATTTAATGTGGTAGGTGACCTTATACATACACCTGGTAGATTAGGAACTTCTAGATAAATGACTAGATAATCTAGAACATTGATCAAGTGACGAGAGTTCGATCTTTCTCAACAGTCTCTAGATTATTCAAAGTCTGTGTATATATATGCTCTCGTCATTGCAATGCATCGGTGTTTTGATTTGTATTTCTGTATTTGGTGTCTGTAGGTCCGTTGTTATTTGTTTTCCATCTATCAATAATTCTTTAAAAGTAACAAAAATGTTATACCTCTCATAACCAAAGGTTTTTTAACAATAATGTGCAGAGATATTTACTATTAAGGAATAATGTTGAATTATTTTTTTATAAAAAATACAATAGATAATGTGTAAAGACATTTACTACTAGAACAGCCACATAATTGTGGCTGGTGAACGTAATTGTGATTGGTAAACGTTCATAAGTTTATTTTATTTATAAACTTTAAAGTTTGTAAATAAAATATATTTATAGGTTTTCATCAACTACAATTATGTAATTGTGATACTAACTATTATAGTTTTTAACTTTTTAAATTATATAATTGTGATAGTAATTATAGTTTTTAACTTTTAAATTTTATAGTTTTGTTTAAATTTAATCATATATCTAATTATTTTCAATTTATTTAAAGAAAAAGAAAGGACATCTGATATTACAAAATTCTGAAGATATAAAAAGTGGAAGAGCTTACCAGTTTTAGAACTGATAAGTTAGAAGAGTGGCAGACATACGGATGCTTTGAACATTTGAGTTCTTTAAACTTCCGACTGCCCAAACTGTAAAAAAAAAGAGCAGAAGATTGCAATTTTGCAGTAATGCTCACTACATGGTAAGCATATGAATATTCTCGTGGATTACTTCAGAAAAAAAATTAAATGGAACCCATAACTCCAACATAAACTTTAAATTGAACGCCATAATTTTAAATTAACAAACGACATTGAAATTTTTTACTACATGGTAAGCATATGAATATTCTCGTGGATTACTTCAGAAAAAAATTTAAATGGAACCCATAACTCCAACAAAAACTTTAAATTGAACGCCATAATTTTAAATTAACAAACGACATTGAATTTTTTTATAAGAGGATAGAACAGATAATGTGCAGACATTTACTATTACGAAACAACATTGGAAATTCTTTAAAAAAGACGCAACAGTCTTACTTTTCTGGATCATCTATCTTATTCAGTTAAAGTAATGCGCAAGCCCGCCATTCCAAATAACATTAAACAATGGCAGGTGTTTTAAGACGACGAGCAAATAAAAAGATTCCTAACCATGGTAGATGAGTACAATAATATGAACATTGACTCAGATAGGGAGGATGAAGAAGGAGAATTGGACACAGGTCAGCCATCCAAAAATGTAGTACATGACATGATCAGGGGTCATCATCTAATACTGGTCTCTACTACAACTACTATCTAAGTCCTAAAGTATTCATATCTTAAGATCCCTGGGTCCACCTACCATCCCACAAGGCAGAGATATCCATTGCAGAATGGAACTCCACAGAAACTACATTTCTATTCAAAGAAAGCACTACTGGCGTATTAAGTGACCATGCAGGTCCTGCGTCCTCCTAAGGACACATATTTACGCCTAACCTATTGGCAATGGCAATGAGTATATTTATTGATCTTTTAATCATAAATTTTAATCTAATGATTATCAATGTAAGATGTTCACATATTTTTAGTTGTTTTTCCAAATCAATGAACGATATTTCATGTTCATAATTTTCTAGCATTTTTAAAAACTTCCTGTTTACTTTTTAACATTTACTTAATATGATTAAAAAATTACTATATAACCAACTAATTTCCAAGATCAACTGATTAACAAACTTATTTGAAATTACAAATTTACTACACTATTAACTTTTTATCATTTTACAATATTAGATTTACATTTGTGTAAATTTTAATTATAAATTCATTTGTATTCAAGAAATGTGGCCAGGGCAGCCTTACAATTGTTTTATATTCTTCAGTAGATTATTCTGTCGTTTGCCTTCCCAGTTGTTAGAACCCTGATACTCCCCCCATTTGTCCCCCAGCTTTTGCTTGGGTGAGTTGATGGAATCGTTCGAGGTTTTGTGGTCGGCAATGAACTTTTCTATTGGCTTGTATACCGATCTGTCCGACTCCTCTTCGGATGAATTGCCCAATAATTTGGCCAAATTTTCGAGAGTTTTCTTAGGCTCGATTCCGTCACTTCTTTCACAATCCATGATCCATGGGACCAACGCAATTGATTCGCAACGGCTTGAGCTTCGTCTGTGTGGGCATGTCGAGAGATTGGTTGCCATTGGGAAAGGCTGAAAATCTTGACAGGCCAGCTTGGCGAGAGGCGTATCGTTTAGAAAAACCCCTAATTGCCGAGCTCGGGGTTCTTAATGATATAGCAGGGTGCATACAGGAATCCACAACTCCCAACAATTTTGGAGATTTCTCGATCTTTTGTTTGAGAATATAGCTCAGCTTCTTCAATATGGTCCGTAAGATACACTAACAGGATAAACTGGAAAACTGGAACCTTAATGAATTTAAGAGGACAAGAAGGCCGATTTCACTAAGAATTAAGCACACGTATGTTCAAATTGTTTCTAGTAAACACACATTCCTATTTCAGTTCAAACCCTAAACTTAGAGAAATTAAAATAACTTTTTCTTTTTTACTGTTTTCAATAATCTCTTTCAACCGAAGCTCTGGATCAGTAGTGCACAGCTCGCGATGAGTGAGGAGTGTTTACGATGTGCAGGTAGGGAAGGTAATTTCATCCTCACACGTTCTGATTTCACTTCAAACCCTAGACTTAGAGAAATTAAAATAACTTTTCGTTTTTACTGTTTTCAATATATTTGTTTCAGCGGAAGTTCATCCGAGCCTTCTATCTTCATTTTAATTCTACCATTTCTATCAGTAAAATCGAATAGTGGCTGGAAAGTGGTCTTGCCTTTAGGGGATTTTCAATGCTTTTTTTCTCCGTTCAACATAATAATCAGTTTGTCTAATCATGGACGGTGCTCTTCCCTTTAGGGTTTGCGAGGACAATGCATTATGGGAAAAGTAAGCCGCTGGCAACACATAGTTGTAATTATGGCTTTATAAATGGTTAACTCTTTTTTTTTGGTTAGCTTAAGCGACGAAAATGTTTTTTAAACCTATTTTTTTTAATAAATTTATAATTACTAACTTGTTTCACAAGAATTAAAAAAACCATTTTAACTTTGTTGTCATTGTCGCTATCAGCGTTCGTAGCCACAAGTTAATTGGCTGGGCTAGTAAGATAGGTTAACACAACCTACAAGGCAAACCTGCACAACCTTCTAGGTAAGCCTGGTTCCATAATCATATCCAAGTATATAAGACATAATAATAGAATTTGAACCTATACCCTGAAAAAGATGACTACAACCGCAGGACAACAAGAGATACAATTAGAACGTGATCGAGAACCCAATAAATATAGCTCTTTGTGCAATCCAACAGCTGTGATATTTTCCAGAAATTGTTAGAGGTAATGCTTACAACTGTTGTAACTGTGAGTTAGCCTTATAGGGGTTGTAACTGTGAGTTAGTTGTTGTAACTGTGAGTTTCTAGGTTAACTATTTTTAGCTAATCCACTTTCTTAGGATCTAGATTGTTAGGAGTTAGTGATTTGAATGCTATATATGTAACCTCCATTTGTCTGTGTAATACATTCTATTATTGTGTGTTAATCTTGTGGAATGGCTGCTCTCTTGATTTCTAAGATGGTATCAGAGAAAGGACCACCCTGACTCTCTCACGAGAGGGGCTGGAAGATGAGAGAAGAGTGATAAGTTGATTCTGTTGTAGGAGTAGATTAGGTTAGAGGGTTTGAATTTCTAAATTTTTTGTGTGTTTTGTGAGATTGTTGCGGGAGACTCTCCTTGTGAATAAAGGACCACTGCGTAGGAGAACTGACGAGGGTATCGCTGCCCAGATATTCGTTGATCAAACTATGAGAGGTTAGACGCATGTGCATTCGTTGATCAGTGACAACTGTGTGGAAGAAACGATCTCCATATCTGCTTTGGCGTTGACAACAATGTTCGATTTTCTCTCTGCTAAAACTCTGATTCCCGCTGCAAAGGGTGGACTTTATGTTCGGCAAGTGTTTGAGTTGGTTTGGTAGATTTGTTGTAATGTTACATATAATGTGATGTGATTTGTGTATGTTATATTATTTTTTGTTTGTAAAATTATATTGTCAAGAACCACTCAAAGAACAGCGTGATATAACTCAGGTATGTAGTTCTTGATGTTCTTTGGAGCTATAAGAACGAACACATAACTAGTTTGAAGTCTATTAAAAGATGGAGATTTTTGTTGTATTTCGGTGCTTCAAGATCATCACTTAAGGGTTATCATTGTATTGATGAGTGTGTGTAAAAAGGTCATTTTGTAAGATAGATTAGTGATTGTTTCAATATCGAGACTATTCTTCGGGGTAGTTTAGAATCGTTGATCCTATAGATACTTCAAAGATGGTCGAAAGCTATTGTATTTGTGTTGTATGAAGTGGTAGCTCAAAGATGATGGGAGAGAAAGAGCGTGTCTATGAAGTTCAGAGATGGGTGTAACTGGTGAGAAGACATGACAAAATTTGTGTTGTAACCTTTTTGTTATGTTTTGTAATTTGTGATTGTAATATTTGTAATGTAAGCATTAAGAGAGGGTGTTAGAGATAATGCTTTCAGCTGTTGTAACTGTGAGTTAGCCTTACAACTGTTGTAACTGTGAGTTAGCTGTTGTAACTATGAGTTTCTAGGTTAACTATTTTTAGCTAATTAGATCCACTTTCTTAGGATCTAGATAGCTAGGAGTCGGTGATCTGGATGCTATATATGTAACCTCCATTTGTTTGTGTAATACATTCTATTATTGTGTGTTAATCTTGTGCAATGGCTGCTCTCTCGATTTCTAAGTGAAATATGATTTGCTGCTTTAGGACATATGAAGCTCCCTCTCTTATAGTTGAAGATGAGAAAGAGGTTCATTATCGTTAATGTAATTCCATGTTGATCAAGAAAGTTGTCAACTTGGAAATTTCAGCATTCTTCTTGCAGTTGTCTTCCACGTTTGAGCAGGTGGAACTGCTGAACAAATTTACGAAGGACAATGTAAATGACTGTTGCAGAAGTAATGGATGACAGAATGAGTGGAGTAATCCACCATCCCTTACTACACCCCGTTGGCCAGGCCTTCATAGAAAAGAGGGCAGTGAGAACCACTCCCTGGATGGCCACGTAAATATTTAACCACTTGTATATGTCAGCGCTACGGTTGGCGTAGGCGACATGAACCAACGAAATCTGTCGATCCAAATAACCCACAACCGAAATATTAATGTCACCCTACAAGTTGTGTCCGTGGGCACCAATATGTTGATTTCATCCATTTCGAAGTAGACGACATCGGTGCTTCCCAAATTGTTGAGTTGATCAGCCATGAGTTTTCGGTGGAACCTAATTTAATTTACAGCAAAAAACTAACATTATAACATCCATGTACGCAACACATATTCGATTATTAATTTTTTTGATGATTTTGAAAACTACCTAATCCTCTACTTGTAGAATTTTTTATGGACAATTAATCCTCTATTTGTTCGTTCTTTCCCCTCTTGAAGCGTAGGCATATCAAAAGTAGGTTCTTGAAGCATAGGCATATCAAAAGTAGGATGGTGTTATTTAGTACTGCATGTCGTTTATTGGAAAAAGAAGAAAGGGTTTGGTTCTTTTGAGGGTTTAGGTTTCTTGCATCATGTGTGGTGTTTTTTAGGTGAGCAACACCCGTCCACCTTCATGTCTAAAGTAGAATTCTGAGGATAAAGGATTATGTGAACATGGCTCACCTAGGAGAAGCTCAAGGATATGTGAGCATGGAGTGAGTGAAGCCAAAATGTTGGTAGTAGGATCAAAATGGAAATGATCTTGATGGCATGAGAATTGGTAAGACAAATTATTAGTATAAATCCATCAAAGAGATAGGCATGTATTGGAGACCAAGGTTCAACTGAATTTGTTGAAGGAATTAACAGAAGAAATGTGGGCATTCATGCAGGGCCATGTTTTTTTAAAAACTCCATGCTATTTTTCTGCATGAGAGGGCGTGAAGCATTGGCGAAGCACCTCCAGATTCGAGAGGAGCCGCCTCTGTACAACTCTGACATTCTAGAGTTGAAAACCTAGTCACAAATCGCTGGAGAAGGGTCATAAATCTCGTGTGCAAAATCGCAGAAGGGTCCCAAGCTTGAACCCATCGACTTACGAAGTAAAGACAATAAATACTTACCATATTCGAGTTCAGAATTGGTTGACACCCCATTGTGGAAACATTTCATATGTATTTCCAACTCACTGTTAAAGCCGACTGTGTAGTTACAACGAAGGGACAGGGAGTGCCCGAAGGCCCTCTAGCATCCGGGTGCAAACATTTTTTCTAGACAAGAATCCTCTATCGTTGGGCTTGTGTATGGGAGCCACTGTGAGTAGTCTAGATAGTCAATGTTAAGTAGGCAAGGTCGAAGGTGTGGTTGTTGTGAGATTTTTTTTCTTTGCAAGTGGAATTTAATTTACACGGATTAATTTACCATGCATTCCTTAATATGGATTATGGGAGTAGTGCTCTTCGGACAAGAAAATTACCAAGAATAGTTTCAGAAAATAAAAAATACTCTTATTTTTAATGATTTATGGGAAGAAATTTGTGAAGGCAAGGATGACAATGACCCATGCCAGACAAATTGCAATTTGGAAGAGTAAAGATAAAAAGTCACATGCTTTAATTTCTGCCTCAGTCACTGAATAGGTAAGCATACATATTCTTTCGAGCACCACAGCTTTTAAAGAATTACAAAAATTAAAAGACCTTTATGACTCCCATTCATAGAAATTATATAATTGTTGATGAAGTTGTTTAATCTAGAAGTGAAAGATAATAATCCCATAAAATTAGCTTCTGAAATTAAAGCTCTTTTTCATGATATTGACTCAACTGGTGTCAAAGTTGATTTACAAATTAGTGCATTTATTAAATCCCTATATCCTACCTATTCACACTACTTAGAGTCTCTTCAAGCTAGTGGACAGATGCAAGTCATGACTTTTGATACTCTTGTAGACAAAATTGTTGAAAGAGAGAGATTTTGGGAAGAAGGAATTTGTTTCCACTTCCACAGTTGAGATTCTGTGTCTTGTACAGAAAGAGCAAAAACCTAGAGGAAAGTCTGCTAGATTTGACAATAGTAACAGAGGTCGTGGTAGGAGACCATTTAGAGGAAGGGGGGTCTTTATCATCAAGAAGACAGACAACAAGATGATAGATAGCAAAAACATTTTCATAATGATAAACAATCTCTTAAGTGCTATAGGTGTGGTAAACTGGGTCATACCTCTTCTCATTGTCGCACTCCTTGGGAAAGGATTAGTGAGAAGAAAGAGAAACAACCTCGAGACAAAGGAAAACCACTTGAATCTGACCAGTATATTGTTTCCCATTGTAATCTTATTATCAATGAAGTTTTTAGCAATTCTTTTGCTTCTTGGGAAGACACTTGGATTTTAGATACTAGAGCCACTTGCCATATGACCTTCAGAAGAGATTTTTTTGAGACATTCAGTAATCACATTGATGGAATAGGTTATTTTGTTGATAAGTCCCAGTTAAATCCTTCAGGAATTGGATCTATTCGACATCGCCTATGAGGACTTGCTGATTATATTTTGAATGATGTTCTTTACATTACTCAATTAAAAAGAAATCTGATGCCTCTCATATATATCAGGCAACAAGGAGATTCTATACATATGTTTGATGGTATAATTGAAATACAAATTTTTTTTTATCGGGTGATTGTTATGACTGGTGTTGAACAAGACAAACTTTTAAAACTTAAAGGGACATCCTCTTTTCAATCTAATTCAACTCTTTTGGCTCAACATAGTGATACTTTGTCTTCCAGCTTGTTGTGGCATGCTTGTTTTGGTCATATTAATTATGATAGTATCTGGATTATGAAACAGTAAGGTATTCAAGGGCTTCCTACTATTCCAAGAAATCTTTCTCCATGTAATGCTTGTATTTTAGGCAAGCATTGTAAACAACTTTTTTATGGATCTACTTCCCGAGCTTCCAGGAAGTTAGGTCTTATACATTCTTATTTATGTGGGCCCATGCATGTTCAATATGAAAATGGTAATAAATATCTGCTGACTTTTATTGATGACTACACCAGGATGTGTTGGGTTTATTTGTTGAAAGAGAAATCTCAGGTTTTTGCAACTTTTAAGAATTTTCATTTATGGATTACAAATGAAACTCAACTTAATATTGACACTCTACGATCAGATAATGGTGGTGAATACACCTCTAATGCATTTGAAAATTACTTACAGGATAATGGTATTAAACATCAAACCACCATCACTTATACTCCACAACAGAACGATGTAGGAGAGCGCATGACAGAACTTTGCTTAATATGGTAAGGTCAATGATGTTTTTTCAGAATGTCATGTTGATTTTTTGGGGAGAGGCAGTACTTTGTGCCATTTATATTCACAATTGTTGTCCTTCTACTGCCATCAATAATAAGTCCCCTTATGAATTGTGGTATAATCGTCTTCCTATTGTTCAACATTTTAGAATTTTTGGTTCTCCATGTTATTCTTTAATTCCTAAACAACAACGTGACAAATTGGGTGCAAGAAGTCGTAAATGTCTTTTCTTGGGGTATCCTAATGCCTCTAGATCTTATCAATTGTATGATGAGGAAAACAATAAATTTGTTGTTTCAAGAGATGTTGTTTTTCTCGAATTTGCTAAAGATGCTTCTATTATTGATAGAAAACTCAATCATTTGGATAGATTCTCTTCCAAGAAATTTTATTATGAATGGGATAATGATATTCCACATCCTAAAGGGGGGATTCATATTCTATACCATTTTGTGGATTTTCCTTCAACAACTCCAGAGAATGAGACTACATCAAAGAATCAAGAAAAATTGCTTGATAGCAATGTTCATGATAATAATGTTTCTATAGAAGAACAATTGGTTGATAATAATGTACCTACTGAGGAAAAATTGGAGGATAATAATGCTCCTGAAGAACCTATTTCAAAGACTCTTGAAACTGAGCAAACATTGCAGGAATCAGTATGCAGATCAACACGAACCAAGACAATGCCAAAAAGGTATGGTGAATTTGAGTTAAACATTTTTGCTCTTAATGAACCTACTACTTTTGAAGAAGCCACCAGTTGTAATGAATGGAAAGATGCAATGTAGAAAGAGTATGATGCTCTTATTAAAAATGGCACTTGGAGGTTGGTGGATCCTCCTATTGGCATCAAACCAATTGGTAGTAAGTGGGTTTATAAAACTAAATATAAAGTTGATGGTTCTCTTGATAAGCACAAAGAAAGACTTGTAGCAAAGGGGTATGCACAAAAATAAGGTATTGATTATACAAAAACATTTTCTCCTACAGCGAAATGGGGCAATATTAGAACTTTATTTTCTCTTTCAACTCAAAAAGGATGGAAAATACATCACATGGATGTAAAAATTGCCTTCTTAAATGGAGATTTAAAAGAAGATGTCTATATGTTGCAGCGAGGGTTTTTATGTTAAAGGAAAAGAGCATAAAGTATGAAAATTGATAAAATCATTGTATGGTTTAAAACAAGCACCTCATGATTGGTATGAAAAGTTAATTGAACATCTTCTCAAGTTGAATTATAAGCATTTCAATTTATATGATGCAACTATATTTGTTAAGAAATTTGGAAGATCAATTGTATATCTAATTGTTTATGTAGATGATTTTTTTATCACAAGAAATAATGATGATTATATAGAATCTATTAAAATGGAGTTGCAAAAGGTCTTTGATATGACAGATTTGGGTTTACTACATTATTATCTAGGGATCGAAGTAGATAAAAAACCAAAGCACATTTTTATTTCTCAGAATAAATATATTGGAGAACTATTGAGCAAATTCGAGATGAAGGATTGTAATCTTGTTTCTACTCCAATGGAGTAGAATCTAAAGCTTACTTCAAATGAAGGTAGTGCATTTAAAGATCCAAAAAAGTACAAACAACCTGTTGGAAGTTTAATTTATCTTACTACGACTCATCCTGACATAGCTTTTGTTGTAGGAATACTTTCTAGGTTTATGCATCAGCCCTGTGAAAGTCATTGGACAGTAGCAAAATGAGTGCTCAAATATTTAAAAGGCACTCAATCATATGGCATAAAATATTCTAAGGTTTTAGACTTCCATCTCATTGGTTATTCATATTTTGACTTTGACGGAGATAAAGAGCATGGGGTGTCTACTTCAAGTTATTTGATGAATCTTGGATCAGTAGCCATCACTTGGAGATCACGAAAGAAATCGGTTACTTTTGATTCTACAACTGAATCCAAATACATTCCAGCAGCTCAAGCCACAAAAGAAATCATTTGGTTTCGGAGAATTCTTGAAGACTTGCAGGAGAAACAAATGACTTTGACGCCTCTCTTTGTTGACAATACTTCTGCAATACAATTGGCCAAAAATATTAAATTCCATGATCGAACCAAACATATCAACACCAAATATCATTTGATTTGACATCATGTTGAGGCCAAAACCATTCTTCTCAATCATTGTTCCACTTTATAACAAATTGCTGACATATTTACTAAAGCTTTGGGTCGAGAGAAATTTGAAAAATTGTGAATGATGTTTGGGAAGACAAATGTCCCTTCATATTAATGTGGGAATGTTAACTAATCCTCCGATAGTTATGTTGTTCGTTCAACTACTCGAACTATCCTAACTATTTATTCTCCTAACTATCTATCTGCCTAACTGTAATTGTCTGCCTATACATAAACAATGTATTTGCTTTTTAATTAATAAGATAAGAACCTTTGATTTGATATTTGTATTAACTGTGGAGTTTATTTGGCCTAGTCCATATCAATTTCATTTAAAGAATAATTCTTCCCATGGTCGAACTATTCTAATTTCTTTGCCACATTTATCGATAACATTTCTTGTAATAGGGACTTCATCTAATTCATCTTCATGTTTATGAATTTCATCACTACTCAACTGAGCATCTTCATTATTCTCATCCTTGATGTCATCTTGTTTGTCGAAATCACATTGTTGGTGTCGAAGGAGATTTAACTCATCAGATAACATTTTTTTTTTTAAGTTTGAATATTTCAATCTTCTTGTGAATTAGTTGTAAACAAGTAATCATTGTACTGAGAGTGCACTTGTTTATTGCAATTGTGGATTCTATAGTTTATTTAATTAATGTGCGCAATATTGTAAATATTTCTTCAATTCTTCTCGTTATGCAGAATATGAAAGAGAGGTGTTTGTTGATGCCACAAAATTCAATTTTGTATCCTATTGTTCTTGCCAAGAGCGATCGTTCATTGCAGGAATGCAAATGACTTATATGCACACAAATATCCTAAGACCCCCTTATTCAATTTTGGGTGGGTCAAGGACGCAAATTCAAATATGCAATTTTATTATGTAGGATGATCCCCTATAACTCCTTTTACAAACTTAAAAAAAAAAAACCTTATAACACCTTTACATGTCCAAGGCAAAATAAAAAAACCCCTTATAACACATTTACATGTTCATGGCAAAACAAAAAAACCCTTATGACTCCAATTACAATCAATGGAGAAAACTCCATCATACAAAACCTTATAACTCCTTAACCAAAAAAAATTTATAACACCATGACAAGAACCCTTTATCACCCTTATATCTTCAAAAAAACATTCACTTATAATGGATAAAACTCCTCCATACAAAACATGTTCTTTCTTTTAAAACAAAACTTGACCTCCACAAAACTTGGTCTTTAATTACACAACCTACACTTGTAAATATTCTCTCACAAGAGACGCTTTGCTATCGGAAATCCATAGGATGACCTCAAATTCTAGTCAATTTTCCCAAATGCAAACAACAATAATTTTGGAGACGATCCAATGCCCCTTCCTCTCAACAATGGCTTAGTATTCAAGTGATCCTCTCATAGATACGTGATTTGGTATTTCACTTTCTTTGAAAAATAAAAAAAAATTCTTGGCTCTACACTTATTTTTTTTTAATAATAACACCTTTTTTTTAAATTAATAAAGACTTTTAAAACAATGCAGTTTCGATTTCCTTTCTGACCTTCTCCAAGTGACCCTTCTTCATGGCAATCCACTACTTGCATTGTTCCTTTATGTCTTCAATCCCTTTTGGGATTCTTCAGAGGATAATAAATGTATCCATCGGCCTCTTGTTGACTGTTCAACGACCGACTTTTACTGTCCACAATTTTCTGTTAAGCCACAATCTTCTCCTATACTTTTTCCCAGGGTGATTATGAAAGCTCATGGCTCTCGACTTTCCTCATGATTTAGAAACTCATAATAATACCAAGTTTACATATACTGGTGCAGTTAATGGTCCGAGTCAATTCACGTAAGATTTGAAGGAAAAAACATGGCATGGATCAAGGTTACAAATTCCATTGACTACTTCAAAAAAATTTAAATAATAAAACTACTACCATGATAAAAATATATCCAGAAACTGAAACAAGATCTTAAATATTTTGGATAGGTAGCCAAAGAAGAATAGGGTAAAAGAAACTCATCAACTCATCATTGGGACTTTAATCCATATGAAAATGTTGCTACTCCATTTTCATCATCAGATGCTAAAAATAAATAATAGCCTTAGCGCTCCCTCCATCTCTCTCTTATTCATACAAAACTTGATATTTGCATGCATTCATGTTCAGTCTAGGATGAATGTCTCTCCATTCAATCAACTAAGGGAATTCACCATCCAATGACCAAATCACCAAGCATGCCCTCTCTTCAAAATGTATCCATTACAATCCCAATGATCATAAACTTGTTCTGATAAATCATACGTCAATGTATAGGCTCACAGGTATCATACATTGCTCTAATACCACTGTTAGATTCATAATGTAGAAAAATGCAGAAACATAATGGAAATAACTGAAGCAATCAAGAAACCATAATGAACATAGATAAATAAATATTGGCAGAAAAGACATACTCTATACTCATCAATGAGAAAATAATCATTTACATAGATGTACATATATAATACAAAAATACCATAATTTTCATCTAACTGTATAACAGTTAGGTAAACTAACGAACTATGATTAGAGTTTTAACAGTGTAGAAGAGTAAAATTTTGGAGCTACATTTGAAGGTGGATGTCATTGTCTTTATGATTTCTCAAACTCATGAAGTCGATAATCATTTTCAAGTGTGAGATTTCTTCTAAGTTGGCTTTTGTTGTGTCCTTGGACCCTTAGGTTGATAGGATTATGGAAGGAATTTCCACAAATTTCATTGGTCTTGAGAACCCCCTTGAATAAACACACAACAAAGAAAACTTTCCATGGAAGCTTGGGTTATGGGAGACTCCCTCCATGGGCCTATATTTTATTTTTTTGAATATGTTATATTTTTTTCACTTCTTATTTTTGTTACAACAGTATGTTCAACAATATAGTTTCCTGGTTTCTCATAATCTAGTATGGGTAGGAAATATAAAATATTTTTGTTTCAAGAGAAAGAAACTTTGGTGAAAGACTTTGCTTCTCATTTTTCATTGTATTACAAAATTGTATGGTTCAACTATAACCCTTTTCTAATACAACAATAATTATTAAGGAATTTTTTTCTTTTAATCATCAAGTAAATCGGTAAGGGTTGTACAAACTAAGTGGGCATGGAGATTAAGAACATGGGTTTTCTCCTTGAAGGATACATGTTCAATTCCAAAAAAGGATGGGGGGTATGTACATGTGAGAAACCTATTTTTTTCATAGATTAGTATGGAACTAGAAAGGTATGAATGCTCTTATTCTTGCTTACATGATAGAGAGTGTGATAATTTGTATTTCCCAAATGAACCTCAAATTGAGCATTAAAATTTATAAAAATCAATACATGTGTGTATGTTCTTGTTTAGTAATTCATTTGAACTATTAAATGCATTTAAATGCAATGATAATCCTTGTTATTTTTTCATGCATTTATTAAATACATTGTAGTGCACGTGCATGAAGTTGATGATCTAAAAAGTGTCAATGGAGTAGGAACTCACACACACAAGAATGCATGTGTGTTATTAGAAACCTGCATGTGTTCCCGATCATATAGCCTCAGTGCTCCTAAAACTTCCACATATGCTTATCAACTTGGAATTTTTAGGAGCACACACATATTCCTAACAAAATTGCACGCATGTTCCTAAAAGTGTGTGTGCTCTTAAAATCAAGAGCACATATGTGTGCATACTTTTGTGAATAAAATATTTCTCCAAATGTATGCCCTCCACCTCCAAGTGGGAATATTAATGACATTAGAGGATTTGGAAATGAATTATGGATACCAAGTTCCTTGACATGGTAAGGGAAGGAAACTTGGGCCTTAGGCCATAGATGTTGCTTCGAAGTATCAAGGTCCCTAGACCAACACCTCGAACCACCAAACTTGACATCATGTGGTCATCATTGTCTTACAAGTGGGAGTGTGTGCATTGTTAGATATTTTGACCACTAAGTATGAGTCTTGGGTCCCTTAACATGGTCATGGGAGGAAGCATGATAATTGGAACCTAAAGTAATATTTTTTGAATACAATGCTATGAAAAAAACCTCGAACCACCAAATGATACCTCTAAGGTTATCCCTTCCTTTGAATAATGATACCGGTGCCATTATTGGATTTTTGAAACTAGAGGTATATGATTCTTTGAACCCTAGACATATTTTAAGGAGGAAAATTAGGCTCTACACCATAAAAGAAGCTTCTAAGAATCAAGGTTCAAGAACAATACCTTGATCCACTACACATGAACTCTTAAGCATATCCTTACGATCTAAGTGGGGATATTGATTATATTATGAATTTTTTAGAACTATATATGGGCCTCGATGTCTTGGATATGTTTAGGGGGGAACTTAGATATTAGGCCATAATGAATATTATAAGAATTAAGAATATATAAAAACACATGACCTTCAAAGGGGATATTCGGATTTTGAGTGGAGTTATGTGCACCATTACTGTAACACCCAGTTTTGATCCCTAGATTATTAATTTATATTTGCAAATATAATGAATGGTCAAGAGCCAAGTGATGTAATATGTAAACATTGTACATTGAAAAATAATAAAACAAAATGAATCAATGGTTGCACATGAATAAGGATAGAGTCATGGGGAGCTTATGATTTGACAAGAGAGGGGGTTGAAAGGGGATCTAAAAGGAAACTTTACATGCCTAGACTCCTATGCCACCTTCATAAACCATTTTTATTTTTACTAAAAGTAATTTTTCATTTCCATATAATCCTCTTTTGACTTATTAAAACCAATCACTAAATGCATGTGTGAGGTTGGTGGAAGAGTCATCTCACCTAGTTATTCAAGCATGGGATAAGTACACTGATGATGGGAATTATATCACTAAATGCATGTAAGAGGTTTCTTGAGAGAGCCAAATCACCTAGTTATTGAGGCATGGGTTGATTACAATCCTTTTAGGGAATTTTGAGAGTCAAGAATGCATGGAAGAAAAGGAAAAGGAAATTCGAATAGTAGAGGAGAGTAGAGTTTACAAATTGGAAGAAGAGAGGGAAAAGTGAGTTTAGATCTAGGAAAATATAGGCATCCATAGTAGGTGTGGAAGAAAGGTTGTTGAAGCCAGTAATAATGCTAAGAATGAGGCTTCTGTTCATGTAATTGAATTTATGTTGAGAAATTACATAAAGGATCATGTGTAAATGTTGGTATGAGTGATTTTGTTACAGCTAGATTTCTTGGAGCCCCCCAACTAAGAGATATATAGCCGACCTATGTTGAATCCCTATAGGGGATGGATATTGTCTAAGGTACAATGATGTAAAGAAGGAAATTATATCCCTTGGGTTGTGTAGGATGATGGAGAAGAGAGCTCGGTGGTTGGAATTGTTTAGGATTCATGTCACTGTGTTTTTACTAGGTATTGTGTTGTTTTTGTGTATTGTAGACACCCATAGGATCTTGTTCATTCTTGTGGGCTCATATCCCCAACTAAGGGTGTCCTATTCCAGAGATAATTAGTTCAAGAACACATATGGTTGAGTGGAACGTCCAAAATCTACATATGATAGTGTAAATGTTCATAAAGATAAGTGTTATAATCACCCTTAATTTATTTCTCAATGTTGTGTTTAATTTATGCATTTAAATGTGGTCTATGCTTCATCTGTAAACATTTTTATGATTATTTTCATAAGCTTGTTCATCATGCTATGGGCATGCATTTTTAAATTTGTATTAGAATTGTATCACATCAATTTGGTTTAGTGTTGTTCCCAACATGGAATCTAAGTATGTCATAGAGTGGTATCAACGTGATGGTTTCAACATTGAACACATATGGGCCGAAGACTAGTGTGAATTTTATAATTTCATTATAGCATATTTTTAATCTACATTTAATTTGGGGAATTTTTTTAAATGGGAGAGAAATCCCCAATTTTTTTAGCAAATTTAGGTTGAATTTTCACTTAGAGTAGTCTAAAGAGGATTAATTGTGTAGATGTACAAGTTGTAGAGTTAAGTTTGTCCTCGAAGGTCAAATTTCATGCTTTCATGGTGCTTGTAAAGTTTAGTGAAATTAATGGCCCAAATCACATTGGATCTTTATATCAATGGTGTAGATTCATCTTTGATTTGGAAAAAAAAATATAATTTGAATGAGTTCATTGATCTAACAAATTCTTAACTCACTATTGTCGCAAATTATTTAGTTCACCGAAGAAGAATATTGAAATTTTGGCAAGGAAAAAAATCTTAGTCCACCAAAGAAGATTTTGAAGTTTGGTGAAAGGAAAAATTTCATAGTTTTTTGAAGAATATCTTGAAGTTTGACGATGGGAAAATTTTCATAGTCCTTCAAAGAATATTTTGAAGTTTGGCGAAGAGATAAATTTTGTATTTCACCAATGGAGGAGTAATTTTGAAGTTCAATGAAGAGATAAATTTTGTAGTTTGCTCATGGAGGAATAATTTGAAAAATTAGTAGTGGAGGAAATTTGTAGTTCACTGATGGACGAAGAATTTCAAATTTAGGTGATGGAGGAAAATTTTAGTTCCTCGAAAGCCAAATTTTTCAAATCATCAAAACACAAAAATGTTGGTTCATCGATGCACAAAATTTTTGGTGCGTGAAAAAAGAAATTTGAATTTCATCAAAGCATAATTTTTTAAGTTCACTAAGAGATGAATTTTCAAGACTATCGAAGAGCCAATTTTTTAAGTTCGCCAAGAGATGAATTTTGAAGTTCGTTGATGACCCAATTTTTTAAGTTCGCTAAGAGACAAAATTTGAAGTTCACTCAAGGACAATTTTTTAAGTTTGTGGAGAGATAAATTTTGAAGATTGTCGAAGAGCCAATTTTTGGAAGTTCATTGATGAGACAAATTTGTAAGTTCACAGATAAAAGAAATAGTTTGTTCGCTAATGGAAGAATTGTTTCTCTTTCCAATGAGGATAATGACATGGACACATGAAGGGATGACAGGTGGACATTGGTAGCCATGTGCCATTCCATGTCAGGAAGATGATGGTAAAAAAAGTAAAGTCTAGACACACAATCTGGTTTTGGACATTACGAGAGAAGGAAAACTCGGAAGATAAATAAATTTAAGGGGTAATTCCAAAATGATAAGAACTAAAAAAGTGCTAGTGAGGGCCACTAGTAAATTCTACTATAGTTTTCCATAAATTGCATATCATTTATTTTTTTAAGAACAAGATGTTACGCCTTGAGATAAGCTTAGTTGATAATTGAATATTTAGAGAGAGCAATGGAAGAGTACATGGAGAAACACAATGGATAAAATCAAAGGGTTTCGAATGGATATGTAGAAATAGGACAAAATCCACTATTCCGATACTTTTTGGTTATTTTAATATTTTAAGAGGATGAAAAGGGACCCTAGATAAAAAAATATGGAAAAGTTCATTTACTAGATATTTTATTGATGTAGAATTTTACTCGAGCATCATATCACCAATTTGAAAGTTGTTGTGTAATCAAAATCATGAATATTATCTGCACCCAATATATATAAGAAAAAATGTTCCTAAAATGGTTTTTTCTACAAGTGGAAAAACATGGCCTCTCAACTAGATTTCATTAGCAAGAAAAGGTAAAATTGAGTGAAAATGAAAATTTTCAAAAAGTTGTAACTTTTAGGTCAGAACTCATAATGAGGCATGAGTATAGTTGTTGTAAATCTAAGTCAAAAGAGAATATTTCTAAAGGATAAAAAAATCTATTAGAGAATTAGTTTTCTTCATAAATTGAGATCAAGGACATGTAGTCTAATTAATGAAAATATTTACAATATGTAGAATTTCTAATAAATAATTGTTGCGTGCACATTTTGTAGAATTGGGGTTACAAGAATAACATATCGGGATAATAAATGATTACTAGAGAGATGGATTATGCACAAGGTTCATACATCCATGGATATGAAATCATTGTTCTAAATATCATCCTAGTAAATGCATAAAAAAAATATAACATTCATAGAAAATGGTAGAATCAGTAAAGCTGGTTGAGACAATGAAAATATTTAAGAGGGAAATGCAAATATACATAGCAGATAATCAAAGGCTGATAAGAACTCATGAAGATAATTTCCACACTAATACCAAGCTATTACATAGTCTGAACAATTTGCAAAGGAAAATTCACAAAGAGTCCAATACAAGACATGCAACCAATGTAGCGAACTAGCAGATCTCATGATAAGAAGGATGATTATAGAGGGTATAGGAACTCAAGAATTGTTAGTAGTCATCATCATTTTCCTAGAAATTTAGCTAGAAGATCACATGGAAAGTTAGGAAGCATCCCAAGTATGTCTCATGTCACACATGAGAAGAGAAGGTATGTGATGGATATTTTACAAGGAGAGATCAAGAAAATCAATCCACCAATGTTTGATAAGGAGAATATGAAGGGTGAATATGTAGAATCCTAGTTGTTGGGCACGAAAATATATTTTCCAATTCACAGTTATTTATCAAATCTAGAAGCAAGTATTTCCCTATATAATTTTTAGGGGAAGGCATCAATGTGGTGGGACCAGTTGAAGAAAATCAAACATATTGAGGAGAAGATGATTTATTGGAAATAGTTCCATAATTAATTCCTGTTAGGACCCTACAATGTACCTTTTTGCTCACACCTTTTGCTACCACTACACCCTTTTTCCACTCATATTTTAACTTAGATTATCACCTTACCCTATCTCTCCAAAGGTATATAACGTCTTTTCTCTTTACTATATGTTTAATATGTTTTGCATATAATTTTACAATACTCTCGTACTTAACCGTTGATCAAAAATGTATAAGTGTTGAAACAGTTCGAACTGCAGATTAGCATTGAGGCCTATTGATGAAGTAGTTAAAGCACACAAACCTTGTGGCTGAAACAGTTTTTGGACTACAATTCTGAAACAACAACTCACACAGAAGAAGATGTTACACTCTCCGTGGTCTACGATGTTGAAACGACAACTCACATAGAAGAAGTTGTCAAACTCTCCATGGTCTACGATACTGAAACAACAACTCACACAGAAGAATTTGTTACACTCTTCGTGTTCTACGATGTTGAAACAACAAAATCTCCTACACTCTTTGTGGTCTACGATGTTGAAACAACAACACAAAGCTATTACATTGACCACAAAAGCCGCACCTTGAGCCAGAATTAACCATCATTGTCGATTGACCACGTGCTGAAACAATCAGAACGCAAATCCTATTGCTAAAACAACCCGCGATTTGTGATGTGGAAACAACATACAACAACAGTAATGAGAAGACAAATAAAGAATCTGTTACTCTAGCTGAAACAACAACACCCCACTCAGCACCTTTCAACTATTGTAATAGAATTCTATTGCAGGAGACTAGGATATCCTATTCCAGTATAGAGAGTCAATCTGACTAAGAATAAGACTCAGATGTACACATGTAATTGGATGATCAAATTGTATTAAGGGGATTATCCTCTTTAAATAAGAGGAAATCATCATTATAGAGGACCTTCTTTTTATCTAAGAAAGGATTTTACAGAGAAGGACGTATTTCACTTCAGATTGCAATATCATACAGTTGACAAATGAATAAAAGACTGTTCTGAGCATTTCTCTCTAGTTCCTTTCGTTTCAGGGGAATCTTGTGAGAAGGGAGGGCCCACCTTCTTCACAAGATTCACCCATTAGATTTGTAGTGTGTTAGTGTTATTTCTGTTTATGCCTTGATTAAATTTTGTTTTGCTGAAACACTACTTTACTGAACTCTGTTGTGCTGAAACTCTGCTTTACTGGTTGTTACATTGTTTTCATATAATTCATGCTTGGGTAACTGTTGATCATTCTAGTTAGCAATCTTGTTTGATGAATTTATGAAAGCTTGATAATCAGGGACAGGTGCTGAAGGTTCCTGCTTGGGGAATAGGGTCCTGTTATCTGTTAAGAGATAGTTAGTCTTCAGTGTGTGTCAATCATTTCAATTAGCAATGAGTCTATGAAAGTGTGACGATCAGAAACAGGTGCTAAAGATTCCCGCTTGGGGAATAGGGTCTTGTTCTCTGTTAAGAGATTGTTATCCTTTAGTGTGCGTCAATCATTTCAGTTAGCAATGAGTTCATAAAAGTATGATGATCAAAAATAGGTGCTGAAGATTCCTGCTTGGGGAATAGGGTCCTGTTCTCTGTTACAGAATAGCTGGCCTTTCCTTTTGCAGTATCATGAAAATATTTCTTTCTTAAGTTGTTATTTATTAACGTAATCCAAGATTCTTTGGACAATTACTTCTTTAAACATTGAACTTTGCAATAGGTAGATTACTTTCCTTTAATTCAATTTAGAACTTTAGTTTGTTCAAGGCAAGGTGTGATTAATATATTTTTACTACAACTCTAGGTTGCTTCCTTTGAAATAAACAGACTTCCCTGGGTTGACAAGTTATGTAGCACTTGATTGTTTAGTTAAATAAGAAATTATAGTGACCAACATTTGGCGTCGTGGCTGGAGAAGGAAATTATAGATTTCAAAATCACTTATGATTTTTTAGATACAAAGATTGCATGAGAGGACACTGAGACCCCAAAGACACTGACCCTATAGGTGGCAGGGGTAGAGGAAAGGGAGGAAGAAATACTTATATTGACGAGATTATAGCAAAGTCTGAATCTGTTGCTCAATGACCAAACTCTCGGAAACCAAAATCCCAACCTTCATTTCAAGCAAACTTTGAAACAAGGAAAGAAGTTTGGAGTCCTGAGATAGTCGAGAAACCAACAGGAAATATTGAGGATAGAGCATGCGCAGCAGGGGAGTAGACAGAAGAAAACATGGATGAGTACAATGAAGAATTGCATCATGAAGAACAGGCAGGTCCTGAAGGAGAGGTAAATGATGAAAACTCTTTCTCCACATTAGAATTTCCTATTGGTGATCTTCCTAGAGGGGTAGCTCCCATGAAGAACATTCCACTCTTAGCACTACCTAACTTTCATGGTTTGTCTTCAGAGGATCCTGATGAATTCCTTTTTGAGTTTGATATATTATGAAAAAGTTATGATTACATTTCCAATGCTAAAAAATTAAAGCTATTTCCAGCAACATTGAAAGGAAATGCACTAAGACGGTTCATGAGTCTTGGAGGCCATGTAATCACAACATGGGACCAAATGAAACAAAAATTCCTGAATAAATACCAGGACTATTGTCGAACAAGAGAAAAAAGGGAGGAACTATTTAAGATGATGCAGAAAGAGGATGAAAATCTGGAGGACTTTGTAGAAAGGCTACAGTATAATCTACAAAGATCCAGTCACCCCAATGTAAGTAAAGATATTCTTAAAACAATATTATTAAAAGGAGTAAGGGATGACTGTCTAGATATGCTAAATATGCTTGGAAAAGGGGACATATCTAAGGAGTCATATGATGAAATTGTTAACCTATGTAAAATATGTTCAAGAGGAGCTTCAAGAAACAGATCAAATAGTAGGGACACCACATTCTCAAGAGTCCAAAAATCAGCCAGTGGAGGAGCAACAAGAGTCGAAATAGGTAATTTACTTGAAGGTTTTAAAACTGAAATGTTAAGCTCTTTTGCCTCACAAATTGACACCCTGCAGATTCAAAAGAAGAAAGAAGAAGCAGAAGCAGCTCTGTGCATCTTTTGTTCTAAATGCAGAGACAAGCACCCATGAAGGGAATGTCCATTGGACAAAAATCCAATCTGCACCATCTGTGATAAAGATCATGAAACTCAACAATGTCCTTCTCTACCAGGAATCAAGGAAGCATTACAACCAACTAATGAATAAGCTGAAGCTATCTATCTGCTGACACAGAGAAGGTAATGGAAACCGCGGGGACAAGGTATGAATCCTAATATGCCATTTACATCCTCTAATCGTTGGAATAACTATCCTTCTTTCAATCAAATGATTTACCCTCCCTATAATCAAATGCAATACCTAAATCAAATGAATTACCCACCCATGAAACAAACTAACCCACCCTTTGTTGATCCATCAATATGGACTCCTTGGCCTCCACAACAACAACAACCATATCAGAACCAATGGAATCCAAATTGGAGAGGACAACAACCCCCCTTCCCAAATCAATTACCTCAATCACAATTTCTGTAACCACTCTCCTTACCATCAGGTACCCCACCAAACAATCAAATGATGAGACCCCAACTACCTGTACAACCTAACCCTAACCCCAATAATAAAGCTGTGCAGTGCATTGATATTCATAACCAGCCTACATTTTCTCTTCTCCCTACGCAATGCAATGATATTCATTTACGATCTGGGAAGATAGTAGAACCTATCATAGATGATATTACCTCTTCTGATAAAGAGGAAACAAAAGAGCATGATGTACCTGAAGAGGTACAATCATCCTCTAACACTGCTGCTGAAACAACAAAACCACCATTTCCTAAGCATTTAGCTTTGACTAAAACGCCTGAGCCACTGACTTTCAATCTTCTGGGGGAATTACAAAATCTTTATGTCAAAATTACTCTACTACAAGCACTCTGAGATGTACCAATTTATGCCAGGACTATGCGAGACATTTGTGTTAAGAAACCAGGTAGGAAAATTAAAGATCCCCTCATAGTCCATGTTATGGGTGACTTGTCTGCACTAATGTCAGGAAAAGTTCCCCCAGTTAAATATGGTGATCCCGGCCACCCTATCGTCTTAGTGAAAATTGGAAAAACGATAATCCCTCGAGTCCTGGTAGACTTAGGTGCCTCTATCAATATTATGACTCTGGAAACCTCACAACTGTTACAACTGCAAAATGAAATCAGAGACACCCCAACTATCCTAGAATTAGTTGACCGCTCCACAATCAAACCGGAGGGAGTCATTGAAGACCTAATTATCTCAGTGGAATCCTAGAATTATCCAGCTGACTTTGTGGTATTACAACCTAAAACAAAGTTGGGGGGCCACCCTCTAATTTTGGGCAAGCCTTGGCTAGCCACAACAGATGCTTTTATCAGCTGTAGATTAGGATCAATGACAATTTCCAACAGTTACGAGACTAAACAACTCACCCTCTACCCTCATGCTACACCCTTGATCAATAATGATAATTTTGTATGGGTAGATTTTGATGATCAACTTACTCAACCCATCCTGACTATCGGACAAGCCTTAAGCCTTAAAGATGCCATCGGGGATGAAGTAATTAATAATTTTATTTGTGAACCCTCCTCCGTGACTCCAGAAACTCACAACCAGCTAGTTTCACTTTTGGAGTCAGATAATCAGGAAAACCTTAACTCTGAAAACCCACCTCAAACATATGCCACCATCTCTTCTAAAAGCATACCAGTAGAAATTGAACCTGGCAAAACACTAAACATAAACCCCAACCTGACAGATGCTGAAACACAACAATTAATGAAGTTACTTATTGAAAACAAAGAAGCATTCGCATGGGACTATATTAAGGAAGATTGTCGACCGATCTGCCAATCTCAATGCCGAATGAACCGTAATTTAAGAGAAATCCCTAAAGAAGAACTTAAAAAATTGCTCAATGCAGGGTTTATATATCCTATATCAGACAGTGAATGGGTTTCCCCGTTGGTTATAGTTCCTAATAAAAACGGGAAATGGAGAGTATGTGTGGATTATAGAGCCTTAAATAAAGCTACTCAAAAAGATCACTTTCCATTACCAGTCATTGATCAGGTGTTAGACAATTTGTCAGGGAAGAATTTTTTCTCATTTTTAGATGGTTTTAGTGGGTATAATCAGATCAAAATTGCACCCCAAGATCAAGATAAAACCACTTTTACTAGCCCTTGGGGAACCTTTGCTTATAGAGTTCTCCCATTTGGACTAT
>ML780655.1:689160-701729 GCA_009831015.1 Picea engelmannii | reverse complement strand
GTAGATTACTTTCCTGTAATTCAAGTTAGAACTTCAGTTTGTTCAAGGCAAGGTGTGATTAATATATTTTTACTACAACTCTAGGTTTCTTTTGAGATTGAGCATATATAGTGTGTGATTACCTTTGAAATAAACAGACTTCCCTGGGATGACAATTTATGTAGCACTTGATTGTTTAGTTAAATAAGCAATTATAGTGACCAACACTTCCAACAATAATACTTGTTATAGCATTACTATGAAAATAAGATGTAATAATTCCTTTAAGAGAATTACTATGACAAGAAGATGCAAGAATTTTCTTCAGAGAATTACTTTGACAAGAACATGCAAGAATTATTTTCAAAGCATTACTATGTCAAGAAGATGAAAGAATTATTTGAGCTAAAGCTAGGAACCGTGACTATGGAAGAGTATGAGAGGAAATTCTTGGATCTTTTAAGTTATGTGGACTTCATCAAGGATGAAAAGGTGAAAATTCAAATCCTATTGAGTGGGTTGCCATCATTTTGTAAGGATAAAATCCAATTTAATTATCCCAAGACTTTGCAAGAAGGCATAAGGAAGGTCAAATATTTGTATGAGGATAAAAAGGGAAAGCCAATTGTTCAAAAAGACTCTTATGATAATAAGAAGGGAAATATGGATTAGAGGAAGAAAGTGTTTAAGACACATTTCTTCAAGAATATCTCTCAAGAATATCAACAAGGGTATCCAATATAAAGTGAGCCTAAGATGATATATTCCTTGAGGAAGAGGCCAATAAAACAACCCATAAAGTGTTGTGGATGTGAGGGAGACCACATTATAAATATTGTCCTCACAAAGGATATAGGATAAGGATTGTACATAACATATAGGAAGATAATATAGTGGAAGATATGGGAAAAAACATGTCAAGTATTTATGCATCCTTGGACAAAAAACAAGAAGACTATCAATCCCACATGATTGAGGTGGAAGGTAAGATTGATAATCAACCCATATATATTTTTATTGAGTTTTGAGCTAGTCATAGCTATATAGATACTAATATGGTTGAAATATTCAAATTGAAGGTATTTAGTCATGAAAAGTTTTATTTTGTTCAACTAGGCACTAGAACCAAGAGATGAATCAATAAGATTGTCATGGATTTCCCCTTAAAAATGAATGGAGTCAGCACGAATTTATATTTACACATCATACCACTTGGGTTATATGATTGTTTGATTGGTATGGATTGGTTGGACAAGAATAATGTTGTCCTAGATTGTCATGATAAGGATTTCACATGCCTTGATGAGGAAGGTAATTCAAGAATAGTTCAAGATATTCTAAGGCCTATATCTGTGAGAGAGATGCCAACATTGCAACTGAAAGGTATTTTTAGAAAGGGTGCCAAATATATGCATTGTATATGGAATATATATCCAAGGATAAGGTTCCAAGTTTCAAAGATTATCCATACTTGAAATAATATGAAGATGTGTTTGCAGATGTAGCAGACCTCCACTTTATGACGATAAACTCTTATATCAAGTGCAATTTATATTTTTTTTCAAAAGTTTGTGCGTGCATGTACAAGGGAAACAAATAGATTTGACTCTGCGTCACCACCCGATGACGAACAAGAAGCAAACCATGACAAACACAACAACAAAACATGAGACGCACAACAAGTAACTGCATGCATTTAACGACGATCAATCGACATTAAGTAAGATTGACTACCCGCCCGTCCTACCCTGCAATGGTTAGGACCTCCAAGACACATAATCAACGCTCAAGCCTAGGTTCCCATTGATTTTAACCATTTAAGGTCTCAGGGCTGGCAACTATTCTGAGGAACATGGAGGTGTCTACATCCCGCTCGACACAAGCAGACTAAGCGACCAAAGGATTGCAACCAAGTACTACAAAAATTAAACCAGGGACTACAACCTATATGAGTCTTAAGGTCATTCCATTGTGCAACTTCAGATCATAACTCGTCATCAAGGTACCCTCTAAAACAACATTCAAGGAACCTTATTGTACAAGTCTGAACTTTGACTGGTTTAACATTTAACAAGATAATTAGTCATTAATTATAATCATAAATATAATGAATAGTTATAATTGTCATTTAATGCAATAATTAACATTTAATCTTTAATGATGGATCAATAATTAACGAATTATCCTAAAATCATCTGACACAATCATTGCAAAATTTAGATTAACATTCATTCAATGATCTAAACGTATAATTCGATAGACAAAGATTATGAACCAATAATTGTCTCAACCATGCAATGATCATAACTCCATAATTAACGCAACATTCAAAATCCTTTATTGCAAGAACATAAGTAACATTAACATTAACTAAATGATCTAAAAGAATAAATTGATAAAGTAACATTAACATTATCATCTAAATGTATAAATGTATAAAGTAACATTAACATTAACTTAAATGATGGCAATTGATTAAGAAGATCTTAGGAAGTATTTTTATCTCCTTTGAAAAACAAATGTTACAAGGACCAAATACATTTAATCAAAAATATCTAGTTTCTTATGAAAAGGATCAATAGAACAAACTCATTTCTATCAATACCAAAACAAATGATGGAATTATAAAACAACTAATTGATAATGCTTGTTCGCCAATATTACGAGAACCATTAATTACATGAAACTCTAATTCACAACAATAATCCATTTATGCGAAATATACCTCCCACACTCTGAAGCAACTCATATGATTACGCATTATTTACCAGCTAACTAGATTGTCTAGATCCAGATTCAACCACTAATTTGCAATCAAGATAAGAAAGGCCACCAGTCTAGCAAGTAAAATAAGCAATCCATATTTAACGCAACCCCTTCCATCTAGCCATTAATTGATAACAAGTAACCATTTGAACTAGAAGGCTACCCTCAATAAACCGAGAAGAAACTAACTAAATAAAGTAGTTAATAACATGACACTTAATATTAAATAACAGACATTCAATGTAAAGTAAAAACAAGCCGCAAGGATGGAAGCGGTAATCAGGCTTTTAGTGAAGGTAATTCCAAACAGTAACCATATGATCCTCATGCTCCTAGAATGCAGTCATGTAATTAAAGAACATTGTAGTCACATAGTCACCCTTTAGATGTGAAGTCTCTCAACAAACAGTTATAGAAATTTGTAGAGTTTAGACATGGATAACCGTTGGGTGATTCACTGTTTAATCAGGAATTGAATTTTTTTTTAAGGAGGTGGGAAAGGTGGAACTGTCAAGACTCTATTCATCCATAATCATAATTTAGACAAAAATAAAAACAAGCGTAAATTAACTGTCAGGCCACGAGTGCCTTCAGCTATCGACTGCACCATAAATGCTGGTGTAAGATGTCCCTATCTGGCAAAACTTTTCACAATTTTTACTCAGAGGGTTCCACTACCAGAGAATCAAAAATCTAATATTGTTATTGCCCAAATCCTATGACTAAACTAACGCTGTCCCTCACGCACACCACATTGATAAATGAATAGACTGCCTATCCATTATTCAGAGGCGCCGACCCCAAAACGAATGACTCCCGTGTGCTCCATGCCGCTCCTGCTCGTCGACCATCGAGACCTCACCAGTACCTCCGAGCCAATGGTAGGGGTAATCTGCTTCCTCCTTAGCCCCCCGAGCCGCAAAGGGGCCACACAATATCCAAATTGTATGTCTAGCTCCTAGTTCGCCTCACAAGGCCGAGTTACCACTCCTATCCGAGTTGAGAAATCCCAACTCCCCACAAGTAATCAGTCAAGTCACAATCTGGCAGCGTAATGTTATGCTAACAACCGATCCCCCATTTCCTCCTCCTTCCTCTCCTTTATAGAGTTTTTGAACTTCCAAACTTTCCCTAAATCTCTTTTAATTTAAGTTTTAATGAAAATATTCTAAAAATTCTCTGCCCTACAAGTGTCATTCATCCCCCACTTTCCTCCAAAATTTACTTTCTTTAATTTATTAATTGTCTCATTTCCCTCACCCACCTAGAGTTGCTCCTAAATTTACTCCTAGGTGTTCTTAGATTCCCTTACAGGTTTAAATACTTTCCCTAAAATGAAGTTGCTAATTTAGTTCAATTTAGAAGGTTCTTAATTGCAGATTCTTTGTTATGTTGACCTCGCTTTTTACCATAAGTTCCCATCTTTCATTTATTATGTTTCCTCCATTCCTTAGTTTCCTAATTTTTATTATTCCCTTCTTTCCCCTTTTTATTAGAGCCAAAATGGTAGTTGCGCTATTTACTCTTTTCCTTTTATTATTAAATTAATATCTTTTTACACTTTCACAAGTTAAATAATTTATTCCTTCTTTACAATTTTAAATCCACTAATTTTAATTAAATTATTAGTCTCTTCATTTTACCCCAAAATTTTTATGAAGACTAAAACTATTACTTAAGTGGTTTTTAGTTTAAATATTTATTTTTATTTTTATAGGGTCTTTTTCTTAAGGTTAGACAAAATTTTACCCTAGAGAAGTTTTAGACTTAGGACTTAGATTCTGAACTGGGCGACATTTATTTAGGGAAGTTGTTTAATAATTTCTTAATGTGTTAAAAGTATTAGAGCCATCTAGGTTTGTTCCTTCATCAATATCAATGCGATGTGCCCTTCAGGATGCACCACGTGCTCCAAGGGTGTCACCTGCCTCGTTTGTTTCTTTTTCACGACGTGCCCTTCAGGATGCACCACGTGATCCAAGGGTGCCACGCACTTCTTTTGTTTCTTTTGTGTGACGTTCCCTTCAGGATGCACCACGTGCTCCAAGGGTGCCACTCACCTCTTGACTGATTGGTAGACATCAATAACCCCTGGAGTCAACACTCCGCCAGGTGAACTCGTGGGAGACTAAGGGCTTCTAAGTAATAAGGCCCTCGCCTTATTGTGCGCCCCTTAGAATCATCATGAGTGAATGTCCTAGTCTTCCCTCATGGCATCGTGGGTCCTCTCGAACTAGGTAATCGTTAACCTACAGTTCAAGCCACGACAGGAGTGCTAGTAGGTTGTGGCAGGGCTGTTGTCCACACGTCTCCCTCAACCTCTCTGGTAGTTGTGTGTGGCCCCTTTACTCCATTTGTGAGTCTCGTCGACAAGTTATCGTCAGCCTGCATCATCAACAATCATGTCAGAACATGTCCACATCATATCATATAATAAAATGTACTAAAATCACAATAGAACAATCAAGTCCCAATAGCACACTCCCTGACTCGATCTAAAGTCCAAGGGGTTCTGATGATGCCTCTACATCCTCAAGGTCCAAAACCCTACACACTCAGTAAAACTGAGTCAATAGTACCTGTCTATGTCAATGCAGTAAACATCATGTCATTTATCATAACGCATCATAATCAAGAACAAATGTTTTGATATCATAACAGTCTGGATCACTTACAAGCAAGTGTCGTCAAAGAATAAGTTATCTCAGTGCGCCAGAGCGGGATGTTACATACACCCCCTCTTGGTCTAAACTTCGTCCCGAAGTTTCATAGTATAAATGTCAAAATAAATGTATCACAGTATCAAAAGTCTATCTATCAAACAAAAATGGAAACTGCTGGCACATATCATATGTGTCCTCCAAGCTCGCCGAGTACGGACTATAATTGTCCCACTAGACCTTGACCTGATCTATCGTTCGACGTCATAACTGTCGAACGCGATGATCTAAGATGCGGATCATCTCAACCATGAGCGCTCCCTCATCCAATACATACAAGGAACTCGTGTCAATAACATGCGTACGATCACTGATATAATGTCTCAAAATAGATACATGAAAAACATCATGCATACGCCTCAAGGAATCAGGCAAGGCTAGTTGATAATCCATGAGCCCCTTTCTCTCCACAATCTTGAAAGGTCCCACGTACCTAGGAGACATTTTAGCTCCCTTTATAAGCTTGATCTAACTCTTATGCAGTTTAACCCTCAAGAAGACTCGATCGCCGACCTCGTAACTACGGTCAACTCGGTGCGCATTGGCATAACTCTTATGTCGATCCCGCGCTTCTTTAATCCTTTATCTTATGGTTTGCATTTTCTCTTCCATTTCTTGGATCACTTCTAGTCCCACCAGGACCCTATACTCAAGCCGATCCCAACTCAAGGGCATCTGACATGGTCGCCCGTAAAGAAACTCGAAAGGCGCCATGTTAATGGTGCTCTGGTAACTGTTGTTGTAAGCGAACTCTACTAGCGGCAAGAATTCCTCCCAACACTTTTGTTGGTCCATCACGTACATGCGCAACATGTCTTCCAAGGTTTGGTTCATTTGTTCGGTCTGTCCGTCAGTCTCTAGGTGATACGCAGTACTAAAGTTAAGTTGGGTTCCCAAGGCCTCTTGGAAACTCATTCAAAATCGTCTAGTAAACACCAATCCTAGATCAGATATAATCCTCTTAGGCATGCCATGTAGCCTCACAATCTCATTGATGAAAACTCTAGCAATGTCAAGTGCCTGATATGTCATACGTATAGTAATAAAGAGAGCACTCTTCATCAGAGTGTCTACTACTACAAAAATCGAGTCATGTCTCCTTGTCATCAGTGGCAATCCAACAATAAAATCCATCGAAATGACCTCCCATTTCGATTACAGAATGACATGTGGTTGTAGTAATCCTGTTGGGTGTCTATTTTCATCCTTTACATGCTGACACTCCAGACACCTGGCCACATAGTTAACTATGTCGGCCTTCATTCCCCTCCAGAAGAATAAGGGTTTAAGATCTTCCCTCATCTTCGTGACTCCCGGGTGCGCCACGTAAACTGCTCTATGAGCCTTGCTCAGGATCAACATCCTCAACTCATTGTTTGGCAGTACGTAAATCCAACTTTTAAACCTCAATAACTCATCACTATCAAATGAAAATCCCTCATATCATGGTACCATCATTGTGTTTTGTCTGATTAAACCCTCGACCTCTTTGTACCAGTCGTCGTCACGCTGTAAAGTTAGAATCTTTTCATGTAGATTCATCTAAAGAGGCAACACCGAAAATATGCGTGGCCTCAGACTCAAAGCATCTGCCACTCGGTTCACTGTTCCCTTTATGTAAGTAATCTCAAAGTCATACTCGCTAAGCAATTCTGACCAACATCATTGTCACGCGTTCAGGTCGCTTTGCGTAAAAATGTGTTGTAGTCCACAATGATCAGTCTTTAGCTCAAACTTTCGTCCAACAAGGTAGTGTCTCCAAACCTTCAAGGAATATATGATGGCTAATAACTCCAAATCATGGGTCGCATAATTCTCCTCATGCCTTCTCAGTTTCCTAGAAATGTAAGCAATCACTCATCCATCTTGCATCAAGACTCCGCCTAAACCTTCCTTGGATGCGTCAGTTCATACCAAGAAGTCTGCATCCATGTCAGGGACCTTTAGTATCGGCACTGTTGTCAACAACTCTTTAAGCCTCCAAAATGCTTCCGCGCATTTCTCAGTCCAAACAAACTTCTTATTTTTCTTCTCCAATTCCGTGATCAGATTTGCTATCTTCAAAAATCCATCGACAAGCCATCGATAGTATCCTACTAAACCCATAAAGCTATGCACTTCTGTGACATTCTTCGGCGTAGGCCATTCCATAATAGCCTCAACCTTGGTTGGATCCATGGTGATTCCTTCGTTAGAGATGACATGCCCTAAGTAGTAAATATTCGATTGATAAAAAGAGCATTTGAACAATTTCCCATACAGTTTGTCCTCTTGAAGACACTGTAGTACCAAGAGCAAGCGCTCGTCATGCTCCTCTGTCATATGAGATTAAATCAAAATATCGTCAATGAACACTTAGACGAACTTGTCCAAGTACTCGCAGAACACCCCGTTCATGAAACTCATAAATACTCCTGGGGCGTTTGTCAGTCCAAACGGTAAAATAGTAAACTCGCAATGTCCAAATATCATCTTAAAGGTGGTCTTAGAGACGTCATCCTCCTTGATCCATAGTTGGTGATACCCTGATCGCAAATAAATCTTGGAGAACATCGTCGCACCCTTCATTTGATCGAACAGATCATCAATTCTCAGCAAGGGATACTAATTCTTGATCATGGCCTTGTTTAGTTGACAGTAGTCAATGCAAAGCCTCCATGATCCGTCCTTATTTTGTATGAAAACAATAGGTGGGCCCCATGGTGACACACTAGGACGTATCAATCCCAGGTCCAACAACTCCTTCAGTTGCATTTTCAACTCTTGTAACTCCGGGGTCGACATCCGATAAGGTGTTCTTGCTATCGGTTCAGTACCCGGTTTTAGGTCTATAGTAAACTCCAACTCCTTTTCTGGTGGCATCCTAGGTAACTCCTATGGAAATACGTCCACAAATTCCTTCACCGCCGGAAGGTGCTCAAGACCTTCCTCTACTCCCTTCTCGTTTAACGCAAGGATCACATAAATATTGCACCCCTTGCGCATACTCTTCCGTAACTATAAGGAAGAGACGAACCTCAGGGAAACTCCCTGGTTTCATCCTACAATCACATGTCTTTGTCCTTTGTCATCGACCAAGCTCAACCATTTCGTCTTATAGTTGAGTATCACCTCATGCAATTCCAACCAATCCATACCAATCACGACATCATAAGATCCTAATATCGTGACGTATAGGTTGGCCCTTGTGACAAACTCTCCCAGGTTAAGGACACAGCCTATAACCTTTCCTCCAACCTTCTGTTTGGCTCCTGAAGCCATCTCTATGAATCTAAACTCGTCCTGTTCGACTACCTTTACCTTAATCCTTTTTAGCACTACACCAGAAATGAAACTCTCGGTAGCACCCGGATCTATCAAAACACTAAGGGTTTGGTCAGCGACGGTACCTATCATCTTGAGCACAGTTGACTGGTGCTCTGCCTGGTGGTTATTCACCGCTGCATGAATCCGATGGGCCTTGTCGATATCTCCCACTGTAGTGGGTCCGGCTGATCCGGACACTCTGGTCCTCTCCACAGGACAATCACGCTGGTAGTGTGGCTCCCCACACATCCAACACCCCTTCTTCGGCTCAGTAGTCCTCGTACCCAAATTAGAAGATGACGACCCACCGGCCTGGAACCCTGGTCTGTTCTGCTGAACAGGCCTAAACTATTATTGTTGTGGGCGATGCTGCTACTGATGTTGTGGTCCCCAATAAGGTGTTCGCTATTGAGGTGACGGTCGTCGGGGTGTAGTGAAAGTGGATCCCCTCTGGAAGCCATGATATCACGGTGTGTGTCTCACTGGTGTCTGGTGCTACTGGGTTCCAGATGAACCCTGCCCTACTCATCTCGCTGGATTCCTGGCCTGACCTCCACTGATAAGCTCCTCCTCTACTATGAGGGCCTTCTGGATGACATCGTGCAAGGTTTGAGCCATCAAAATCCTAACCTTTGCACGCAAGTTTCCGTTAAGGTCGAATATGAACCTGTTGACCTTAAGTCTCTCAGTGTTAACGTGCAAAGCATACCAGAGTAGCTCCATAAAATGGGCCTCATACTCGGGCACCGTACGACCTCCTTGTCATAATGCATTGAAATCATTGAGCTGACGCTTAATGAATTCCTATGAAAGGTACCTCTCTCGGAACCGTTCCTTGAATAGTTCCCATGACACGTCTTCAACGGCCATGTTCATCTATGGCAGGAGCATCTTCCACCATAGAAGAGTGCTTCACTTCAGTTGAAAGACCACCATGAGGACCTTCATGTTGGAGGTATAATTGCAAAGTGCGAAGCACATCGCCATGTTATCCAACCATGCCTTGGTGGCTGCACCATCTGGGGCACCAAAGAACTCGAGAAATTTGACCTTCTGAAGTTCACGGTGAATGCTACCAGTAATGGCCGGTGTGCGCGGAGGAACCTCAGCGGGTGTCGGGGCCCTGGCCTCATCTCTGTCCAAATGGTTGATTAGTGCCTCAGACATGTGTTGAAAGGATCTCATCATCTCGACTACATCGCCAACTGCTATCTTCTCTTGTCCAAGAACTTGCTCATCTCCCTGGGGGTTAGACCCCTTAGGTGTGGATGCTATTGGAGGCGTCGCGCCTCCTCCCCTAGCACCTCATCGTCTGCCTCCGCAGCATCCTCTAACCATGATTACCTTCACTCACACAATCAACTCGATCAACAACAGTATAATTAAATCATGTCAACAAAAGCCATAGCGATCCCAAGTCATGGGTTGAACCCGTTCTGATACCATATGTAGCGGACCTCCAATTTACGACGATAAACTCTTATATCAAGTGCAAATTTTTTTTTTTTTCAAAAGTATGTGTGCACATGTACAAGGTAAACAAACACATTCGACTCTGCGTCGCCACCCAATGACGAACAAGACGCAAACCAAAACGAACACAACAAGACGACATGAGACACACAACAAGTAACTGCATGCATTTAACGGCGATCAATCGACATTAAGTAAGACTAACTACCTGCCCGTCCTACCCTGCAATGGTTAGGACCTCCAAGACACATAAGCAACACTCAAGCCCAGGTTCCCATCGATTTTAACCATTTAAGGTCTCAGGGCTGGCAACTGTTCTAAGGAACATGGAGGTGTCTACATCCAACCCGAAAGAAGCAGACCAAGCAACCAAAGGATTGCAACCAAGTACAAAAAAAATTAAACCAAGTACTACAACCTATATGAGTCTTAAGGTCATTCCATTGTGCAACTTCAGATCATAACTCATCATCAAGGTACCCTCTAAAACAACATTCAAGGAACCTTATTGTACAAGTCTGAACTTCGACTGGTTTAACATTTAACAAGATAATTAGTCATTAGTTATAATCATAAATATAATGAATAGTTATAATTGTCATTTAACGCAATAATTAACATTTAATCTTTAATGATGGATCAATAATTAACGAATTATCCTAAAATCATCTGACGCAATCATTTTAAAATTTACATTAACATTCATTCAATGATCTAAACATATAATTCGATAGACAAAGATTATGAACCAATAATTGTCTCAACCATGCGATGATCATAACTCCATAATTAATGCAACATTCAAAATCCTTTATCGCAAGCACATAAGTAACATTAACATTAACTAAATGATCTAAAAGTATAAATGATAAAGTAACATTAACATTATCATCTAAATGTATAAATGTATAAAGTAACATTAACATTAACTTAAATGATGGCAATTGATTAAGAAGATCTTAGGAAGTATTTTTATCTCCTTTGAAAAACAAATGTTACAAGGACCAAATACATTTAATTAAAAATATCTAGTTTCTTACGAAAAGGATCAATAGAACAAACTCATTTATATCAATAGCAGAACAAATGATGGAATTATACAACAACTAATTGATAATGCTTGTTCACCAATAATACGAGAACCATTAATTACATGTAACTCTAATTCACAACAATAATCTGTTCATGTGAAATATACCTCCCACACTCTGAAGCAACTCATATGAGTACGCATTATTTACCAGCTAACTAGATTGTCTAGATCCAGATTCAACCACTAATTTACAATCAAGATAAGAAATGCCAACAGTCTAGCAAGTAAAATAAGCAACCCATCTTTTACCCAACCCCTTCCATCTAGCCATTAATTGATAACGAGCAACCATTTGAACTAGAAGGCTACCCTCAATAAACCAATAAGAAACTGACTAAATAAAGTAGTTAATAACATGACACTTAATATTAAATAACAGGCATTCAATGTAAAGTAAAAACAAGGCACAAGGAAGGAAGCGGTAATCAGCCTTTTAGTGAAGGTAATTCCGAACGGTAACCATATGATCTTCATGCTCCTAGAATGCAGTCATGTAATTAGAGCACATTGTAGTCACATTGTCACCCTTTAGATGCGAAGTCTCTCAACAAACAGTTATAGAAATTTGCAGAGTTTAGACATGGATTGTTGGATTACTGAGAGGGGGGGTGAATCAGTAAAAGAGCAATTTAGTCCCTTTTAACCATATAGTCCAAGTGCTATATCAATAAATAATTATTATCCAATAACTGCAGAGTAAATAAGCAATGAACAATAATACACATACACAGTACACCAGTGTTTTATGTGGAAACCCAAATCGGGAGAAAACCACATAATGTTTTTTCTTATATGTCTTGAAGAATTACATTCATTGGAAGCACCAACTTCCTTTGTTTTCTAGTTTCAACTGGAAGGAGGCTCCAACCCCATAGTTTCTCAGGCTACAACATGAGGGAAGCTCCAACTCCCCAATTCTTTGGATACAACCAGAAGGATGCTACAACCCCCTATGTTCTTCCGCTACAACTGGAAGGTGGATACAACCACTTGTCCTTGCCCCATCTTGCCACCCTGAAGTAGAAGTAGAATGATGGAACCACTGTCACACTATGACTGTGAGATATACCATTGTAAAGATGTACCAACAAATCTGAACCATGCATCAACCATGCATCAACCTGTAATCAACCTGTACCATAAACAAGTGCATCAACCATGCACCAACCTGTAATCAACCTGTACCATAAACAAGTGCATCAACCATGCACAATCCTGTAATCAACTTGTAC
>ML780655.1:654267-681141 GCA_009831015.1 Picea engelmannii | reverse complement strand
TTATTATTTACCTTTTAAAATCTCTTAAACCACTTTGATTACTTTGACCTTTTGGGGATTCTAGATGACATATGAGGGTCCTCCAACTTCGTAAGGCCATAACTCTCAAACCGTGAGGATTTATGTGACGTTCTACATACCACTAAAAATGGCATGACATGTAATATCCATATAGAATAGTATTATTTGAAAATATATCATAACTCGTACCGTTACCCATCAAACAAACTTGGGTCCATTATCCAAACCCGGGGTCTCCAACTTTTGATGGCCATAACTCTCTAACCATGAGGAATTATGTGACATTCCACATACCACTGGAAATGACACGACAAAAACTATCCATCTAGGATATTTTCCCTAACAAATTCACTTTCCTTCATCTCATTATTCCATAATTAAGCATGGGTTCTCTTACTCCACAAAGTGTCTTCCCGTGAGGGCTTTCACCATAAGGGGACCACTTTGGAGTTCATCCATATTTACTTCTTATCAACCATGAAAAAAAAATTATGAGTCATATTTACATCAAAAACTATTGGTTCCATTACCCAAAACTTTGTGCTATGGGTCTTTCTTCAAGGGTTGACATCAATGACAACCAACCTTAATCAACATGGATAACCATTGGGTGATTCATTATTTAATCAAGAATTGATTTTTTTTAAGGAGGTGGGAAAGGTGGAACCGTCAAGACTATATTCATCCATAATCATAATTTAGACAAAAAAAAAAACCAAGTGTAAATTAATTGTCAGGCCACGAGTGCCTTAAGCTATTGGCTGCACCATAAATGTTAGTGTAAGATGTCCCTATCTGGCAAAAGATTTCGCAGTTTTTACTCAGAGGGTTCCACTGCCAGAGAATCGAAAATCTAAGATTGTTGTTGCCCAAATCCTATGCCTAAACTAACGCTACCCCTCACGCACACCACGTTGATAAATGAATAGACTGCCTATCCATTATTCAGAGGCGTCGACCCCAAAACGAAAGTGTTGTCTATATCCCAAGGTAAAATGATGGCAAATTCCGTAATGAATGGCTGTCAGGCATATAATGTCGTGCATGGCAGGTAGTCGGGTAAACGCGGCCACCAGGGAAATGAGAGCTCTCTCATTCAACATTAAACGTAGGGTAAGGGTTGAACGTTGTTGGCAGGGGCGATTTCTTTTACAGTTGCAGAGACAAGTTGACAAGGGTTCCAGTGGAAGGCAGGGGCGATTCTAGTATGATTTTGTACAGTTGGAAGGGCAGCAAGATAGGATTTCAACAATTCGGTTCGGGCTTTAGACGAGTGGTAAACAAACCCTGTAGGTGGTAAGATTTACAACACAACGAAATTCAGGAAACAAATTTACAATCGAATGCCAATACGCCCATCACAGATGAATCCAATTTAATAGTTTGGTTTCTATGAAAATCGTAGTGGTATTAATTATATGGCAGTTACAGAACGATTGCCAATACAGTACAAATTCATTTTTTTTTTTTATCAAAAAGGAAGAGGTAATAAGTGGATAACGGATGACAACGAATTCGCCACTGAAACACCCCCAAATATGTATACAACAATGCATTTAACTAACAGAGTGTCAAGACTGTAACGCTACCATCCAAATTTTTAAAAGAAGATATAAAACGTCCGGGAAAATACAGCCACAAGAGTCACGCAGAAGAAAGGATCCCAACCAAGGAAAAGTAGAACCCCAACCAGAACACAGACCATAAATTTTTAGGCATTCAACGAAAGGGCAAAAGCCTAAGATAGAGTTCAACCATTATTACTGGGCAGAGGAAAATTGCAAAGAAAAACTATTCCGGCGATCAAAATGCACAACAAGGAACTTTGCCATCAATCCAGTTCAAGATTTTCAATGCACCAAGGAGAAAGACAACCATTCGAACAAGGAAAATAACAGAGGTAGTCATTTAAAGATGTAGATACAATAGACAGAGTACATATTATTTTTCCATGATTACAGTATTTCAACAACTGAGTCAACGTTTTTACAATAATAAAATTTTAATTGTCGAAGTAAATAATTATGCATTCTACTCTACCAAATAAAGATCATACCGTTGCCTTATCGCTTGCCTCAAATGACTCTCGCACGCTCCGTGCCACTCCCACTCGCCGACCATCGAGACCTCACCGGTACCTCCCAACCAACGATAGGGGTACTCTGCTTCCCCCTTATCCCTTCGAGCCACAAAGGGGCCACACACTATCCAGATGGTATGTCTATCTCCGAGATTACCTCACAAGGCTGAGCTACCACTCCTATCCGAGCTAAGAAATCCCAACTCCCCACAAGTAATCAGTCAATTCATAAAATGACAGCGTAACGTTATGCTAACAGTCGATCCCCCACTTCCGCCTCCTTCCTCTTCTTTATAGAGTTTTTGAACTTCCAAACTTTCCCTAAATCTCTTTTAATTTAAGTTTTAATGAAAATTTTCTAAAAATTCTCTGTCGTACAAGTGTCATTCATCCCCCACTTTCCTCCAAAAATTATTTTCTTTAATTTATTAATTGTCTCATTTCCCTCACCCACCTAGAGTTGCTCCTAAATTTACTCCTAGGTGTTCCTAGATTCTATTACAGGTTTAAATACTTTCCCTAAAATGAAGTTGCTAATTTAGTTCAATTTAGAAGGTTCTTAATTGCAGATTCTTTACAATGTCGACCTCGCTATTTACCATAAGTTCCCTTCTTTCATTTATTATGTTTCCTCCATCCCTTAGTTTCCTATTTTTTATTATTCTCTTCTTTCCCCTTTTTATTAGAGCCAAAATGGCAGTTGCACTATTTACTCTTTTCCTTTTATTATTAAATTCATATCTTTTTACACTTTCAGAAGTTAAATAATTTATTTCTTCTTTACAATTTTAAATCCACTGATTTTAATTAAATTCTTACTCTCTTCATTTTACCCCAAATTTTTTTATGAAGACTAAAACTATTACTTAAGTGGTTTTCAGTTTAAATTTTTATTTTTATTTTTATAGGGTCTTTTTCTTAAGGTTAGACAAAATTTTACCCTAGAGAATTTTTAGACTTAGGACTTAGATTCTGAACTGGGTGACATTTATTTAGGGAAGTTGTTTAAGAATTTATTAATGTGTTAAAAGTCTTAGGGCCATCTAGGTTTGTTTCTTCATAAATATCAACGCGACATGCCCTTCAGGATGCACCGCGTGCTCCAAGGGTGCCACTCACCTCGTTTGTTTCTTTTGCGCGACGTTCCCTTCAGGATGCACCACGTGCTCCAAGGGTGCCACTTGCTTCTTTTGTTTCTTTTATGCAAAGTTCCCTTCAGGATGCACCACATGCTCCAAGGGTGCCACTCACCTCTTGACTGATTGGTAGACATCAATAACCCCTAGAGTCAACACTCTGCCAGGTGAACTCGTTGGAGACTAAGGGCTTCTAAGGAATAAGGCCCCCGCCTTATTGCGCGCCCCTTAGAATCATCGTGAGTGATTATCGCAGTTTGTCCTCACAAAATCGTGGGTCCTCTTGAACTAGGTAATCGTTAACCTACAGTTCGAGCCATGGCGGGAGTGCTAGTAGGCTGTGGCAGGGCTGTTGTCCACACCTCTCCCTCAACCTCTCTGGTAGTCGTGTGTGGCCCCTTTACTCCATATGTGAGTCTAGTTGACAAGCTATCGTCAGCCTACATCATCAACAATCGTGTCAAAACATGTCCACATCATATCATATTATCAAATGTACTAAAATCACAATAGAACAATCAAGCCCCAATAGCACACTCCCTGACTCGATCTGGAGTCCAAGGGGTTTCGTCGATGCCTCTGCATCCTCAAGGTCTAAAACCCTGCACACTCAGTAAAACCGAGTCAATAACACCTGTCTATGTCAATGCAGTAAACATCATGTCATTTATCATAACGCATCATAATCAAGAACAAATTTTTTAATATCATAATATTCTGGATCACTTGCGAGCAAGTGTCCTCAAAGAATAAGTTTTCTTAGTGCACCAGAGTGGGATGTTACAACAGAATTGTCGGGATTGCCACCCAAGAGAGACATTGATTTATCTATTGACTTGATGCCTGGAGCTACTCCCATGTCCAAGACTCCATATAGAATGAGCACAATGGAGCTAAATGAATTGAAAATTCAATAGAAAAATTGTTGAAGAAGGGGTACATACACATGAGTGTCTCACTTGGGGTGCACTAGTTATTTTTCTGAAGAAAAAGGATGGAACCCTGAGGTTGTACATCGATTTCAAACAAACAAATAAGGTTACTATAGAGAAAAAGTATCATCTATAAAGTATCAATGATATTTGTATCAACTAAAAGGAGGAAAGATATTTTCCACGATTGACCTGAGGTTAGGTTACCATAAATTGAGAATAAGAGAAGAAGATACTAGCAAGATATCCTTCCAAATAAGGTATGGCCATTGTGACTTTATAGTGGTGCCATTTGGGTTGAAAAATGTTCCAACTAATTTTGTGTGTCTAATGAATGGAGTGTTTACAGATTAGCTAGACTTATTGGATGATATTATTGTCTACTCTAAGACAAAGGAGGAACATGTACATAATTTAAGAATGGTGCTACAAGTATTTAAAGAGAACTAATTGCATGCCAAGTTTAGAAAGTGCATTGTCTGTCAAAATCAAATCCACTATTTGGTCCATATTGTCTAAGAGGAGGGCTTAGTAGTGGATAGAGAAAATATTGAATCAATCTTAGGTTGGCCAACACAAAAGAACATTTTATAAGTGAGATCATTTATGGGTCTAAAGGGCTACTATAGTATATTCATGTAATGTTTCTCCAAGATCTCATATCCAATTAATTCATTACAAAATAAAGGAATAAAATTTGAATAGAACAACAAGTATGAAGAGAATTTCTAGCACCTGGAAAAACTATTAGCAAGTGCACTTATTTTAAAGATTGCATATCCAAATGAGGATTTTGTTGTGTGCACATATGCATGTAAAGAAGGACTTGGTGGATTCCTTACCCAAAATGGACATGTCATTTGTTATGAATCAAAGAAACTCAAAGGCCATAAAGGAATTATTCTACCCGTGACTTGGAGATTGAAACTATTTTTTATGCGTTGAAAATGTGGAGGAATTATCTCATGGGTGGAAAATTTGAACTAAGGATATACCACAGTGGTATGAATTTTTTTTTTGAGGAGCCAACACTAAATTGTATACAAACTAGATGGCTTGAATTTCTTAGCAAATGCGACTTTGAAGTCAAGCACATCAAGGGAAAAGAGAGTGAAGTGGTTGATGAAATTAGTAGAAGGCTTACACCAAAATTATGTGCAAGTTAAAGAAGGATTACACCAGGTTAATGTACAACAAAAAATTAAAGACTACGATTTGGAAGAGGATCAAATCCTCTTGTATAGGAACAAGGTGTATGCTCCTAATCCTTAGAAGTTGAGAAATTTAGTGATGAGAGAGATATGTAACATGAAAGTAAAGATAGAATAGGTGCAAGGTTTCCATTTTCCATAAACACTTCATACAAAGGGAAATGGATCCCCCGGCCTCATTCATCATCTTGGGAGAATGTTTCATCTATTCATTCCTTAGGGCTCAGGATGCAAAGGGTTGAAACCTTGATAGATTCATTTCCATGTGTAAAGGAGTGAAAAGAGGCCAATGGAGGGAGGAGTGGAATTAGTAGATATCTAAGATTTTGAAATCCTCATCTTGGAAGAATTATTTGGATATTTCTCAGATCAAAGGGAATGATGAGAGGGGCTACAAAAAATCAGGGTGATGGTGGAAATAAGGAAAAGAAGTGTGTACAAGTTTGAAGAGATAATATGAAACAGGTTTTGGGAGATGTTACAATGCGTGATGTTTTTTATTTTATTTAAAAGACACTGGAAAGAAAGTTACACATAAAGGAAGTTTCAAATAAATACATGTATATATGGATTGATAAGATGTGAAAAATTCTACTGGGGTACATGCCTTCTTTTCCTTTTTTAAGGAATGGGTAGCTATCCTTTTAATTAAGAACTAAGGATAATAAATAAACAAAAATCAACTAGGAAAATGGTAGGAGGTTCCTACAATTCTATCCCTAAGGAGATGGGCTCAATGTTTTGATCCTCGGTTGGAAAAAATACTAATCAACCAATTTGGGTAATACTACCTACCTATTCTTCCCTTAGAAATATGAAATATCATGGTGTTCAATACAATTGGAAATCTATTACAAGATTGTACATCAATCTCGAAGATAATACTTTCTCCAAACCCAATAGAGAAGTAGCCAAAATGATCGTGGGGATAGACCTTTGAGAGGGGCTTCCAGAGGTAGTATAAATTGTAATGGGAAAATGGAAATACTACCAAAAATTGCAATATTGGAGAATTAAATTTAGAAGTATAAAATTTCATGTTGATGAGAATTTGATGGGGAATTGTATGTGCTTTGAGGGAAAATGTGAATGGGAGAAAGTCTCAAAGAAAACATCGAGGAAGAGAAAGAACACACTAAGGGGGCGGGGAATTACACTAAAACTAATCATGGATTTATACTATGTAGCATGGAAGATGAGGTGGTCTATAAAGATATCCATAAGACCTCGTAAATGATAGGGGATTCAATACACAAAGATAAAGGATTAGCATAGGAGGAGAGGGAGGAAATGATGGAGCTCGTAAATGATAGGGGATTCAATGCACAAACATAAAGGGTTAGCATAGGATGAGAGGGAGGAAATGATGGAAGAAAAATATTAGAGGATAGAAAAATATTTACAAAATGTGTGAAGAAGAGAAGATGATTGAAATTTGAAAGTAGACCTAGAGGAGGTAAATAGATTTCTAGTCAAGAAAGTTAAATTTATGATGCTAATTACTACATCCCATCATGATAACAATATTGGCTCTAAGAACAATTTAGAAGAGGCTCAACTAAATTCACTAAACCCTACAATCAAGAAGATAAATGTCCACGTGACTCTTAATAAGTCCCCTATAATAGGTAATAGGTAGCCACCTTCCCCGCCTACCTAATGCATTTTCTAATATTAATATCCTTGTCTAAGATTAATTAATCTCCCTTGCTTATTATTGTAACATTCAATAATTTTCAATTAAAAAAATTAAAAAAAAATCTTAATCATTATTTAATTAAATAGTTTCTTACATTTCAAAATTTTCTTTTAATTTCATATTAGATTTGTTTATTTTTATTAGTTGTATTTAGTTTTGTTTTAAAATACTTTATTAATTATATTTGGTTTTGTTTTAAAATAATATAATAAATTTTAATATAGTTTAGTTTCAATTTTAGTTTATTGTTATTTAGTTGTACAATAACAAATTAATATCATTTGGTTTTTTTTTTTAAATATTACAATAAATTTTAATATAGTTTAGTTTTAATTTTAGTTTATTGTTATTTAGTTGTACAATAAAACATTAATATCATTGCATTATATATAATAATAAAGTGCTTACATTTTTGGGATTGATTGTGCATAGGAGGAGAAAACATTAATATCATTGCATTATGTATAATAATAAAGCGTTTACATTTTTGGGATTGATTGTGCATAGGAGGAGAGGGAGGAGATGATGGAAGAAGAATATCAGAGGATATTAAAATATTTACACAAACTGTGGAGAAGAGAAGATTATCAAAATTTGGAAGTGATCAATAAAACATTAATATCATTGCATTATATATAATAATAAAGTGTTTACATTTTTGGGATTTATCGTGCATAGGAGGAGAGGAAGGAAATGATGGAAGAAGAATATTAGGGAATATTAAAATATTTCCACAAAGTATGGAGAAAAAAAGATTATCAAAATTTGGAAGTGATCTAAAGGTGGTAGATAGATCTTTAGTCAAGCAAGTTAAATTTAATAAGTGATAGAAAAATATATAATAGTAAAGTGTTTATATGTTTCAATTGATGGACATATGAGGAGAGGGAGGAAATGATGGAAGAAGAATATTAGGGAATAGAAAAATATTTACATTACAATATGTGGAGAACAAAAATTAGACTTTGAAGAATGAATCTAAAGGTCACATAATTGTATTAATACATTTATTATATTGATGTATAGTACAATTAACACTTTATCTTTACTCAACAATATGAAATTACATTTAGAAAGTGAAAATGACAAATAAACCATGAATTTTATTAATATTTTAGGTAAAACAATTTATATTAAATTATAGTTTGATCAATATTTTTTAAAATAAAATTTTATATTATTAAAATATCATAAATTTTCCATAATAAATCAAATTGTATATATTTTTAATCATTTCCATTATATTAATAATTATCACGGTAGATCCAACTTAAACCTTATCTATAAGCACATAGTGATCAAATTTTTTTATGTCAACTACATATATGTATTTAATTATTTAATTTTATTTTATTTATAGTTGTCACAAAATGTGACAACATCTTCCCCCATACTCTAATTACCAAGAAAAAATTACTTACTACATCTACATCAATTATAAATATATAAGTATATAAGAATTATTAAAATCCTATTATCTACATTTAGTATATTATAAAAATTATAAATACATGGTTAATCTAATTATACCTTTTATTGCTAAAATTTAATTCAATTTAGTAAATCCTATTGAAGTTATAGTTTGGAGTACAACAGCAGTAATTTTAACAACATTGCGTCACTTGAAGTGTTCAGTATATCGACATGTTTGGCAGATACCGAAATCCTTTCGTGGACCTATCTGCATGTAAAAAAAAATCCTTTCCTGGGCCTAGCTTACGGTCTTCTCATAAGACTTCATAAGATTTGTGGGGTAGTCAAATATACTTTTATTTATTTTAATTTTTTAATTAAATTGAAATATATTTTATAGTTATCTGATCGAAAAGTGAAAATGATGAAGGTAAGGTGGTTATTATATTTGTATATAAAATATAAATGTGTACATAAAATATTACAATAAATATAAACATTAACATAAAATTATGTAAACATTAATTACCATGATGATTAATTTTCATTGAAACTTAATTGGTTTATTTTAAGAGGGTAAGGGTTTACTAGCAATTATTTAGAATTTTTTTTCTATGCTGAAAATCATTATGAGAAGCTTTCCAAGATCACCATGTAGTTTTGTTGAGCTAAAAGGTTTGGAAGGTTGGTAGTGTGAAAGTGTGAAAGTGTTTTTCATATTCAACCTTCTTAGTGGCAAAGCTGACACATTCTTTCATTCCATGAAATTTTAGGATTGGACCAACACCTAGTTTCACTATGGAGCTTGCGAGAAATTGTTCTTATCTTAGCAATGCTTATTTTTTTCTTTACACTTATCAAAACAAAGAGATAATTTTGATCTTCTAGAGTAGGACCGATAACATCCTTATAATACCTTAATTTAGTTTTTTCCTCTAACTCTATCACACTACAATTTCTCCTTAAATTTTGATTTCATGATATATTTATTAATATCCTTAAATTTTGTAAAATGGTGTCTTCCATGCTTTCCCAATAGCTTAGACAAAACTAGGAATCTTTATGCCATCCTCCCTTGAGTCCATGGTGGTTACCACTAGATTTTGAAGCACTTTTAGGAAGCCTCTTGTCTTCCAGGTTGTTTAAATTGTTTTTATACATTAGGTATCTAGTGTTGGAAACATGCCAACGAATTTCCTCATGCAGTCACATGCACATGCATGCAACTATGTTAATGTGCATGCATGCAATCTATTTATGAAATGCTCATGTAACTATGTGATCTATTCATGATCAGTTTGTATAACCTAGTGATAGATGGTCTATATGTGAGCATACCCATAGAGGTGGAGCAACGTGAGTGCAAGTGTGTGCAAGGAGCAGAGAGAAAAGTGTGTAAGGAGAGGATGATTGTATTCCTATGAAGACTATTATAATTCTCCCTTGAATAACAAGAATATTGATAATCATTTCCTGTGGTTTTTTCCTTCATTGGGTTTCCACATAAATCACTTTGTCAAGTGTATGATTGATGTGCTTGGTTTAATGTGTGTTTGATCTTGCTTATTTTATGCTCTGTTATATTCTATGTTTTGCTTCCATTGTCTAACAAGTGGTATCAAAGCTTAGAGTTGAAGGATAAAATAGAGAAGGAGAAGAGAATCTAGTCATTGGATCGAAGAGTTGAGCCGAGTCGAGTCAAGTGAAGTGGACAGTTGTTTCTACTAATGGCGAAAGTGAAAAGTTCCAAGTTTGAGGTGGAAAAGTTCAGTGGTAAGAATAGCTTTGCGCTATGGAAGCTCAAGATGTGAGATATGCTTTTGCAACAGGGATTGCAAAAGGCCTTGGTTGGAAAGTCAAAGAAACCAGCAAAAATACCAGATGAGGACTGGGAAGATATGAATGCAAGAGCCCTTGGTATTATTCGTTTGTTCCTGGAAGATGAGGTGTTGTTTAACATCGTTGAAGAGATGACAAAAATAGGTTTGTGGACCAAACTAGAGAGTCTGTATATGATAAAGAACTTGTCAAACATAAACTTCTTGAAGAGGCAGTTTCACAGGTTGTGTATGAAAGAAGGTACAAAAATTGTTGATCACTTGAATGTTTTCAATACTTTGATTTGTCAATTAACTAATATGGAAGTACAGTTAGAAGATGAGGAAAAGTAAATTACACTATTGTGTTTGTTGCCTGAGTCTTGGGACCATCTGGTCACAACTGTGTGGTTTAACACAACATATGCCATTGATTATGACATTGTTGTGGGATCTTTGTTGTCTGAGGAGATAAGGAAAATATATGGTAAAGAAACCTCAACAACAAAAGAAATGGTGGTCAGAGGTCGATCTACAGAAAGAGGGAAAATTCAGAGGGGTATGTCAAGGTCTAAGTCGAGAGGCAAGAAGAGTAACGAAAAATGTTGGTTATGTTGAAAATATGGGAATCTCAAGAAGGATTGTTGGAAAAGACAGAATGCATCCAAGGAGGACTCCAAAAAAGAATCAAAGGAAGATAATGTAGCAGAAACAAGTTTAGGTTCCAGTTCATGTATGGTTGATGAGGTATTGTCTACTTGTGATGTTTCACATCAACATCAGCATTGGTTGTTATATTTTGGTGCATCCAGCCACATGTGTCTTCATAGAAAATGGTTCTCAACGTACCAATCTATTGATGATGGTGTTGTTTTTATGGGAAATAATGTTTCTTATAAAATTGTTGGAGTTAGTAGCATCCAGATTAGAATGCATGATAGTTCTGTAAGAACATTAACATATGTAAGACATGTACTTGAACTTAGAAAGAACTTTATATCTTTGGGAGTTCTAGATTTTGTTGGTTACAATTGTATAACTCAAGGTGGAGTATTGAAGGTGTCCAAAGGCATCTTTGTATTCATGAAGGAAAATAGGATCGGGAACCTTTATCATATTGAAGGAAGGACAAAGGTAAATCAAGCAGTGGTAGCATCTGAGGATGCAAGTGAATCTGTTCATTTATGACATCAGCGTTTGGGTCATATGAGCAAGAAAGGGATTAAGGTATTGATTGATCATAAGTCACTTCCAAGTTTGAAGTTTTTGAATTTGAATTTCTGCAAGTATTGTGTTTTTGGAAAACAATGTAGACAAAACTTTAAAGAAGGAAGGTATATAATCAAAGGTATCCTTTGTTAATTTCATTCATTTATTTGGGGACCATCCCCTACAGTTTCTCTTCGAGGATCGTCATATTTTGTGACATTTACAGATGATTACTCTAGGAAGGTTTGGGTCTATTTACTTAAAATAAAAGATGAATGTACTTAATACTTTTAATAAATTCACATATTTGGTTGAAAAGAGCACTGATAGGTCAATCAAGTGTTTAAGGACAAAAAATGGAGGTGAGTTCACATCTGTGGAATTTGAGAACTATTGCAAGGAAGATGGGATCGAAAGACATAAGACCACGGTTTATACTCCTCCGCATAATGGTTGATCCAGAATATATTTGCAGAATGAAATGAATACATATTATTATCAAAATATGTTTAACAAAGAATAACAGATATACAGTAAAACTAGTTTCTATTCAATAAGGAAATAAGTTGAAACTGTAAAATGCAGCATAAACAACCTTGCTAGAATGGTGGCGGCGTATCTCTGAGAAGAGATGTGACGGTTATGCTCACTCTAAAGAATATGATTAAAATGAGGCTCCGAAGGCATTTTTAGAATAAATAGGAATGTCAAAAAACTTAGACATCCAAAAAACCTAACCCTAGGAGATGAAGCGTCAAAAGTCATGTGGGCCTCATTTGGGTAAGTTAGTACATCAACTTCTTGGGGTCATAACTTTTGCATATGATATTCATTTTAGGTGCACGGTAGCCCATTGGAAACTTCTATCGAAGGAATACACATTTTTTTTAATCTATCAAAGGTCATTTTGATTGTTGTGAGCCCTAAAAAACAATGTTTAGGGCCTCAAAACGACCCTGCAAGTTAGGGACCTGAAAACTAGGGAAAAAACTGCCAAACTAGAAAAGTGACAAAATGAGCCAGTTGGAATAGGTGGGAGGCCATTGACATCCATATGGATCAATCCTCCCACCTTAGGAATAATTTTTCTTTAGTGTGTTGACTTCCCTCATTAGACGAGGAAATTTCTGCTGAATTTGGCCCCGGGTGAGTCACTTGCCTTGGTGTTGGAGTTGCCATGCTTTGACAACTTGATAAAGTTGGATCCTTTGCTGGTGGGTGCCCTTGATTTGTTTTTCCAAAATATGATCACTAGATGCATGTTGTATGCAGTCGGGGTTGATCTATGTTTTTGTCAGTTGTTTTGTTATCTCTGAGGTGTCCAATAATGGTGGGAAATATAGTCAAAGGATATTCACGTTCAACACTGGGTGTAAGCTAAGGAAAGGAGGAATGTTGAGATTGAAAGAATTATCACCCAAAACATTGGTGATGGTGTACAGACCATAACAGAGTGGGAAAATATTCCGATGGGGTCATGTAAGGCGCTCTTTCTGCAAGTGAAACCAAAAATTTTCGCCCACCTTAAACTTATCTGGCACCCAGTGTTGATCATGGAATTGCTTGTACTTGTCATTGGAATTCTATAGGATATCCTGAACCTATTGGTGGATGTGTTGGATATTCTCAATGAACCGGGTGGATTTTTCAACTTCAGTTGGAGTAGAAGATGAGTCGGCCGAGGCGAACGCAAGGGGTAGTACAACATCTATGGGACCCAATGGTTGGAATCCCAACCCCACCTGAAAGGGGTTGTGGTTGGTTGAGATATGAATGGCTTGGTTGTATCTATGTTGAACATAGGGGAGACTCTCATCCCATGTACGAGGGTGCTTGGAATTATACATGCGTAGGATATGCACGATCATTCAATTTACGACCTCGGTTTGGCCATCTGTCTAGGGGTGGAAGGTCGTGGAATTGGTGAGCTCGATGTCTAGCAGTGACCAAAGGCTTGACTAGAATGTTATAATAAATCGATTGTCCCAATATGAAAAAATGGTTTTTCGAATTCCAAAATGTACCTAGACTCATTCAAAGAAAATCTTGGCAGTTGCCTCTGCTTTGATGCTCTTCTTCCAGGCGGCCAGAATCATCATCTTAGAAAAGCGATCCACAACCAAAAAAAAACAGTCATTTCCCTTCTTGGTGGACGGGAGGCCCAACATGTAGTCCATTGAGATGGATTCCCATGTCCTTTCAGGAGTAGGAAGAGGGGTGTACATGCCCTATTTCTTAGTGGTCAGTTTGGCAATCATGCAGGCACTATAGGAACTGATATACTTTTTGACCTCCTATCGAAGTTTCGGCCAGTAGAAATGTTTCTGCATCATTTCCGTTGTCTTTTCAATGGCGAAGCATCCTGCCACCCGACTATAGTGGTCTTCCCAAATCGGCTTCACTAACTCGCTTTATGGAATGCAGATATGGACCAGATAGCACAACAACCCATCCTGAAGATGGAAATTAGCAACAACTATGTTTGCGCCAACATTTGGTAGGTGGTGGAAAAGTGTGGATCTGTCTCATAGAGTTGGGTCCATCCATAGGTCTCATGGCCGCAAGAGTCTAGCACCGTGCTGAGTGTCGCGGCTGGCAGTCTGTTGAGGCAATCATCGATGCAGTTGGTTCTTCTCATTTTATAGTTAATGTTCAGGTGGAATTGTTGTAAGTATGTGGACCACTTCTGATGGTGGCCATTCTACAATTTTCCTTGTGCCTACATGAACTACAATGGATTATGATCAGTGTGGATGAATGTCTCCTTCCCAAGAATGTAATGTCTCCACTGGTGCCAGTATTACACAATGGAGTACATTTATTTGTCGTAAGTAGGGTACTTATAGACAACATATGATAGTGTATCACTATGATAAGCCATGGAGTGGCCACATTGAGTGAGAATGACGCCCACAACATAGTCTAAAGCATTTTTCTTGATCTTAAAGGGTTGTTGCAGGTTTGGTAGTGAAAGGGTTGGGGTTGAGCACAAGAGCTACTTCAAATCATCGAACGCTTGTTTTTGGGACTGGCCCCACACAAATTTCTCCTTACCACCACCCATGGTTACTTGGTTGAGGGCCCATGAAATATGGGAGAATCCCAACACGAACCTGCGGTAGAAATTGGCAAGGCCTAATAAGCTTCAGAGCTCAATGAGGGTGGTTGGAGTTGGTCAGTCACGAATGACTTGGATTTTGGCTATATCCACATATACGCCATGTTTATCAATGATGTATCCCATGTAATGAACCCTGTACATGCCGAAGGAGAATTTTTCCAAGTTGGAGTAGAGTTGGTGTTGTCGTAGGGTGTGCAAAACCTGTTGAATATGCTGCAAGTGTTCTGCCCAAGTCTTGTTGTAAATGAGGATTTCATATAGATACACCACTACAAAAGTATTGGTGAATTGTTGTAGGATATTTTCCATCATCCTCATGAAAGTGGTTGAAGAATTTGTCAAACCAAAGGGCGTGACCAACCATTCAAAAATACCTTCCTTTGAATTGAAGGTGGTATTTCATATATCTGTTAGTTATATTGGGACCTGGTGGTATCTAGAATTCAGATCAATTTTAATGAATTATTTGGCCCCCGTGATTTGATAAAGGAGGTCATCGATTCAAGGAATCAGGTACCAGTTTCTGACTGTGATTTTATTCAGGTCCCGGTAATCAATGTAGAGTTGCCAAGTTCCATCTTTCATCTATACCAACATGATTTGGCTCCCGCAAGGTGATGAGTTGGGACGGATGTGCCCCTTGTGGAGAATTTATTGGATCGGTTGCTTGATATCCTCATTTTCTAACAGAGAGTGGTGGTAGATTGGCCCATTTGGAAGTGGTGTGTCGGGGGTCAAATTGATGGGGTGTTTGACCTAACAATGTAGAGGTACCCTAGTAGGGGAGGAGAATATATATGAGTATTCTTCCATGAACTTATTCACTTGCTTATGTTGTGTGGAGAGGACGGTCATAGAGACCCTGGATGTGGTTGTGGTATTTTTCTAATTCTGAGAGAGTCTGAGAGATGGACTTTCTGCATTGCTTGGTAGCGATCAAGGAAATAACATTGAGTGGGACTGCCTTGGGTATCCTGTACAATTTCTTGTTGAAAGTAATAATAACACTGTGAGGCCTAGACTCATATACAGCATGACATTTCCAAAAATATGGTTGACCCAAAATAAAAATACAAACTTCAAGAGGGGAAACATAACAGAATACCTCACCTTTGAAGGGCTTGATGTCGTATGACAGGCGGCATTGTTGGTTGACATGGATGTCTCTTCCTTGGCGAAGCCATCCGATGTTGTAGGGTTGTGGGTGTGGCATTGTCAGCAAGGTGAGTCGCTTGAAAATCTCTGTTGAGATGATGTTCTTTTGGCTACCTCTATCAATAATGAAGTGCAGCAGGTTACCCTTCACCCTCATCTATGAATTAAAAAGGTACTTGCCTTCCTTTGGATCATTTGGTTCACCGGGCTGGATCTTGGTGGTAGAAATGGTAGCACTAGGTTCTGCATCAATGATTCATCTACTCCTTTCTAGTTATGACTCAGATTCATAACTTGCATGTGATTAAGATGATTTCACCTCAGCCACCAGCAACTGCTTTGAGCAACAATCAGCAGTGTTATGCCAGGGGCTCTTTTGGAAGTCACACCACTTCCCGGTATCTTTCTTTGTCTTTCCATTGTACTTATTTGTTTGTGGCCTGGACTGGTTGTACGTATTTGTTGTTTCCTTTTTTCTATGGGTTGGGGCTGCCCTTTCCTAGATTTTTCTATGAGGGGTTCCCAGGCCCAAATTGTTGCATCTTTTGTTTGAGCTTCTGCTCAATTTTGATGGCATCTTGGTAGGCCATGCCTAAGGATGAGATGTCTAGAAACTCAATTTCAACCTGGATGTATCTATGTAGATCGTCACGATACTTGAGCACCATATGTCACTCAGAATATTTGATACCCATCTTGGTGCGCAAGGTATGGAAGATATTTGTGAACTCAAGCACCGCTTGGTCTCTTTCCTACTGCAGTGTGTTCCATTTTGTGTACAGGTCACCATAACTTCCAACAGGGTAGTATTGTTCCTTAATAGCATCCCTGAAGGATTCCCAGGTGACTGTGATGGTAAAGAATGAGGGTTCCTTTGTTTCCTTTTTCTCACATAAAGTTTCCCACCAATCTTTGACATGGGAGACAGATCTTCTAGCATATTCAACCATTTGTCTACCATATCTACATCTATATGACCTTAAAATATAGGAATATCGAAGTTTGTTTGTACCTTGAAGGGGACAGTGCCTCTATTTGAGGAAGATTTGTCACCTATTGGTAGTCACCGAAGGATTTGTGCAAAACTTTCCATCATCTCGTTCCTCTGTTGCGTGAGGGATTCCTCGAGAAACATTTTGAAGGGATCTCTTGTCCCATCGAATTTCTTTTCTTATTCCATGAGAGGTCGTCTGGGTGTGTGATATCTTTTTTTCTCAATATAAACAAGCTCGAGACCCAATTCTTCGTACCTTGACCTCATTAGGGACATGCATTAAGAACAAGGAAAAGACCACTCCAATACCATTGGTCTAGAATATATTTGGATAACTAAATGAATACATATTATTATCAAAATATGATTAACATAAAATAACATATATACAGTAAAATTGGTTTCTATTCAATAAGAAAATAAGTTGAAACTATAAAATGTAGAAAAAACAAGCTTGCTAGAATGGTGACGACTTATCTCTAAGAAGAGATATGATGGTTGTGCTCGTTCAAAATAAGATGATTACAATGACACTATGAAGGAATTTTTACAATAAATAGGAATTTCAAAAACCCTAGACATCTAAAAAACCTAACCCTAGGAGATGAAGTGCCAAAAGTCATGTGGGCCCCATTTGGGTAAGTTAGTACATCAACTTCCCAGGGTCGTAACTTTTGCATACGATACTCATTTTAGGCACACAATAGCCTGTTGGAAAGGTCTATCCGAGGAATAAACATTTTTTTGCTACTTATAGAAGGTCATTTTGATTGTGGTGAGCCCTAAAAAATGTTTTTTAGGGCCTCAAAACGGCCCTGCAAGTCAAGGACCCAAAAACTAGGGAAAAACTGCAAAACTGGAAAACTGCCAAAATTAGCCAGTTGGAATAGGTGGGAGGCCACCCACATCCATCTAGATCAATGGTTTTGTTGAACGCATGATTATGACTCTTCTAGAGAGAGCAAGGATCATTCTCAGTAATGCCAAGATGCAGCATGAATTGTGGGCAGAAGCAGTTCTTACAACATGCTAATTGATAAATCGGTCACCATCAACTGCAATAAACTATAAGATTCCAGAAGAGGTATGGATCGGTCATTCGTGTGATTTTTCAAATCTGAGAATATTTGGTTGTGATGCTTATGATCTTATTTCTAAAGATCAATGTTCTAAGTTAGATCCTAGATCAAATAAATATGTCTTTGTTGGTTATGGTGATGGAGTTAAGGATTATAGACAGTGGGATCCTAATGCCCACAAAATCATTATAAGAAGAGATGTAGTATTTGATGAATCCTCACTCTTAGAATTAGAATTGGTAGATTTTGAAGTGAGACAAGAACAGGTACCGCAAGTTCAGCAAATGTAGTTGGAAACTCAACCATCTTCAGAAAGGCAGGAGAATGAAGAAGTTCTAGAAGAAGAAGATGAATATGTAGATGTAGAAAATATCCAGGAAACTGAGGATATTCCTTAACCATCTCTGAGGAGATATTCACGAGTCATGAATCCTCCTACAAGGTATAACGATTATGTTTCATCTATGGATTTAGTTTCTATTAATGGAGAACCTAGTTGTTTTCAGGAAGTAATTAAAGTATCTGAAAGTGCTCAATGGAAGAAAGCTATGAAAGAAGAAATGGATGTCTTTTAGGGACCTAACCCCTCACATAGGTAGAAAAATATATCCATATGTAATAAAGGTCAATATTAATAAGGCCTTGCAATAATGTAGAATAAGTCGAATGTAAGAAGACCTAATAGAAGCTTTCGCTTCTGGAAGGATCTTCCTCTAGACGGTTCTTTTGATAGACATATTTAGTATAAATAGGAGTCAAGGGTATGAGAACCCTAGTTTGGATATTATTGTAATAGAGCTGTTCTCGACTGGAGGTTGCCCCCTCGAAGAGGCAAGTGAACATTGCTCTCAGAATCAAAGTGCTCTTTCTAGTATTATTCTGATATCATTTTAGTGTTATTGTGGTGTTGTTCTGGTTATATTGTTGTTTATATGCCATTTCTAGCATTTTATTTTTCTTCTGCATACTTTTTATATCTGGAATATTACAAGTCGTATCATAGCACTTTCCTTGGTAGAAAATTGTGGGTTAATTTTTTTCAGGGTAGAGACATATTCTGGCGTCTTTAAGCTACAGAGATTTTTCGTTATGCACATAAACCCACGGTTGAGGGATTCATATACGCAGGAAATACAAGTGTTACTTAAGAGCACATTTGTTGGCCACCCTTGTAACCCTTGTTGTTACCCCTTCAAGTGGTACCACATCAGACAACACCTGTATATGAATCAGCCTAGATTTTCTGAATCCCTTTTTAGATAAATCGATCAGTCGCCTGACTACTATAGTTTCACTGACAAAAAACTCGGGAAGATACTCTCTAGTACTTGGGTAGTTGGGTAGTATGGCTAAGGGAACAGTCTAGCCTCCTTAGTTGGTGCCCAGAGATATTGTGTCAAGTACTACTATTGGACCCTACATGTATATCAAAGAGTTATAGCACAGGGAAAACCCTTGACTGTAGAACCCTTGAATACCTAACCCTTGGGGACAGAAAAAAAACACAAAACAGACAATATCTATCATCGTGCAACTGTGTTCGAGTTTCCAAATCACTACACATTTCTTCCTGGTTAAGAATTTTGGCATTTCGTCACTGCAGTATTCTTTAGACTAGAGTATAACTCCGCAACTGTTAAAAAAAAACAATCTGGAAATTTTTGCACCATTATTTGAGACCTATTCCATTGGATTTATCTCTTCGCCCTTATCACATTCATACCTATAATTTTTCAGCAAAATTGTTGACCCCACCCCCCCTTTTCGGTTCCCTCATCATCATGGCCCATACCCGTAGCTAAGACTTGGAAGCTCGCTTCAATACCTTGCAATCTAATTTCATAGAGACCCAACAAGAAGTGACACAACTCAATGCCAATATTTCCACCATCAATAAAAACATGCATTCCTCCATTGTTGAGTCAATCACCGAACTCAAATAAGACCTCAAACAATACATGACTACCCATCTTGAATCTTTCATTTTGATGATCTGCACCAAGTTGCATATCCCTGCAGATCCCCCTTTATCTGACCCACCTTTGCATATCGAAGCTGAAACTTCCTCTGATTCCCACAATTTTCAGCCCGATCACTTTCATCATGACCTACGCCTTCAGCGGGTGGATGTGACCAAATTTTATGGCTCATATCCCACTGGTTGGGTAACTCAAATGGAACATCATTTCTCTTTGTATGACATTACAGATGATTTGGCCAAACTCTGGTATGGTGTTCTCTATCTAGATCAAGAAGGTTGACAATGGTGGCAATGGAGAAAAACTTCTCATCAAGGGTATATTTCTTGGACACACTTTGTGGTAGAAATTTATGAACGCTTTGACACTGACACCAACCATTTAGGTCATTTGACAAAGTTGAAACAATCTAGAACAATGGAAGACTTTATAGCTTCTTTTGAGTGACTGACTTTTCATACAGAGGGCATGTCTGATGATTTTTTTCGAGAATGTTTTATCAATGGTCTCAAGGATGAGAATTGTGCCCGTGTCCTCATGGCTCAGCCTTAGAGTTGGGTGGAGGCTACTAAAAGAGCTAAGGAAGCACAACAGGTTGTCTCTTCTCAAAACCATAAAACCTCATTTATTCCTCACACTAAACTAGTAAATCCCACTTCTCCTTCTGCTCCACTAAATATCCAAAAATTGACCAGGGCTTAAATGGTTGAATGCCAACTCAAAGGCCTTTGTTATAATTGTGATGACCAATATTTTTTGGGCCACAAGTGTAAGGAAAAAAATATTTTTATGGCCATCTCGAAGGATATTTCGGAAGAGTGATGTTGAAACTCCCCTTGTGTCTGAGTCACCTGAACCCACTAACATAACCCCCCCCCCTTAGACCCTACTGAAGTAGAACCGGTCATTTCCCTAAATTCTCTCACTGGCTTCTCTTCTCCCCAAACCCTCAAGCTAATTGGTTACATCAAGCATAGGAAGGTCATCATTCATTTTGATAGTGGAAGAACCCATAATTTTATTCATCGCCACATTGCCCAAGAAACTCATTGCTATATCCATGCAGTCAATAATTTCCAAATTGTGATTACCAATGGGGGCTCCATGAAATGTGGAGGGAATTGTGAAAATGTGTGTCTTCAGATTGGTGACTACCACCTAAAATATCATATGTTTTCTATCAACATGGGCAGTTGTGAAATTGTGTTGGGTGGAGACTGGCTAAGGACTTTGGGTCCCATTCTCATGGATTTTAAGAAATTAACCATGCAATTCGACTAGGAGGGACAACAATATAAGTTCCAAGGCATCACCATCGGTTCACTTGGGATCATTAGTTCCTATCGCATGGAAAATCGTCTCAAAAAAGGTCATTCTGACGTTATTGCCCAACTCCATGCCATACAAGAAACTGATACACCCTCTATGATGCAAGACCTACTATCCATCCTCTCTAAACATCAAGTGGTCTTTTCCACTCCCCAGGGACTCCCTCCTTCCTATGGTGTTCATGATCATTCCATTCCCCTTGTACTATGAATCCTTCCTCCCAATATTCGTCCTTATCGTCACCCTTTTTCCCCAAAAAATGAAATTGAGAAAATGGTTCAAGAACTTCTTAACGTGAGCATTATCCACCCTAGTACGATCCCCTACTCTTCTCATGTGGTCATGGTCCTGAAGAAATAAGGTTCTTGGTGCATGTTTTCTGACTTCCACGCCCTCAACAAACTCACCACTAAAGATAAATTTCCCATTCCTGTCATTGATGACCTCTTGGATGAATTGAGTGGTGCCTAGTTCTTTACTAAAATTGATCTTCATTCAGGCTACCATCAGATACATATGAAAGAGGCAGACAATCCTAAGACTTCCTTTAGAACTCATGAGGGCCACTATGATTTTTTGGTCATGCCCTTCGACTTGTGTAATTCCCCCTCCACCTTCCAAAGCCTCATGAATCATGTCTTCCGTCCTTTTCTCCGTCATTTTGTCTTTTTTTTTTTTTGATGATATCCTCATCTATAAAAAAACCTGGACAGACCATCTTCCTCATGTGGATCGAGTTCTCCATCTACTCTCTCCACACTAACTTTTCCTGAAACAGTCTAAATGTGCTTTTGGCACCTCAGAAGTCGAGTACTTGGGTCATCTTGTTGGCAAGGACAACATCAATGTGGATCCTAAAAAGATTGAATTTGTGCAAGACTGGCCTCATCCAAAGACTCTCAAAAGCTTGCATGGATTTCTGGGCTTAATAGTTTATTATCGCAAGTTTGTTAAGAATTATGGAAAGATTGCGGCACCTCTCACTGCACTCCTTAAAAGGAATTCTTTCACTTGGACTCCAGTAGTTGCTCAGGATTTTCAAACCTTGAAGATGGCCATGTGCACCACCCAATTCCTAGCCTTTCCATATTTCACAAAGACCTTTGTCCTGGAATGTGATTCTTCAGGGAAAGGAATTGGCATTTTCCTTATGCAAGAGGGTCAGCCTTTGGCCTTTACCAACAAACAATTGTCTGAAAAAAATTTGGGCAAATAAATCTATGAAAATAAAATGTTGGCTATTTTTCATGTCCTTGATCTATGGTTCCCTTATCTATTGGGGCAATGCTTCCAAATTAAGACACATCATCAAAGCCTCAAGTATTTTATGGAACAACTCATTTCCTCCCCAGATCAACAAAAATGGGTGACTAATCTCTTTGGATATGATTATGAGATCATTTACAATAAAGGAAAAGACAATGTGGTTGCGGATGCACATTCCTAAAAATATGAAGATGAAGGATCCATTTTTTCTCTCTCCTTCATTGTACCATATTGTCTCCAATTCATTCGCCAGGAATGGCTACACGATCCCAAAAGTTCACATATGATACAACAATTGCAGTCCACTTCTCCAATTTCCCCAGGGTACTCTTGGATCCATGATGATCTTCAATACAAAGGTCATTTGTATTTAAGTAAACAATCAAAACTTAAATCCACGGTACTTTCTGAGCTTCATGCTACACCCACAGCTGGGAACTCCGGGTTTACCAAAACCTATGACAGGGTCAAAATTTTTTTTTTCTAGGATGGTATGAAACAAGATGTTCATAATTTTGTAGTTGAATGTGATGTGTGTCAACGCAACAAGGGCAAGACAATCAAATATCCTAGCACACTACAACTGCTTTTGATTCCACCTGCTATTTGGAGGGATATCTCTATGGATTTTATTATAGGCATACCTAAATCAAGAAATAAATCAGTCATCATGGTGGTAATTGATCACCTTTCCAAGTATGCTCATTTATGTTCTCTTCAACACCCATTTACAACATCCATTGTGGCTCAACTTTTCATGGATCAAGTCTTCAAGCTTCATGGCATGCCGCATTCTATCGTTTTTTATCGCGACCCAACTTTCACCAGTAATTTTTGGCAAGAACTGTTCAAGCTACAAGGCACCCAATTGCATCTCAGCATAGCTTATCATCCCCAGAATGATGGTCAAACTAAAGTTTTCAACAAGTGTTTGGAAACATATTTGAGGTGTTTTTCATTGAAAAAGAAAAATCAGTGGGCTCAATGGCTACCCCTAGTTGAATGGTGGTACACCACTTCATACCATATAACTACCTGCATGCCTCCTTTTGAAGCGGTATATGGACAAAATCCACCTTCAATTATCTCGTATTTACCAGGTGTCTCGAAGGTCTAGGCAGTTGACCAAACACTTAGAGTTCAAGAGGCTATTCTTTGTACCCTCAAAGATAATTTGGTCATGGCCTAGAATCGCATGAAGAAACAAGCAAATCAAGGTCACTTTGAATGTCAATTTGTAGAAGGGGATCAGGTGTTTCTTTGACTAAAACCTTACAATCAAAATTCCGTCAAGGAAAACCATTTTCAGAAGCTGGTGCCCAAATTTTATGGTCCTTATACCATTCTCAAGCATGTGGGACAGGTGGCCTATCAGTTAGATTTTCCCAATCATTCTAAGATACATCTTGTTTTTCATGTTTCATGCTTAAAGAAAGTGATTGGAACTAAGTGTCAAACTCAAACGAACCTTCCCGCGTTGGACAAAAGGATCCATTTGGCTACAACCACAAGCAGGTTTGTACCAGCGTGAGCATCTCCTATGTCAATGAACCATCAAGGAAGTGTTAGTCCAATGGAAAGATACAACTCCAACAAATCCCACTTGGGAACCAGCTACCATTATGCAGCAATTTCCACATCTCAAGCCTTAAGGACAAGGTTGTTTTTCAGGGGGAGGACATGTTAGGGACCTAACCCCTCACGTAGGTAGAAAAATATATTTGGATGTAATAAAGATCAATATTAATAAGGATTTTCAATAAGGTAGAATAAGTCGAATGTAAGAAGACCTAATAGAATCTTCTGCTTCTAGAAGGATCTTCCTCTAGATGGTTCTTTTGATAGACATATTTCGTATAAATAGGAATCGAGGGCATGAAAACCTTATATTGGATATTATTTCAATAGAGCTCTGCTCGACTGGAGGTTTCCCCCTCGAAGAGGCAAGTGAACATTGCTCTCAGAATCAAAGTGCTCTTTCTGGTGTTATTGTTGTTTATCTACCATTTCTAGAATTTTATTTATGTTCTGCATATTTTTTATATCTGGAATATTACAATGCCTTAGAAAGGAATAAAACATGGGACCTAGTAGAACTTACAAAGGAAAGGAAGGTTTTCGGTTGCAAGTGGGTCTACAAACTGAAAAAGGGTTTTGATGATAAAGTCAAAAGGTATAAATCAAGAATGGTAGTAAAAGGATATTTTCAAAAGGAAGGTATTGATTTTCATGAGATATTTTCACTAGTTGTGAATCATGTTTCAATTCGTGTTATGTTAGCACTTGTTTCTTTACTTGATCTTGAGTTAGAGAAGTTAGATGTTAAAAAAACATTTCTACATGTAGATTTAGATGAGGATATATATATGGAACAACCAGAAGGGTATGTTCAGGATATCAATAAGAGGTTTGTTTGCAAACACAAGAAGTCATTATATGGCATGAGACAGTCTCTCAGGAAATGATACAAGAAGTTTGATTCCTTCATGGTGAGCAGGGATGATTTTAAGGATGAAAATTTATTTTAAAATTAAGAAACCTTGGCAAATATTACTAATCCTTTATATGCCAACTATAAATGATTGGCGATATTTTTGTAAAAATATTCAAATTGCTAATGATTTTATATAGTTTTTATAAAATTTTGACGATTTTTAAGGTAAAATAATTTTATCCTATAGAGTTTGGGCGAATCATTTTTAAAATAGTGAATCTCATTTTTGGAAAAAACATGGAAAATTAACCCATGAGCGAAATTTAGCCTCTAAAATCATCACTGTGAGCCTAAATTTTACAAGTGAATATGATCATTGTGTTTACTTTAAAAAGTTGGAAAATGACATGTTCATTATTTTTGTGTTATATGTTGACGATATTCTTATGGAAAGTGAGAGCATGGTCGAAATCAACAGGTTAAAGGCTCAGTTGGATAGGGCATTTGATATGAAGGTTCTAGGAGAAGTAAAACAAATCTTAGGCATGTAGATACACAGAGACAGGAAAAATGGTAAGTTGTGGTTATCACAACAGAATAATGTGGAGAAAATACTCATGAGATTTAGTATGAATGATGTGAAACCCATACAGATCCCTTTGTCTTCTCATTTCAAGATTTCTTCAAGTTTATTTCCTATTAATGACGAAGAAAAGGATTATATGCCTTGTGTATCATATGCTAATGCAGTGGGAAGTTTGATGTATGCGATGGTGAGTACTAGACCAGACATTTCACATGCAGTTGGTGTTGTCATTCAATACATGGAAAATCCAGGAAAAGGGAATTAGGAATTAGTGAAATGGGTTCTTCGATATCTTAGAGGAACAATCAATTATTCTATCACCTATGATGGTTCCGGGGATTCAGTTTGGGGTTATGTAGATTCAGATTTTGCAGGTGACTTGGACAAAAGGAGATCCACTTCAAGATACGACTTTACTCTTGCAGGAGGACCTGTTAGTTGGATGTCAAAGCTTCAAAATGTAATCTCTTTATCCACTACAGAGGGAGAGTATATGGTTTCTTCACATGCATGTAAGGAGACAATCTGGTTATAGGGTTTATTGGGTGAGTTTGGAAGGATGCAGGACAAGGTGAAAGTATTTTGTGATAGTCAAAGTGCTATTCGTTTTGCTAGAAATCCAACTTATCGCAATAAGATGAAGCATATTTATGTTAAGTACCATTTTGTAAGACAGGTTGTTGATGAAGGTGGAGTGTCTTTGGAAAAGTTCCATACAAAAGTGAATTCTGCAGACATGTTTACGAAACAAGTTTTATTAGAGAAACTATGGTGGTGTTTGGCTTCTCTTGGACTGCAGAAAAGGTGATGAATTAATTAAGGGCATGATATATCAGGTAAATTGTTGTCAAGGTGAATATTGTTGGAAACATGCCAACGAATTTCCTCGTGCGGTCACATGCACATGCATGCAATATATTTATGAACTGCTCGTGTAACTATGTGATCTATTCATGATCAGTTTGTATAACTGAGTGATAGATGTTATATATGTGAACATACGGTTAGAGGTGGAGTACAACGTGAGTGCAAGCATGTGCAAGGAGTAGAGAGAAGAGTGTGTGAGGAGAGGATGATTGTATTCCTATGAAGGATATTGTAATTCTCCCTTGAATAATAAGAATACCGATAATCAGTGTGGCAAGTGTATGATTGATGTGCTTTGTTTAATGTGTGTTCGATCTTGCTTGTTTTATGTTTTGTTATATGCTATCTTTTGCTTCTGATACCTAACATCTAGCCATAGCACTTTTCTCAATGGGGGGAAGGTTTTCCTCTAAGAGGTGGATGATATAGGGAGTATTTCCTTTAATTTTGAGATTATAGGTTATAAAATTCTTTTGTATTTTATCTATATTTATCTAGGATTCACTGGGGTCACATCCATAAAAAATAATAGCCTTAACAACAATC
>ML780655.1:609191-653882 GCA_009831015.1 Picea engelmannii | reverse complement strand
AAAATAAAAAATAAAAAATATATCTTACCATTGTTCCCTTTTAAAACAAAGGAAATAGTTGCAAAACAGCTAGTCCCTTCCTAGTTGTTATATTTGTGCAATAATATTTGATAATAGGTATGCTAATAATATTTGATAATAGGCATGTCAATAATGCTTATCTGTCTGGTAGGTTCTAGGAGGTTAGCTAGTGCAATTACTCTATCTCATTTTCTTATATAGGTACTAGGAGGTTAGCTAGTGCTTATCTATGTCTGGTAGGTTCTAGGAGGTTAGCTATCTTTGCATTCTTAGGCTAGGTAGCTAGAGCTTATCTATGTCTCCTAGGTTCTAGGAGCTTAGCTATCTTTGCATGCATAGGCTAAGTACCTTGGCAATAATTAAATTTTCTTATGACTCCATCCAACTTTCTTTTCACGGAGATGTATTTAAACTAATGTTTAATTAGTGATCAATTTTTGATTTATAATATATTTTTAGCTTGTGCTTAAATTTATTTTTAGTATATAATTAACTACTTCATCATTAAATAATTTAGATTGTTTACTATCTTCTATACTTCAATACCAAGAATTCTTTATAATAAACCTGTATTAACATCCAAATCCCATAAATTATTATATTAAGCAAAATCTCTGATATGCATAAAATATTACTGACTATTAGATTTTACAAATGTACAATAGAGGATTATATCATGACCGAGCCATATAATTAATTTATAGAATTAATTTGTTTGTTGGAAAATAAAGTAACTCCAAAATTTCCACGTCCATTAGGGAATGGGAAATTGCCAATAACTACAAGAATATTTATGTGTTTCAGTTGGAATTAGTACGACCGGTGAAATCACAACATAGAAGGTAAAAATCTAAAGGTAGACCTATGCTGCCACCATTAAATGTGACTAATTAGGCATCTATTTCAAAGTGACTAGAATTTTAAAAAACTAGAATTTTAAAAACAAACCAAATAGGGTATGATATTGTTAACATCCAAAATTAAATTAATGACTGACAACTTATAATTCCTCATAGTTTAACTTTAATCTTTAAGAGAGGCAAGTGGATCTCAAAAAACTTGAGTGCCTTCATAAAATGTTGTCTTGGTAATGTTGTAATAATCAGGATAAATGAATAATAAGCGGGCAAGATACTCTACACATTCCACGATTGAAAAAGTTGGATTGAAACCCATACCCGAGTACAAAGTCAACAACCAATTGAATGCTATAGTCCCTCCCTCGCCTTCGGCACAGACTAATAAGGTATAAAGGTTTGCATACAACAGGGACTAATAAGGTATAAAGGTGTATTGATTTAATATTTGTATTGATTGTAAAGATGATTTAACATTGGGAAATTTTATGAGTTGAATAATTATATATTTACAAATTAAAGACATTATGATTAATATTTTGGAATTCATTAATTTAAAGGATAATGGTTTCTGAATTCTTAATTTTATTATTTTGATATTTTGATTTTTCATATTAGAAAATGAGTATAATACATTAAAAGACACTGGTTAAGTGATCATCTACAACAATAACAAAAGTTAAGAAATATTTTTTCCATGTTAAGAAAATGTGCTCTATAAACAAAAATATCATGTTAAGAAAATGTGCTCTATAAACAAAAATATCTTATCAAATGTAAAAAAGATAGCATCCCAACATCTTACCAAATATAAAAATGATAGGTGGCCCTTTTGGGTCTTATAAGCAAAAAATGATTTCAATAAAAGATTATGTAGCAGCAAAGACAAAATGGTGCATTCGGTTATGGTAGAGTAGTGACATAGATGTTTTTTCAATAAAAAATAGCTATCAAATGCATCGAGATTTTCATTGCAATGAATGATGTACAATTATCTAATATATATATATTATTTCAAACTATGAAATGAATAACAAATGTTCCATATAAATAAAACATTCAAACAACAATTAAAAAATAATTATTAAAAAACAATAATATAAAAAACAATTTTAACATTAATCAAGTTATTCCCTTGTAACCATTCCATTTTGATGTCAATGTTATTATATCATTATAATTATATTTTATAGTATTTAGTGATTATTGGAATTAGATCTAAATATAACTCCGCCCACTCTTGTTTTACTTTATTCACTACAGGTACATAGAATTCCTGTAATAATTGATTACATGAATTATGACAGCTAGAACAATTCGAATTTAAATTATATTTACCATTATCGTTGATTCTCGCACATAGTCTCTCTCGTGGAGTGTGAGTGTAATAAGGTGTTCCAACAGTTGTGGCAGTAGTGGAACTAAACTAAAAAAATTAATGATAGAGAATAAAATGAAAAATAAGGCGATGCAATGCAACATGCATTTATTTAATATTGTTAACATATGAAAAATAGATATAATACACTCAAATCGCACCGTTCGCATTGTTTCCCTACAATGAGACACTCAAATCGCACCGTTCGCATTGTTTCCCTAGATATAAGACACTCAAATCGCACCGTTCGCAATGAGACAGTCTCTCAGGAAATGATACAAGAAGTTTGATTCCTTCATGGTCAGTAGGGGTGATTTTAAGGATGAAAATTTATTTTAAAATTAAGAAACCTTGGCAAATCTTACTAATCCTTCATATGCCAACTATAAATGATTGGCGATATTTTTGTAAAAATATTCAAATTGCTAATGATTTTATATAGTTTTTATAAAATTTTGGCGATTTTTAAGGTAAAATAATTTTATCCTATAGAATTTGGGCGAATCATTTTTAAAATAGTGAATCTCATTTTTTTAAAAAACATGGAAAATTAGCCCATGAGAAAAATTTAGCCCCTAAAATCATCATTGTGAGCCTAAATTTTACAAGAAGTGAATATGATCATTGTGTTTACTTTAAAAAGTTGGAAAATGACATGTTCATTATTTTGGTGTTATATGTTGACGATATTCTTATGGAAAGTGAGAGCATGGTGGAAATCAACAGGGTAAAGGCTCAAGTTGGATAGGGCATTTGATATGAAGGATCTAGGAGCAGTAAAACAAATCTTAGGCATGTAGATACACAGAGACAAGAAAAATGGTAAGTTGTGGTTATCACAACAGAATTATGTGGAGAAAATACTCATGAGATTTAGTATGAATGATGTGAAACCCATACAGATCCCTTTGTCTTCTCATTTCAAGATTTCTTCAAGTTTATTTCCTATTAATGACAAAGAAAAAGATTATATGCCTTGTGTATCATATGATAATGCAATGGGAAGTTTGATGTATGTGATGGTGAGTACTAGACCAGACATTTCACATGCAGTTGGTGTTGTCATTTGATACATGGAAAATACAGGAAAATGGAATTAGGAATTAGTGAAATGGGTTCTTCGATATCTTAGAGGAACAATCAATTATTCTATCACCTATGATGGTTCCAGGGATTCAGTTTGCGGTTATGTAGATTTAGATTTTGCAGGTGACTTGGACAAAAGGAGATCCACTTCAAGATATGACTTTACTCTTGCAGGAGGACCTGTTAGTTGGATGTCAAAGCTTGAAAATGTAGTCTCTTTATCCACTACAAAGGGAGAGTATATAGTTTCTTCACATGCATGTAAGGAGACAATCTGGTTATAGGGTTTATTTGGTGAGTTTGGAAGGATGCAGGACAAGCTGAAAGTATTTTGTGATAGTCAAAGTGCTATTCATTTTGCAAGAAATCCAACTTATCACAATAAGATGAAGCATATTTATGTTAAGTACCATTTTGTAAGACAGGTTGTTGATGAAGGTGGAGTGTCTTTGGAAAAGTTCCATACAAAAGTGAATTCTGCAGACATGTTTACAAAACAAGCTTTATTAGAGAAACTACGGTGGTGTTTGGCTTCTCTTGGATTGAAGAAAAGGTGTTGAATTAATTAAGGGCATGATATATCAGGTAAATTGTTGTCAAGGTGAATATTGTTGGAAACATGCCAATGAATTTCCTCGTGCGGTCACATGCACATGTATGCAATATATTTATGAACTGCTCATGTAACTATGTGATCTATTCATGATCAGTTTGTGTAACTGAGTGATAGATGTTATATATGTGAACATATGGTTAGAGGTGGAGTACAACGTGAGTGCAAGCATGTGCAAGGAGCAGAGAGAAGAGTGTGTGAGGAGAGGATGATTGTATGCCTACGAAGGATATTGTAATTCTCCCTTGAATAATAAGAATACCGATAATTAGTGTGCCAAGTGTATGATTGATGTGCTTTGTTTAATGTGTGTTCGATCTTTCTTGTTTTATGCTTTGTTATATGTTATCTTTTTCTTCTGATACCTAACATCTAGCCATAGCAGTTCTCTCAATGGGGGGAAGGTTTTCCTCTAAGAGGTGGATGAGATAGGGAGTATTTCCTTTAATTTTGAGATTATAGGTTATAAAATTCTTTTGTATTTTATCTATATTTATCTAGGATTCACTAGGGTCACATCCATAAAAAATAATAGCCTTAAATACAATCTCAAAAAGATATATATATATATATATATATATATATATATATATATATATATATATATATATATATTGTTAGCTAAAAAAATATAAGATAGAAGAAATCTAGATTATTATAAATTTGCTAAGCAATTTTTATCATATAAAAGTAATAAAGTGGCGGCTCAAGTAAAAGTGTGAAATTGTGACCTCTTATGAGGAAACACATGTTCTTAACCATTAGGCCCACTCAAACTATATATATAAACAAAACCATAAAGTGTTATTCCCCTTTTATAATTAAACTATAAATTAATGTTCCACTTTTAAATAAAATGATTCATGTGGAAATACTATTTCTATAAAAAGTAAAAAATAAAAAATATCTCTTACCATTGTTCCCTTTTAAAACAAGGGAAATAGTTGCAAAACAGCTAGTCCCTTCCTAGTTGTTATATTTGTGCAATAATATTTGATAATAGGTATGTTAATAATATTTGATAATAGGCATGTCAATAATGCTTATCTGTCTGTTAGGTTCTAGGAGGTTAGCTAGTGCAATTACTCTATCTCATTTTCTTATATAGGTACTAGGAGGTTAGCTAGTGCTTATCTATGTCTGGTAGGTTCTAGGAGGTTAGCTATCTTTGCATTCTTAGGCTAGGTAACTAGTGCTTATTTATGTCTGGTAGGTTCTAGGAGGTTAGCTATCTTTGCATGCTTAGGCTAGGTACCTTGGCAATAATTAAATTTTCTTATGACTCCATCCAATTTTCTTTTCAAACATGTATTTAAACTAATGTTTAATTCGTGATCAATTTTTGAATTATAATATATTTTTAGCTTGTGCTTAAATTTATTTTCAGTATATAATTAACTACTTCATCATTAAATAATTTAGATTGTTTACTATCTTTTATATTTCAATACCAAGAATTCTTTATAATAAACCTGTATTAACATCCAAATCCCATAAATTATTATATTAAGCAAAATCTCTGATATGCATAAAATATTACTGATTATACAATTTTAGATTTTACAAATGTGCAATAGAGGATTATATCATGACCGAGCTATATAATTAATTTATAGGATTAATTTGTTTGTTGGAAAATAAAGTAACTCCAAAATTTCCACGTCCATTAGGGGATGGGAAATTGCCAATAACTACAAGAATATTTATGTGTTTCAGTTGGAATTAGTACGACCGATGAAATCACAATATAGAAGGTAAAAATCTAAAGGTAGACCTATGCTGCCACCATTAAATGTGACTAATTGGGCATCTACTTCAAAGTGATTAGAATTTTGAAAACAAAACAAATGAGGTATGATATTGTTAACATCCAAAATTAATGAGTGACAACTTATAGTTCCTCATAGTTTAACTTTAATCTTTAAGAGAGGCAAGTGGATCTCAAAAAACTTGAGTGCCTCCATAAAATGTTGTCTTGGTAGTGTTCTAATAATCAGGACAAATGAATAATAAGCGGGCAAGATACTCCACACATTCCACGATTGAAAAAGTTGGATTGAAACCCATACCCGAGTACGAAGTAAACAACCAATTGAATGCTATAGTCCCTCCCTCGCCTTCGGCACACACTCATAAGGTATAAAGGTTTGCATACAATAGGGACTAATAAGGTATAAAGGTGTATTGATTTAATATTTGTATTGATTGTAAAGATGATTTAACATTGGGAAATTTCATGAGTTGAATAATTACACATTTACCAATTAAATATATTATATTAATATTTTGAAATTCATTAATTTAAAGGATAATGGTTTCTCGATTCTTAATTTTATTATTTTGATATTTTGATTTTTCATATTAAAAAATGACATATTAAAAGACACTGGTTAAGTGATCATCTACCACAATAACAAAAGTTAAGAAATATTTTTTCCATGTTAAAAAAATGTGCTCTATAAACAAAAAAATATCTTACCAAATGTAACAAAGATAGCATCCCAACATCTTACCAAATATAAAAATGATAGGTGGCCCTTTTGGTTCTTATAAGAAAAAAATGATTTCAATAAAAGATTATGTAGCAGCAAAGACAAAATGGTGCGTTCGGTTATGGTAGAGTAGTGACACAGATGTTTTTTCAATAAAAAATAGCTATCAAATGCATCGAGATTTTCATTGCAATGAATGATGTACAATTATCTATAAAAAAATAAAAATACATTTATTATTTCAAAATATGAAATGAATAACCAATGTTCCATATAAATAAAACATTCAAACAACAATTAAAAAATAATTATTAAAAACCAACAATATAAAAAACAATTTTGACATTAATCAAGTTATTCCCTTGTAACCATTCCATTTTGATTTCAATATTATTATATCGTTATAATTATATTTTATAGTATTTAGTGATTATTGGAATTAGATCTAAATATAACTCCGCCCACTCTTGTTTTACTTTATTCACTACATGTACATAGAATTCCTGTAATAATTGATTACATGAATTATGGCAGCTAGAACAATTCGAATTGAAATTATATTTACCATTATTGTTGATTCTCGCACATAGTCTCTCTCGTGGAGTGTGAGTGTAATAGGTTGTTCCAACAGTAGTTGTGGCAGTAGTAGAAATAAATGAAAAAATTAATGATAGAGAATAAAACTAGCACAGCAGCAAAATAGCTGTTGGTGAATGTGGAAAGGCTGAGAAGATGAAATGAATCTTTAAAAAATATATTAAATTTTATTATCTATTAACAAATAAACTGTTGGGATTCATTTATTTGGTGTTAATATTTTAATGCAATCAGTTAGCTATCAAAGTAATTTTTAAATATGATTAGGTAAATGTAAAAAAATAAACACATAAACTAATGTCTTTATAATAGCTAGGAAGTTAATGATTGAAATCATAGCCATTTATTTTGTGTGACTACTAAGAATATTCCAGCCATATTTAATCTTGTTCATAGAAAACTTATTAAGCACTAAACCCCTATTAAATATGCCCATTATCAATAGGTGTACGCCTTTCGACGTAATGAAAAATAAGGCGATGCACTGCAACATGCATTCATTTAATATTGTTAACATACGAAAAATAAATATACGACACTCAAATCGCACCGTTCGCACTGTTTCCCTACAGTAAACCATGTACGTGGTTTGATTTACCTCAACGAGGCTATCAGGTGTACTTCCCACCCTCTCACCCGCTATCAGGTGTACAGTAAACCATGTACGTGGTTTGATTTACACTGAAGAAAACGTTTGGACTGAGACCGCCATTCCTTCATAATTTGACTTGTTGCAAAACATCTTGTGTAAAAAGAGAATCGCTTCCAAGTAGAAAACAAGGGAAAGCTGCTCGAATGTCATCTTTTCTTGGGCTAATCTGGGTTGAATAGATTGTTCATTCAAGCAACTGTGGAAATGCAACACAAGCAAGGTAAGTCCTCAACTATCATTCTTGTTTGACAAGTGATATCAGTGTTGCATAACAAAGTGATTAAACATTTCCTATTTATTTATCAAATGCATGGTGCTCATTTGCTTGAACTTCATTCCAAATAGCAACAGATATCGTGTCATTTAAACTGTACCATAAAATTATCTTTGTCAAAGATATACACCGAGTAAATGAATACTTACTGGGAAAGATGAGCCATTCCAGGGTTATTTGCAGAAGGAATCTGATTCTGATTAGACCTGTGTCGTGATTCAGTAGGAGGCCTCTCATGTGACATCTTAGACTCTATAATATCTTTGACATCGGTTGAATCGGCTCCATCCTACATAGATTTTCCATCGAGGATAAAAGTTGTAATAGGTTAAAAGTTTAAACAAAAAGAAAAAATAAAATAAAACACTTTTATACCGATGTTAAAAATATAACAGGTAACACAATAAACAAGTGTCATTGAAAAATAAAGGAATTTGTGTGTGGGATTCATCGCCATCTGCTAGGACGGTTGCATGCTTATCCACCATTGACACCATCGAGCGTTGTGCTACCATTCCTTTCCATCCGGTAATTTTCTAAGGTGTAACCTAGTACAAGATGAAAGCTGACACATTTGGATGAAACGCTTATGAAGGTGTTTTTCAGTGAAAGTAGGTTGAAACCCTATTTATTTTGAAATAAAGAACAAAGGTAACCCCTAAGATACACATTTTCATGCTAGCATAAATATGTTAATGATATCATTTTCAAGTTGCATCCAGTGCTTTTGTTAACAATTCTCTCATAAATGTTAGGACGTTTTTAAGTCTCAACAGTGTTTCCAAATTCTGAGTCACTTGCAAACCATGTGCTTCCATCTATTATCATTTATTTTGACCAACATAATAATAATCCATAATGTGTTATTAGATTGCTACTGTGTGTACTAAATTTGCTATATCTTTTCCATTCAAATGGGTTTTCTTTGATCAATTTCCACAAATTCTCCCATTACATATAATGCAAGTTGAGAATAATGAAAGTTTTGCAGTCCATCGTGTCATAGATTAATCATTTCATTGCGTGGATAGCAGCGGATCGGTGGTCGTCTTGACCTTTCAACACTTGAAGATTTAATTACTCTAAACTGTGGCCACCTTAACCTTTGAAGGCAACAAAATTCTATCACCGCCTTCATTAAATTTTATCGTTTCTAAAATCGTAATAGGGTTGTGATATGAAGAATCACATTTTTTGAATAGAAGTAATTTTTGAATTCTCTCTATGGATTCTGCGTATTGATTTTGTAAACTCATTTCATTCCTTGATCGAATTAGTTATATTGCTTTCAATTTGATTTAACGCAGTAATTATTTCGATTTTACTGATTGCGAACCCGGTTTTATATTTATTCGGAGTTTACCTGTTAAATTCCCACGGAGTTCTTTTTGCTTTACCAAAAACTCTGAACCCAAAAGTGGTAGTCCCCAAAGTCTGTACGTATTTCGCAATTCGGCATTTCTTGTTTCATTTTGCTTTTGCATCGGGTGTTGGCAAACCCCGAACCCCAAACTCCAATTTGCCTGGGCCTATGGCTTAATTGCATTTCACGAATCGGAAATTCTCTTTGCATTTTGTTTTTGTATGGAGCGTTTGTAAACGCCGATACCCGAAACCTCAAAAGAGTTGGGTCAATAGCCTTCTCACGATTTCGCAATTCGAAAAATTCTTTGGGTATTTTGTTTTGGCGTCGAGCGTTTGTAAATGCCCAACCTCGAGTGCCCACATGCCTCTATTTTTTCGCATTTGGTATCAGAGCTGGCTTCCCATCCTGCAAGTGCTTAGTTCATTGTAGTTTGTTCCTGTTGGTGCCCAATTTTAGTGTGCAAGAGTTTATTTGATTTCTTTCAAATTTTTTATAAATGGTTGTGTCTAGTAGTAGTTCTTCTCAGGTTCAGGTTCCCGTCCTGAGAGAGAATTCATAAGACTCTTGGTATATTCGGATGAGGATGATTTTGCGTTCTCAAGATTTGTGGACTTATTTTATTGATGGTTATGTTGAGCCAGCTGATGCTGCAACAGAATTGGCTCTCTCTAATGCTGACCGTGTTTTGCTGAAAGAAAACAGTAACAAGGATAACAAAGCTCTTGGATTAATCCAGCAAGGATTAAATGAATCCATTTTTATGAAGATTGCTAGTATTGCATCTTCAAAGATGGTTTGGGACATTCTTGAAACCAGTGATCAAGGTGTGTTCAAGGTGAAGACAGTCAAGTTGCAGAACTTGAGAAGGGATTTTGAAAATCTGGAGATGAAGGATAATGAAAGTGTTGATACTTTCATGACTCAAGTGATGAGTGTTGTAAACCAGCTCAGGCAGTATGGAGATGATATTGAGAATAAAAGAGTTATAGAGAAAGTGCTGAGAAGTTTTCCCAAGAAGTTTGAACCTATTGTTGTTCCCATAGAGGAATTTAAAGATTTAAGTTTAATGCAAATTGACGAATTAACTGGTTCTCTTATTGCTCATGAATATAGGATATCTAGATATGAAGAAGGATCAATGGAGCATGCTTTTAAATCCCAAATGAATGTTACTAGAGGTAGAGGCAGAGGAAGGTTTCATACTCATGGAAGAGGAGGTCGATTTTCTAATCGAAGGGACAACAGAGTTGAATCAGAGTCTGAGCAGAAGTTCTAGCAGAATCCTCCTACTTTGAGAGGGAGCAGTAGCAAACCTTGGCAGCAAGAAAACCAGAGGTATGATAAAACTAAAGTACAATGTTATTATTGTAAGAAGTTTGGGCATTTTGCTAATAAATGTTGGAAGAGATAGGCAGATGATGGAAAACACTCTGCACATATCACAAATGAGTTTGAGCATGATCAAAATCATGTGTTCTTGACTTTTAATGTCACTAAGGAAAGTTCTAATGATATTTGGTTTTTGGATAGTGGTTGCAATAACCACATGATTGCTAATAAGGATTTATTTTCTTCTATTGATACTAGTATTCAGTCTGAAGTAAAACTGGGAAATGACTGTAACGTTATAGTTAATGGTAAAGGTATAGTTCCAGTTTACACTAAGAACAATCAGAGAAGAAGTATTGATGATGTTTACTTTGTGTCTGGTTTAAAATGCAATCTTATCAGTGTTGGATAGTTGTTAGAGAAAAAGTACATAGTGTTTTTCAACAACAAGGTATGTACTATCTATGATAAATTACCCAGCAAACAATTAATTGCAAGAGTAGAGATGATCAAGAATAGAATGTTTCCACTTGTTATATGAAATGATTTAAGTGGATCTTTGAATGCCTATAAGGTTGAAAGTTTAGATGAATCTTGGTTATGGCATTTAAGATATGGTCATTTACATTTTGGTGGTTTAGATCTGTTACAGAAGAAACAAATGGTAAAGGGGTTACCTTGTATCCAGCAACCTGCAAACTCTTGTGAGAGCTACATACATAGAAAACATCATAGAGAAAAATTTGTTTCAGGTGTTTCCTACAGAGAAAAAGGTCGATTAGAAATCGTTCACATAGATTTATGTGGACCTATACAAACACCTTCTTTGAATGGTTGTGTTTATTTTATGACTTTTATTGATGATTTCAGTAGGAAGACTTGGTTGTATTTATTGAAACAAAAATCTAAAGCCTTTGATGTTTTTAAGAAGTTTAAGTCTATGTTTGAGAATGAGAGTGGTCGAACCATTAAGATCTTGAGGTCTGAAAGAGGATGTGAATACAAAATTAATGAATTCATTGAATTTTGTGATCTTCATGGAATTAAGAGGCAGTTTACTGCTCGATATACTCCACAACAGAATGGAGTGGCTGAAAGGAAGAATCTGACTATCATGGACATGGCTCGAATCATGTTGAAAGAGAAGCATATTTCAAATGAATATTGGGGAGATGCAGTTCTTTGCTCTGTTTTTATATTGAATAGAAGTCTGAATTTTTGGATGTGTTGCATTTGCGCATGTACCTGCATAAATGAGGAGAAAGTTGGATGAAAAAAGTGAGAGATGTATCTTTGTTGGATACAGTGAAGAGTCTAGGGCATATAAAATCTACAATCCCATCACCCAGAAATATGTAACTAGCAGAGATGTTCAATTTAAAGAAGATGAAGCCTGGGATGGAAGTATTGACAAATCAATTTCAGAGGGAGCTGTGTTACCTCATGAAGATGATGATGGAGCTGAGCATGTTGAAGGAGATGGACAGATGGTTCCACATGCACATACGTCTTCAACAAGAAATCCAACAAGGCAAGCACCAGATTTCAACCAAACTCAATTTAGAAAGCCCAGAACTCATGAGCGTGGTGAGCCATATGGATATGGTGGACATCAATCAGATTCACAGGTAAGTAGTGAATCAAATACCACTTTAGCTTCATTAAGAAATAGATTTAAAGAATAGAAGACTAGAAGCTTAAAAGAATTATATGATCAGAATGAAGAAGTAGATCAGATTTCAAATTTTGCATTAATGGTATGTGATCTTGTAAGTTTTGATGAAACTGCTAAAGAGGATGTCTGGATAAAAGAAATGGATGAGGAGATTGATTCCATTGTAATAAATAACACTTGGGATCTTGTAGATTTACCTGAAGGTAAGAAGAGCATTGGTGTTAAGTGGGTTTATAAGACTAAGTTGAATGAAGATGGTGAAATTAAAAGGTACAAGGCAAGACTTGTAGCTCAGGGATTTAGTCAGCAAGCTAGCATTGATTGCAGTGAAAGCTTTGCTCCTATAGTAAGGATTGACACAATAAGGATGGTATTAGCTATTGCAGCTCAGAATAAATGGATCATGCATCAGATGGATGCCAAGTCTGCATTCTTAAATAGATATTTGGAAGGAGAGGTTTATGTAAGACAACCTCTGGGTTATGAAATTTATAAGTATAGAGATAAAGCTTACAAGTTGAGGAAATATTTATATGGATTGAAACAGGCATCCAGAGTTTGGTATAGCAGGATTGATGAGTACCTAATTAGTGTTGGATTCAACAGAAGTCCAAGTCAACCAACTCTGTATATAAAGGTAAACCAGGAAGATAAAATTTTGATTGTTTGTTTGTATGTTGATGACCTGATTTTTACTGGAGATCTATGTGTAGATGATTTTAAAGATGCCATGAAAACGGATTTTGAGATGATTGATTTAGGATTGATGAAGTATTTTCTTGGAATTGAAGTGGATCAATCCGATGATGGCATTTTCATTTGTCAAACTAACTATGTAAATGAAGTATTGAAAATGTTAGAATGTTAAATTGTAAACCAGTTGCAACACCTATGGCAACTGGTATTAAACTGAGCAAGTATGATGAGGGATCATACGTTGATCCAACTCTCTATAAGAAGTTGGTTGGAAGCCTTATGTACTTAACAACAACCAGAATTGATATAATGTTTGTTGTAAGTTTGATTTCAAGATTCATGGAGACTCCGAAGAGTACTCATTGGCAAGAAGGAAAGAGAATTTTGAGATATGTTGTTGGAACAACCGACTTTGGTATCCGATACACATCAAGTTTAAACTTTGAGCTGATCGGATATACTGATAGTGATTTTGCAGGTTCCATTGATGACAGGAAAAACACATCTGGGTATGTGTTCAGTCTCGGATCTGGAGCGGTGGCATGGACATCAAAGAAAAAACCCATTATGACTCTATCTTCTATTGAGGCAGAGTATGTTGCAACATCTATAGCAACATGTCAAGCTGTGTGGATGAGAAGGGTCTTGAACGAATTGTTGCATAACCAGAATGATGCAACTCAAATTATCTGTGACAATAAATCTTCCATTGCACTGTCAAAGAGTCACGTCTTTCACAAACAGAGTAAGCACATTGATATGAGGTATCATTTCATTCGAGAGTTGGTAATTGGTAAAGAGATTTATGTTCAGTTCTGCAGATCTGAAGAACAATTTGTAGACATATTTATGAAACCTTTGGGAAATGAATTGTTCAAAATTCATAGAAAAAATATTGGGGTCTGTAAGCTGTAATGCATTGTTTACAACAATTTTGTTTCTGTTTTTGAAATGATTAAGAGGGAGTATGTCATAGATTAATCATTTCACTGCTTGGATAGCGGCGAATCGGTGGTCGTCTTGACCCTTCAAGACTTGAAGATTTAATTACTCTAAATGGTGGCCGCCTTAACCTTTGAAGGAAACAAAATTCTATCACTGCCTTCATTAAATTTTATCGTTTCTAAAATCGTATGGAAAATTGGTGTTAGCATAAATAAATGAAGAACGAATTGTAATAGAGTTGTGATCTAAAGAATCACAGTTTTTGAATAGAAGTAATTTTTGAATTCTCTTTATGGATTCTGCGTTTATGATTTCCTGTTATTGAGTTTCTAAACTCATTTCATTCCCTGATCAAATTAGTTATATTGCTTTCAATTTGATTTAACACAGTAATTATTTTGATTTTACCAATTGTAAACCCGGTTTTATATTTATTCAGAGTTTACATGTTAAAATCCCACATAGGTCTTTTTGTTTTACCAAAAATTCCGAACCCAAAAGTGGTGGTCCCCAAAGTCTGTACGTATTTAGCAATTCAACATTCTTGTTTCATTTTGTTTTTGCATCGGGTGTTGGCAAACCCCGAACTCCGATTTTACCTGGGCCCACTGCTTTATTGCATTTCGCGAATCGACAATTCTCTTTGCTTTTTGTTTTTGTATCGAGCATTTGTAAACGCTAATACTCGAAACCCCAAAAGTGCTGGGCCCACAGCCTTCCTGCGTTTTCTCAATTCAACAAATTCTTTGGGTATTTTGTTTTGGCGTCGAGCGTCTATAAACGCCCAACCTCGAGTGTCGTCGTGCCTCTGTTTTTTCACACATCGAAACACAAACAATCACTCAACAAAAACTGTACATAATTTAGTTTACATATATATTTATCTTTCCTTATCAAGGTAAATCCATGACTATGGTAGTTTTCTCTTTAATTTCTTTCAAAATTTTCAGGGTTTTATGTTAGTGAGGAGGTCAAATTAAAGATAGGCATGTGGTTGCAGGTATAAAGGAGGAGTACATTAAGATTGAGTTCAACAGTGGCATGCTTTAATTGAGATAGAAGAGGCTCTTTGGGGCCTCCCTTGAGGAGCCACCACCTTCCTCTTGGTCATAGGGTAGAGACGCTTCGAAGAGGCGCTCAGGCGGTCATTGTTGATAATGCACGATGAGCTGAAATTCACTGGAAGAGGAACAAGACACAAGCTCGAGCTCTAAACTATAGAATAGTCTATTATATTTATTACCTCCAATGTTATGCTAAAATAGACCAGAGATAAGTGTCCCCAGATCATAAGCCTTAGATGTTCATTGGCGTTTTGACTGGAATATATGTGAAATACTGGAAAAATATCAAAAAATACTAGATATAACTGAAATAGGAAGATGCCCAAAATTGGTAGCGTCAATATTTTCCACACTATAATATGAAAATAAAAACATTATCTAATGGGATTGTGAAAAGGCTGGCAACAGTTTTAGAGACTGATTTCCTGATCCTTAACAAAATCCCTTACTCCATCTACAGATCTCAGCATTTCCGCCTACTCATTGAAATTTCCATCCATGGTTATTAAAAGAGTCAGGTTAGTAGAATAGATAACAGAAGCATGGATAGGACAGTAATTAAGAAAACAAACAAAATAAATATGCCATGGAAAGGAAGTATTGTATTTAGAGAACCTGGTCAGATGTGATTTCAGTCGCTAAGCCATCCACACTAACAGAAGAAAAGTGTTTTTGGTAAGATGTATTAATCTTTGTGCTTCCTGTGATGGATGCTTCCAGTGATCCTTTAACAAGGTAAGCTTTCATACTTTCACCTTTGTCTCTAGTGCCTTCTCTCTACCTTGATTTACTATGCAATCACAACTCCATAATCCAATGAATTTAGAACTAAAATGAAATACAAGCTTATTCTTTTGATGTTGAATATGTGCGTAAAAATTGATTCAGATGAATATTTATCAATTTGCAGGGTAATGGAGTTGTTCAGATGAATATTTATCATTGTGCAGGGTAATGGAGTTGTCGTTATGGAATTTTCGTTGAATATGTGCCTAAATACCGACTAAGGTGAATATATAGAATTATGTAGGGCGATGGGGAAGGCGGTGAAGATAACATCTCTTTCTAAATCTGCCAAGCTCCCGAGATCTGATTTTTTTGTTTGATTTTTGTGTCTGGTGTGAGGGCGTGCAAATGGCCATGACCAACCATCGCCATCGAATCCAGTGACAAGATCTGCAAGCTTTCACTTCCCAAAAACCTGGATGCAACCACTTACTTGTTGAAGAGAATTTAATATAACTAGCCCAGCCACTCAAAACCATGGCTGATGGACGCCGAGAGGCGATGCCAAAGCCGTCAGGTTAATTGTCAGAACCCTAAACATCATCAGCTGCAGGTTATAGCTGTGCCAAGTATGTTAATGAATAATTTATGTTAATCAAGGGCTCTAATAATAATGTTAATCAGGGTCTCTAATAATTCACTGACCCATAATGACATGAGCATCTGTAGTGGATGATGAACCTCTATAAAGATCATCTTTTGTTAAACATTTTTCATTAATTTCTTCAATATACAAATTGATCTATTAAGCTTCTTCAATATACAAATTGATCTATTAAGCAAATTGATCTATTGAGGTAGCTAGAATAAATTAATAAGTTGATTGAATTTTTCATTATTTCCATATCAATTTCATCATATTTTGGAGAATACCTTATGTCTAAACCATTTTAAATTGTCTTCATTCAATAGATACCAGTAATACTGGTAGCTATAAGGTTAGGTAAGTTTTTTTCTACAGATTAGGGTTAGGGTTTTGAAATTGAAAAACAAACCTTGTTCCGGTGATGTTAGTTTTTTCATAGAGTGAAACTGGAAAAAAAAAATTGAATACACAATTTATACATTTTGCAGATACATGTAAATATATTCATCAAAATTTATTTTCCATATTTTATTGCACTCACTCATTATTATATTATTTTTTGTCAATCCACTTCAAATCTAAGTTAATCCACTCCCATGATATGTATTTAACAGAATTAAACTAAAAAATATATAAGATCGTGAAATGAAACGTTTGAGCTAAGTGTCGGATTCAAAAATAGATTTACGGGCATCCTCACCATGATTAATATTCCCCATAAGCCATGGTAATTGAAAATAATATGTATTTAAGAGAATTAAACTAGAAAAAAAAATACAAGGATCATGGAATGCTCAAGCTAAGTGTACGATTCAAGAATATGTAAGAATCTTGAAATGTCGAGCTAAGTGTACGATTCAAGAATAGATTTACGGGCCTCCTCACCATGATTAATATCCCCATAAGTCATCATAATTGATAATAATGCATAATTGATTTTACAAATCTAAATCACCGTAATTGATAATAATGCGTAATTGATTTTACGAATCTAAGGTGTCTGCAACGACTAGATGGATTCATTAATATGTTAATTAATGAAACATTTTTAACGGTTTTTTATATTAAGAGGATGGGTTTATGGAATAACTAATAACAAGGATATATGGTCTTCAAATAACTAATAACCAATGAAGAGACGGTTCAGATAATCATCGTAATGTTTTTTTTTTCTTTTGTCACGCTGAAAACTAAAGCCTAACTAGTAAAGTAATTAAAGAATAGAGAAGAACCATTGAGTGCTTGTGACCTTGAATCAAGGGAGTCCAAATGCTAAATCTCTTTGAACACATTGAAATATAAAACCTAATTAATAAAGTAATTAAAACAAAGAATAACCCATTAAATGTTTGCCACATATTTATATGAAAACACAAACAATGACAGAATAATGTATACAGACCCAAGAAAGTAAACATCAATGCAACTCTCTAAATAATGAAACTATCAAAACTAATAAGAAAATGAATTAACTAACACAACCATACAAGATCATTCTTGCCCATCCCTGTTATCCACAATGCTAGCAACACTATTCCTGTAAAATTCCACTATGACTTCCATGGCATGAATGTGCATTTCTATGTAGTCATCTGTCTCCTGAAAAAGAGTTTCACACCCGATATTCCTGCAATTAGGAAGCATCCTATGGCGTCATGATAATGCTGCATGTTTCAATGTCACTATTATTTCAACATATGAAATTTAGAGAGGCCAATCTCATCCTCCTAGCCTAACTTATCCTACGACTTTCCTGTCAATGAAAAGGACGTTTAGAGCTAAACTCCAAACAAAACATTTATTTGCAGTGTGCAGAAAATAAAATAAATCTGTGAAAGGCTCGTGTTAATTGAAACTTAAATCGGTGAAAGGCTCGCGTTAATTGGAACTTTTGTCATCCATCTGTAAAAGAAACACTTCGGTTAATTAAAACGTCAACAAAGTGATTGACACAGTAATTTATTAATTATATTAAGTAAATGTGAAAAAGTAAACACAAAAACGTATGCATTTACAAATGCAAGGAAATTAATACTTGAAATCACAACCCTTAATTTAATTTAATTTAATGTGACTACTAAGAATATTCAATCCATTTATTAATTATATTAAGTAAATGTGAAAAAGTAAACACAAAAACATATGCATTTACAAATACAAGGAAGTTAATACTTGAAATCACAACTCTTAATTTAATGTGACTACTAAGAATATTCAATTCATTTATTAATTATATTAAGTAAATGTGAAAAAGTAAACACATGTATGCATTTACAAATGCAAGGAAGTTAATACTTGAAATCACAACCCTTAATTTAATGTGACTACTAAGAATATTCAATCCATATTATTTAATGTCATCCATACAAAAGGCATCAAGTATTAAAAACATGTTTAATGTGCCCATTTCCAATAGGTATACGCTGGAGTGTGAGTGTCATGATAATGCACCATTAAACTGCCCACTCCATAATTTTGTTTTTCAAATTAACATCATTTTAACCAATGATATAATTTAGCTCACACATTTAGAAAATTAAGAAAATAAAATTGTTTATAAAAATATTGAAATAATGTTAGAATAATGTTTATTATCATAAAAAAATTTAAAAATAAGATACAAAATGCACCATTTATTAATCAAAATGAAACAAGTAATACACAATCAATGGTAGTTGATGGCAAGGGCGGAAGCTATAATCCCGAGGCAGGGACTAATAAAAGTGTTAATTGATGTGGAAATACTATAAAAAGATCTTTTACAAATTCTATGCAAGGGCTCACATTGGAAAATAATGCGTGTTTGTAAATTACTATCAAGTAATAAAGTAATAGTAATAAAATAAAATCAAGTTATACACAATCAACGGTAGTTGACTGCAAGGGCGGAAGGTATAGTCCCAAGGCAGGAACTAACAAAAGTGTTAATTGATGTGGAAATAGTATAAGAAGATTTCTTACAAATTCTATGCAAGGGGTCACATTCGAAAATAATGTGTGTTTCTAAATTATTATAAAGTAATAAAGTAATAGTAATAAAATAAAATAATGTTTATTTTATTCTTTAATCAATTTATAAAGATGTACGTTTATGTGATTACTTTTTCATATTTAATAAATAATATTAGAAAATTATTTGCTCACCACTAGATTGCTATGGATGACCTTGATTGATCATGACTATGATTGACTATGGTTGACCATGGTTGAACATGGTTGGCCATAACCATATTGTCAGATTGTGACGAACACAACATATTGTCACGATGTGAACATATGAAATTTTTGTTCATCATATTGCCACTTTTTACTTAAATGACATGTCATTGTAATGTGATGAACATAAACCCCTCGTCACAATATCCACATCATCGTCAATATGTGATAAACAATATATTGTCGTCACAATGTGTTGAATGTAGCCCCATCATTGCAATGTGATGCAAATATCCTGTCATCATATTGTGATGCAAATATCTTGTCATCATAATCTGATGAACTTATCCCCTCCCTTGCAATGTGATGAACATAACCATATTGTCGCAATGTGACGAACCTAGCCTTATATGTTGAACATACGATGTGATGAACCTAGCCTTATACGCTGAACATACGATGTGACGAACATAACCACATTGTTACAATGTTACGAACCTATCCTTATACATTGAACATACGATGTGACAAACATAACCATATTGTCGCAATGTTGTTGTTGGATAAATCCGTAAGTGCGGACACAAACCGATCTCCCTAGATCCACCTGGATCTAGAACAAAACATGACAGAATATATTTCTTTCCCTAGATCTAACTATTGAATTAAATTGGAAGTGAGAATAAGAGACATACCTTGTAATCGCTTCCTTAATCTTTGTTACTCCAGCTTCGCTCCAGCGCTCTCGTGCAGTCAAGATCAAAACAGCACAAACCAACCAAAGTGAAAGCAAATGATATATTCAATAGCTAATCTATACATATGATCAAGGAGTTATGTAATAAAGTAGATCTAACTTTATGGGAAAGAAATATATCACTGTATTATATTGAATATGAAAGAGAGATTACAACCGTTGCCTTGATGTCGTAAGGTCCCTTCCAACTGTCCTTCGTTCCCCACATACTTCTTGCTCCAAGGATTCTGAAATCATAGATCTGATAGCTACTCACAATCTATCTTGATAAAGCAAATCTCAAAGCCACTCTAACCAAGCTAATAATTCCAGGCCAACCAAAAGCTCATCCAATCTCAAGCTAACTTTCTCCATGAGAATTCCTCTCCTTTTATAAGCTGAAGAAGATAAGGTGGGGAGGTTAGGATGATCCCACTAAATCATGAAAGCGAGTAAGATCCAAACCATTCGGATGCCACCTCACCAAAGAAGCTTCTCCTTCTAGAAGATTCGAGAAATCGCTCATTTTTCCCATGTGCTGACATTCTCGCACCCTAGCTATATAGCAACCTGCGAACTTTTCGCACTCTGGCTATAGTGCAACCTGCGAGAATTGGTCATTCTCGCACCCTGTCTATATAGCAACCTGCGAACATCCCTTTTTATAAGGTTTTTACATAGGAAAATGCAACTTCTTTTCTCAGGAAAAGTTCTTCTTCCTTCTCTCTTCAGGAACTCAGGCCACTGTGACCCTTCTGAAGGCAACAGATAGGTTTACATCATTAACGATCATAGGGATGACGAAAATAATGTGTAACAAATGTGACGAACATAAATATGGTTAACCTTGATTGACCATGACCATGGTTGACTATGATTGACCATGGTTGACAATGGTTGGCCATAATCATATTTTCACAATGTGACGAACACAACAATATTATCGCGATGTGAAGAACATTAGTGGCCATAAAAATATTTTTTGCAATGTGACGAGCATGTCTTGTCATAACCATATTGTCAAAATTTGATGAATATAACCATATTGTCGCAATGTGACAAATATGACTGGCCATAACCATATTGTCGCAATGTGACGAACATAACCTTGTCATCACAATGTGATGAAAATAGCCATATTGTTGCAATGTGATGAACATAACCTCATCGTCCTAATGTGATGAACATATCCTCACTGCATGTGACATAGATATCCTATCGTCATAATGTGAAAAAACAACATACGAACCTGGCCTTATACGTTGAACATACGATGTGATGAACATAACCATATTGTCGCAATGTAATGAACATAAATATGGTTGACCTTGATTGACCATGACCATGGTTGACTATGGTTGACCATGGTTGAAAATGGTTGAACATGGTTGGGCATATCCATATTGTCATACTGTGACGAACACAATGATATTGACCATGACCATTGACCATGGTTGAAATTGGTTGACTATGGTTGACAATGGTTTTCCATAACCATATTGACAATGTGATGATTGACCATGACCATGGTTGACTATGGTTGACCATGGTTGACAATGGTTGAACATGGTTGGCCATAACCATATTGTCACAATGTGATGAACACAACGATATTGTCTTGATGTGAAGAACATGAGTCGCCATAACAATATTTTTCGTAATGTGACGAACATGTCTTGTCATAACCATATTGTCACAATTTGATAAATATAACCATATTGTCTCAATGTGACGAATATGAATGGCCATAACCATATTATCGCAATGTGACAAACATAACCTCGTCATCAAAATGTGATAAAAATAAAGATATTGTTTCAATGTGATGAACATAACCTCGTCGTCCTAATGTGATGAACATATCCTCACATCCGTGACACAAATATCCTATAGTCATAATGTGAAAAATAATGTCATGTCATCACTTTGTGATGAACATCGCCCCATTGTCGAAATAAATATCTTGTCATCGCTATGTGATGAACATAGAACATTTATTTTCATCACATATCCATTCGACATATGATGAACATACAACATTTATGTTCACGACATTGCCACTTTTTACTTAAATGACATGTCATTGTAATGTGATAAACATAAACCCCTCGTCGCAATATCCTTGTCATCATCAATATGTGACAAACAATATATTGTCGTCACAATGTGATGAATGTAGCCCCATCATTGTAATGTGATGCAAATATCCTCTCATCATATTGTGATGCAAATATCTTGTCGTTGTAATCTAGTGAACTTATCCCCTCCCTTGTAATGTCACAAAAATAACCATATTGTCATGATATGACCAACATAGCCTCACCATCCCAATTTCATCAAAATAGCTTCATCGTCGCAATGTTACGTGAATATCATGTCGTCATAATGTGACAAACACTTCCAAATTTAACTATTTGAATGTCATCCGTAGTCTTGGTCAACTATGGTCATCGCCAACCATGGTCACCTATGGATAACAACTATCAAACTTGGTTAACCATTGTCAACCATATTCAACCACAGTCAACCATGGTCATGGTCAACCAAGGTCAACAATAGTGAAAGTCATCCATAGTGAACGTCAAGCATAGTGAAGGTCCACGAAAGTTAACCATGGTGAAGGTTTATGGAAGTTAACCATGGTCATGGTCAACCATAATTAACCATGTCAACCATAGTGAACCTTTCCTTCCCAAAGTCAACAAATTTCTACGATGAACATATGGCTTTTATGTTCATCACATTGTCAATCTTTACTTAAATGACTTGTCATTGCAATCTGATGAACCTAAAACCCTCGTCCCAATATCCTCATTGTCATCAATATTTGACAAAAAATATATTGTCGTCGCAATGTGATGAACATAGCCCCGTCATTGGAATGTGATGCAAATATCCTGTCATCATATTGTGATGCTAATATCTTGTCATCACAACATGGGGAACATAGCCTCATCATCACAATGTCATCAACATAGCTTCATTGTCACAATGTTACATGAATATCATGTCATCATAATGTGACAAACACTTCCAAATTTCATTATCTGAATGTCATCCATAGTCTTGGTCAATTATGGTCATGACTAACCATGATCGTTTATGGAAAACCACTGCCAAACATGGTTAACCCTTGTCAACCATGGTCAACCAGAGTTAGCTATGGTCATGGTCAACCAAGTTCAACCATAATGAAGTTCTTCCATAGTAAACGTCAACCATAGTGAAGGTCTACAGAAGTTAACCATGATGAAGGTCTATGGAAGTTAACCATAGTCATGGTCAACTATAATTAACCATGTCAACCATAGTGAACCTTTCCTTCCCAAAGTTAACAAAGTTCTACCAAAGTTAGTCATGATTATGACCAACCATACCGAAGCATGGTCATTGTAAATTATTATATTAATGTATTAATACTTTAATAATGTATTACTTATTTATTAATGTATTATTACTTTAATAATGTATTACTAATGTATTAATATATTGTTACTTTAATAACGTATTTTTACTTTAATAATGTATTTATTAAGGTATTAATACTTTAATAATGTATTACTAAAATATTTGATACATTTTTAATGTATCATTTCTTTAAAATTATTTTTTTTAAAACCATATTTATGTTTTATTATAAATATTAATATTAATATTTTAGTCTATTAATAATATTACTAAATAAATTATTAATAATGTACAAATTAATTCATGTATTAATATATAAATTAATTAATACTTAATGTTACTTAAGAGTATTAAAAATAATAAATTCATTATTAATGATATATTTAATGTATAAAATAATTAGTGTATTAATGTATAAATAATAAATACTTTACATTATAAGTTACATTATTAATGTATTAGTACTTTAATAATGCAGTGTATTAACTAATTAATACTTTAATTATTTATTATTAATGTATTAATACTTTAATGATGTATTTATTAAGGTATTAATATTTTAATAATGTATTGATTTTTTTTAATATATTAATTTGTAATATTAATGTTTTAATATCAATATTTATGTTTTAATATAAATACAAATACAAATATAAATATAAATATAAATATTTATATCTTTGTGATTAAGAATATTAATAAATACATTATTAATATTATATTTAATGCATTAATGTATATATTAATTAATACATTATATTATTAATGTATCATTCAATTAATAAGTTACCTTATATATTAATGCAAATTAATATTTTTTGATGCAGGAGCATCACCAGCACATCAAGCGAGCCAGCGCAGAAGCGGAAGACAGCTGGACGAGCCAGCAAAAATTTTGAAAATGCTTTGGGACTGTTGCACAAATCTTAAATGAGTCATTTAAGAGGAGGCGCCTTTGTATATTGTAAATGGACCTTGAGTGGATAGCTCTCATCCTTAGGTAGATAGTCGACATTTAATATAGTTAATGCTAGTAGATAGGAATTTAATTTTAGATTTGATAGCTTTAGAGTCCGAGAGGGAAAAACAGATATAGACACCCTCCTTGTATATTGTAACATGATTATGAAGCAGCATTGTTGAAGAGAGCATGCAGAGAATTGTATGAAAAACACCCATGTACATACATTTGAATTAATAGAAGAAAGCTTTGATTCAAATTCATGGTTTGTGTTGTTTCTCTGTGTATTGATGCTATGCTCATGAATGTTTGCTTCCTGTTATACATTTTCTTTTATATGTTGTGTATGTGATTTCATGGTTGAATTGAAATCTAAAGGGGACAAGGAGTTAATTTCAATTGTTTTTCTATTTGAGCTAGAGAATTCCTGCAAGGAGTGGAGTTGAATTTGTCCGCAAGGAGTGCGCTGACAGAGGTCTTTAGATAGAGATAAATTTTGTTCTAAGTTCCTAGAAGTGTAGATTGGGCACCGGAGCCATGCAAGGCATGCGAAGGCTAGACGAAGTCTCAAAGTTGTGATTCTGAGAAAAGGGAATTATGATTTCTGCTGTAGGAGTGCACAGAGTCGAGAGACTTCAACACTCAGTCGAGGTTGAAGATTGTCCGCAAGGAGTGTGTGCAAGAGTTTTCCTGAAGGGACTTGAAAGTTGTGAGAAAAGATCAGGAAGAATAGGCCTCAGAGTTGTTGAAGAACAACGTAGACAAGTGTGACTTGAAGTTGCAAGGATGTTGCAGGTCGGAGAGTAGGTGAGCAAGTCTTGTGAGGAGACACTTCTTCATTTCGGGGATTCACAAAGGGAAGAACAGATGAACGAAATTCTCCGAGGAGATTTCGTGAATCACCGTGAGTCGTTAGATCTCGTGGAGGTGCAGGGAGGTTACTGTACAAGCGTGAAGGAGATTCAAAGCTCAGGAAGGTCTGAGCCATTGATCCAAGACAGTCAGGGCCATTGAATCCATCGCGAGATCGCCCATCGGGTTTTCGCGAGAAAAGAGTCGAGGATTTGGCCACGGGAATCACGATATTGCGATAAGCGATATTCCGATGGTTTCATAAATAGTGTGGGCCACAGGAGTTGGTAACGTGGACAGGTGATGCGAGTTATCAGGATTTCACAGTGAAAGTTCCGAGTATTGAACATTAGGATTCACGATTCCGCGAAATTCGAAGTCCCGACGGGGAGACGTGACCGTTGAAAAGTCAACTCGCGAGCGTATCGGAGTTTTCGGCGCATCGGGACTCGGAAGTTGGAGAACTGAGTGTTTGGTGTCATGAGTAGCAAAGTCGCGATAGAGTCGAAGTCCTGATAAAGGAAAGAGGAAGTTAGCGTTGACTGATGCATCGGGTCTCGGGGATTTAAGAGCCCAGTGATCAACAGAGAAATTGCGAAGCTGGGAGTTCTGATCCTCCAATAGTCTAGGAAGGGGGATCGCACAGGAGAAGAGAATCTATGGGGTGTAGATTTCCGAATAGGGAAATAGAAGAACCTTGGTGTTCTTCGGGCCGTTGGAGAAGAAGATCCTGTGGGAGCAGACGTGCTCCGAGGAGTGTGACTGCGTCAGTTGTGGTATCAGAGCGAGAATACTTATTTTCTTTCTATAGCAGAGAAGGAGAAATTCACCATACCGCTAAGAAGAGAAAGACAATCACTTGATCCAGAGGACATGGAGGTGCAAAGGAGAGGCAAGCAGGTAGTCAATCCAGAAATGGAGAGACATATGAGAGATCTCAGAGAAAAACTCGAAGACATGGAGATAGCTCAAAGATCCACAGTTGGTGCAGGGGATCTCAGTGATTCCGACAGTGAAGTTGAATCTGAACGAGAAGAGCAAGTTGCAGATGAGGATGTAGCGAATGAATGCCTAATTAACGCCATCGCAAGGATGGGTGCAAAAGAGAAGATGGACATTCGAGTCTATGAGGGAAATCTGGATGCTGAAGAACTACTAAATTGGATTAGAGCTCTTGACACCTACTTCGATTATCAATATATCGAAGAGGATAAGAAAGTCAAGCATGTTGTTACGCTCTTGAAGGGACATGCAGCATTGTGGTGGGATGAGCTACAAGCTGGCAGACGTTGTGCAAAGACAAGCAGAAGATCAAGAGTTGGGATCAAATGATTGCGAAGATGAAGGAAAAGTTCATCCCAAGAGATTATCAAATTACTCTGTTCAGGAGGATGCATAACCTGAGACAGAAGCTGATGACAGTGAAAGAGTACACTGAGGAATTCTATCGACTGAACATTAGAGAAGGTCATCGGGAGAGTGATGATGAGAAGGTGGCTAGACACCTGAATGGTCTAAGATACAAAATTCAGGATGAATTGAGCATGGTAACCATACGAACTGTGGAGGATGCTTATTAGATGGCTTTAAAAGTTGAAGAGAAGCTGAGCCGTAAGAAAGGTTAGTGAGGGCGAGGCAGAAGTCAGCCCAGAGGCAAAGCGGTTACCCAGGACAAATACCAGAAGCCCAAGGAGGAATGGAAGAAACCTCGGGGTAAAGTTGAGAGAGGTGGGACCTCACAGCGAGGACCATACGTTGAATAGAGAGGGAAGCATACAGAGCAAAGTGGTGGGTATGCTGACAACAACACTTTTCCTCGTACCAGAGGTAGAGGAAGAGGAAGAGGTGGAGTAATCACATGCTTTACATGTGGGAAGAATGGGCACAAGTCTTACGAGTGTCCAGAGAAAAAGAAGGACATTAGAGAAGCTCACATCACTGAAGCGCAGACGCGAGATGTTGAGGCTGAAGATGCAGAATGTGGAAGATCGCTTATGATGTGTAAAGTCCTTTTGACGCCCGAGAAGGAGGTGGAAAGTTCAGTCCAAAGGACCAGACTATTCAGAACAACTTGCAATACTAAGGAAAGGGTGTGCAAGGTCATTGTAGATAGTGGTAGCACGGATAATCTCGTATCTACAGAGATGGTAGAGAAGCTGGAGCTAGAGACGACTGATCATCCCAGCCCATACAGAGTTTCGTGGCTACAAAAGCGACACCAGGTAACTGTTACTCAACAATGCTTGGTTAAATTTAAGATAGGTGGATATAATGATAAGATTCTCTGTGATGTTATTCCCATGGATGTTTGTCATTTATTGCTGGGTAGACCATGGCAATATGACAGAAATGTGATTCATGATGGGAGAATGAACACATATACCCTGGAGAAGAATGGGAGAACCCATATGTTTCTTCCGATAAAGGATAAGGAGGTGAATCTAGAAGTGAACAACACCATACTTCTCATGAGTGGGAAGGAGCTTCTTACAGAGGTGAAGAAGAAAGAAGATCCACAATTCTTTGTTGTCAGGAAACCAAAAATTGTTTTGACTAGCACAAGAGTGGATGATTTACTAGATGAAGTTCAGGAACTATTGGAAGAGTTCGTTGAAATCATAGTGGACGAATTACCTCATTCGTTGCCACCAATGAGAAGTGTGAGTCATCATATAGACTTCATACCAGGAGCCAGTTTGTCGAATAAATCCACATACAGGTTGATGCCACAAGAAAATGAAGAAAGCTTGAGTCCATGTGTTGTTCCGACAGTACTTAGTCCAAAGAAGGATGGAGGTTGGAGAATGTGTACCAATTCAAGGGCGATTAACAAAATAACCATCAGGTACAGGTTTCCACCATCGAGAATGGATGATCTGATGGATTGCCTGAGTGGGGCAAGGTATTTTTCAAAGATAGATTTGAAAAGCGGATATCACCAAATTCGCATGAGGGAAGGCGATGAATGGAAGATAGCCTTCAAAAATAATGAAGGACTGTATGAATGGCTAGTCATGCCGTTTGGTTTGACGAATGCACCAAGTACCTTTATGAGGTTGATGAATGAAGTCCTAAGGGAATTCATCGGAAAATTTGTCATTCTTTATTTGGATGACATACTGATTTATAGTAAATCAGTGGCATAACACTTGAAGCATTTGGCCATAGTGATGAAAGAAGCTACAGTAGGAGAAGCTGTTGATTAATATGAAGAAGTCCTCATTTATGAAGACAGAGCTCATTTACTTGGGTTTTGTTATTTTAGCAAATGAGTTGAGGATGGATCCGAATAAGGTGGAAGTGATCAAGAAATGGCCATCACAGAGAAATGTGTTCGAGGTGAGAAGTTTTCATGGTTTGGCTAGTTTCTACCAAAAGTTCATCAGGAATTTCAGTGGGATTAGTGCAGCGATGATGGATATAGTGAAGAAGCGGCATAAATATTTTCACTGGACAAAAGAGGCTGAGAAGAGCTTCAATTTGTTGAAGCGGAAGATCACGGAACAATCAGTTTTGGTGTTGCCGGATTTCCAGAAGACATTTCAGGTGAAATGTGATGCAAGCGGATTTTCCATAGGAGCGGTCTTGAGTCAAGAAGACAGACCAATCACATATTTCAGTGAGAAGTTGGATGAAGAGAAAATGAAATACTCCACGTATGATAAATAATTTTATGCTATCATACAGGCACTGAAGAAGTGGAGGCATTACTTGATCCCGAAAGAATTTGTTTTGTATAGTGATAATCATGCATTACAGTTTGTGACTCAACAGGAGAAGTTGAATCAGAAACATACAAAATGGGTAGAGTATATGCAAAATTTCACATTTGTGATTAAACATATTTTGGGTACTGCTAACAAAGTGGATGATGCTTTGAGGAGGAAGTGTTTGTAGCTGCAGGAATTCCAAGTCAAAACATTGGGTTTTGAAAATCTCAGGGACATGTACGCAGGAGATGCAGATTTTTCGGAAGCGTATGAAGCAGCTGAGAATCCAGTTCTTAGAGATAGAAGCCCTTGGATAGACTAAATGATCCAGGAGGGATTGTTGTTCAGAGGCAATCAACTGTGCATTTTGAATTGCTCCATGGGGGAGAACTTGTTAAAATAGAAGCACAGTGGTCGATTGGTAGGACATTTTGGGCATGACAAAACATTTGTGAAGATGAATGAGTCATATTTTTGGCCGGGGATGTGAGCATATGTCAAGAGATTCATTGAAAAATGTAGAATTTCCCAGCATTCGAAGGGAAGAAAAAAGAATGCAGGTTTTTATCAGCCATTGCCCATACCAGAAAGGCCATGGGAGGCGATTAGAATGGATTTTGTATTGGGGTTGCCGAGGACACAAAGAGGTGTTGATTCAATCTTTGTGGTAGTAGATAGGTTTTCAAAGATGGTGCATTTTATCCCATGCCATAAAACCAGCGATGCGACTCATATCGTGAATTTGTTTTTCAAAGAGGTCATTCGACTTCATGGATTGCCGAAAAGCATAGTTTCGGATAGAGACACAAAATTCATAGGGAATTTTTGGAGGACCTTGTGGAAGAAGCTAGGAACTAACTTGGTGTTTAGTTTTGCTTATCATCCTCAGGCATATGGGCAAACAGAAGTGGTGAACAGAAGTCTAGGAGACTTGCTGAGGAGCTTAGTGGCGGAGCACCATAGCAGTTGGGATAGTATACTACCACAAGCAGAGTTCGCATACAACGACTCAGTGAACAGGAGTATAGGCCGAAGTCCATTTCAGGTTGTGTTTGGGATGCAGCCGAGAGGAGTTTCTGAATTGCGAGATTCAGAACAGATTGCTACTAGCAGTGCTAGTGCAGAGGAGTTCACTGAGGCAATGAAGGAACTTAATAGCTAGGTGAAGGAACGATTGCTGAAAGCAAATCAGAAGTATAAGTGCAGGGCAGATCAGCATCGGAGACAACTTCAGTTTGAGGTTGGTGATCTAGTTATGGCACACTTAAGGAAAGAAAGGTTCCCGAGGGGAACATACAACAAGTTAAAAATGAAGAAAATCAGGCCATGCAAGGTCTTGAGAAAATTCGGAGAGAATGCTTATGAGATCGAGCTGCCGGATGGCATTGGAATATCTTCGATATTCAATATCGTATATTTATACCCATACAAGACTGGAGGAGCAGGAAATGGAACTGAGGAGCGAGTGATCCAGTGGATGAAGCAAATGCCAATAACAGAAAAGATGCAGATGGAGTGCATAATGGAAAAAAGAGTGGGTAGGAAGACCTGAAGGAAGCAATATTTCGAGTATCTGGTCAAATGGAAGAATCACCCAGTGGAAGATGTCAGCTGGGAGAGCGAAGTGGAAATCTAGAAACTTGGACATACCATGCAGGAGCTCATGGACAGGAGCCCATGAAAGTTTTCAAGCCGAGGAGTATGATGCAGGAGCATCGCCAGCACATCAAGCGAGCTAGCGTGGAAGCGGAAGACAGCTGGACAAGCCAACACAAATTTTGAAAATGCTTTGGGACTGTAGCACAAATCTTAAATGAGTCATTTAAGAGGAGGCGCCTTTGTATATTGTAGATGGACCTTGAGCAGATAGCTCTCATCCTTAGGTAGATAGTCGGCATTTCATATAGTCAATGCTGGTAGATAGGAATTTAATTTTATATTTGATAGCTTTAGAGTCTGAGAGGGAAAAATGGATATAGACACCCTCCTTGTATATTGTAAGATGATTATGAAGAATCATTGTTGAAGAGAGCATGCAGAGAATTGTATGAAGAACACCCATGTACAGACATTTGAATTAATAGAAGAAATATTTGATTCAAATTCATGGTTTGTGTTGTTTCTCTGTGTATTGATGCTATGCTCATGAATGTTTGCTTCCTGTTATACATTTTCTTTTATATGTTGTGTATGTGATTTCATGGTTGAATTGAAATCTGAAGGGGACAAGGAGTTAGTTTCAATTGTTTCTCTATTTGAGCCAGAGAATTCCTGCAAGGAGTGCAATTGAATTTGTCCGCAAGGAGTGCATTGAAAGAGGGCTTCAGATAGAGATAACTTTTGTTCTAAGTTCCTAGAAGTGCAGATTGGGCATCGGAGCCATGCAAGGCGTGTGCAAGCTAGACAAAGTCTCAAAGTTGAGATTCTGAGCAAAGGGAATTAAGATTTTTATTGTAGGAGTGCGTAGAATCGAGAGACTTCAACACTCAGTCGAGGTTGAAGATTGTCCGCAAGGAGTTCATACAAGAATTTTTCTGAAGGGACTCGAAAGTTGTGAGAAAGGATCAGGAAGGATAGGCCTCAGAGTTGCTGAAGAAAAACATAGAAAAGTGTGACTTGAAGTTGCAAGGACGTCGTAGGTCGGCGACTAGGCAAGCAAGTCTCGTGAGGAGACACTTCTTCATTTCGGGGATTCACAAAGGGAAGAACAGACGAACGAAATTCTCCAAGGAGATTTGGTGAATCACCGTGAGTCGTTAGATCTCGCGGAGGTGCAGGGAATTTACTGTACAAGTGTAAAGGATATTCAAAGCTCAGGAAGGGCCAATCCATTGATCCAAGATAGTCAGGGCCATTGGATCCATTACGAGATCGCCCATCGGGTTTTCGTGAGAAAAGAGTCAAGGATTTGGCCATGGGAATCGCGATATTGTAATAAGTGATATCCCGACGGTTTCATAAATAGTGTGGGCCACAGGAGTTGGTGATGTGGACAGGTGACGTGAGTTATCGGGATTTCACAGCGAAAGTTCCGCATATTGAACATCAGGATTCACGATTCCGTGAAATCCAAAGTCCTGGTGGGGAGACGTGACCATTGAAAAGTCAACTCGTGAGCATATCAGAGTTTTCTACACGTCGGGACTTGGGAGTTGGAGAACCGAGTGTTTGGTGTCGCGAGTAGCGAAGTCACGATAGATCTGAAGTCCCGATAAGGGAAAGAGGAAGTCAGCGTTGACTAACACATTGGGTCTCGGGGATTTGAGAGCCCAGTGATCAACAGAGAACTTGCGAAGCTGCGAGTTTCAATCCTCCAATAGTCCAGGAAGGGGGATCGCACAGGAGAAGAGAATCTATGGGGTGCATATTTCCTAATAGGGAAATAGAAGAACCTTGGTGTTCTTCGGGCCATTGGATAAGAAGATCTTGTGGGAGCGGACGTGCTCCAAGGAGTGCGGCTGCATCATTTTTATTTATACATTACATTAATACAATACATCAATGTATCATTACATTATTAATGTTTTATTTTATTACCCTATTATTAATTAATAATGTATAGATTAATTAATTAATTAGTTAATACATTACACTATTAATGTATCAATCAACTACATTTTACATTAATGTAACTTAAAACTTTAATTTATAGATTGCATTTATGAATTATTTTTTTTTTTTGTAAGTAAGAAGTTTTATATATAAAGGGCCTTCAAAAACCAAGTCAGAGGTACAAAAAACAGATAGTGACCGTACTGTAGTTACTGAACTACCCCAATAGAAGGGAAACCAGTCCAACCAACCGGGTAATCAAGCATTGAAAATTTAACAGTCTTATAGATCAGAACTAAGATGACTAGAAAGCAGCTAAAAACCTATGAAAATTTAAAGAACCCCTGTGGGCTCAAACATTTGGCAATTAACCTGGCGAGGTGGCAAGAATGGCCTCGTACCAAGGTTCCTCTTCGACGAGTGTCCCTGTGCCTTCCAAATGCATGTCAGTGTCCATGTTTCTCTCATCCCCGTTGACGACTGGCGAGGTTTCCTGTAGCGCATGCTGTCCTGTAGCCTTCTCCACGCCCGTATCCTCATGCTCAACCTGCTCCACCACAATCTCTGTGGAGCGCTGCATCTGGGCATTTCCTTCGCTGGTCTTTGCATGGGGTTCCTTTATTGAGGCCGCGCCTACTGGGTCAGGGGGGAAAGCATCATGGAGAGAGGAAAGGAGCTAAAGGAGGGTTGTGACCTTGCCATCTATGATCCGCAGACGGAATTGGAGGTCCTCCACCCCCTAACGGAGTTCTAAGACCAGACCAAAGAGAATATTAAAACTTTCTTTCAACTGTGTGTCAAAGAAGGAGTTAGAAGACGGGTTCACGTTGCTTCGGGCACTTAGAAAAGGAGGTGGCGCCCCCATGGGTGGCCTTGAGGAGCCAACTATGGATGCATGGGAAGGCTCAAAAGTTCTGGATAATGGAGGGAAGGGAAGGTATCGCAAAGAAGAGCCCAGCGAGCTATCAATGATGGCTAAACAATCAAACCGAGAGATAGGTGGGCTGGAGGAGGCGAGAGGCGCTGGCTCAGGCTGGAGAGGCGGTGATGAGATAGTGGAAGGCAAACTAGGGGGCGGGACAGAGGGTCGGGCCCGATAAGGATTCCATGGAGAGCCTCTTCGCGGCCTTCCCCTTTGACGCGACATGAGTTTCTTCGAGTGAATGCAGAAGAAGACCAAATGCACCAGGCGGAGGTAGAGAGCTTGGATGTGGGCAGAGGCAATAATCACCATGAAGGTCCAGTTTGAATCAGGCCAGGGCAACGGAGGGAGGAGCAAGTTGGTTCGCGGGCGAGGGCAAGAAGCTAACACAAACAACAGAGCCATATAGTAATTCGTAAAGGAGTCTGGTGCAATAGAGTTAAAGCCGCTACAACGACGTAAGGTCAAATTAATGCTAGGTCGGGGTGGCAGGCGATGGCACAAGCTCATCACATGGCTCCTTGCCTCATTAGCCGACCTGTTCATCCTCCTCGCACCAATTGGCTCGCACTAGCACCCCATCCGGGGGTGCATTTATGCATTATTATTATCTATTACATTAATATAATACATTGCATTAATAAATCTCATTAATTTATATACATTAATATAATATTAATGTAATAATTAATTAAAACATTAATTATGTATTAATATATTAATGGTGGTCAAGAAGGCATGTCGGCAATCAACTAGCAACAACCACTTTTATGTAAAAAGTGGTTGATATAAGCGGATGTGCCCCATTAATTTTAAAAAGGTGGAAAATGGGGCGCCTATATCAACCATGTTTTACATAAATGTGATTGTTGAACTTCGATAGGCTTATTTAATTTAGAACTCTGATAGGCTTATTTAATTTAGAAACCCTAAATTACAAACCCTAATTTAAAAACCCTAACTCAGACATGCTTATTTAATTTAAAAACGCCAACTTAACATAAACCTAATTCTAAAATTAACCCTAACATGAACCCTAACCCTAATATAATTTAACATTATAGAGCTGTGTGCACCTCGGATCCTATTAGGTGGTTGGTTCCAAAATGAAGCCATTAAAGTGTTAAAAGCCTAGCATGTGGAAGCCTAGATTAAAATTGGATTCACAATGCTTTGAGACATATATTCCAAACTTAGTCTATAAAAACTTTTAAAAATACATGAAAATATATTATATTTTATTTTACTTTCAAATATTTTATTTTCCTTTAATCTTAATCCCAAGAGCTCCACTACTCTTCCGCCCCACTGCAGTTTGGCACAGCAAGCATGCAGTATTTCCAACCACTTGTTTGGTGTCTCTTATTTCATTTTAAAATTATGTGTTTGTAAAATATATCAGTTTGGTGTCTCTTATTTCATTATAAACTATGATAGTATTAGATTAAAAAATACAAAATCATTATTTTAAAAATGTAAATATTTTTAAATATATAATTTTAAAAATATTTATCATAGTTATAATTTAAAATATTTATTTAAATTTTATTATTTAATATGTTTGTTTTATTTTTATATTTTAATTAATTTAATATTTTAAAATTTTTTTTTATAATTGGTCAAAAAATTAATCTCACTAAATATGTATGCTTAAGTAAATTATTTGGCTGTAATCATAGCTTAAATATTATGTATCTAAATATAAAAGAAACTCACCTATAACTTAAAAAATTATTATAAAATTGCATTTAATATAACATCATCAAACTAGCTTAACTATTATTCTAATAAATTAATCTAAAACTTATCATGTTTAAATTATTAGTAAAAAAATTCTCCAAATTTAAGAGCAATTTTAGACTTTTACCTTTTCAAAAAATTGTTTTTATTGAAAATATGGCAATTAAATTTGAACAAACAATTAAAATTTGTAAAAAAAATTTAATGTAACTACAAATGCCTCTCAAACACACCTACTTTGTTTGGACACAACTGGTAATTGAAATTTATGGATTTTCTTTCACACAACTGTATATATACTTATAGGTATTTGCAAACATGGTAAATGACATATACTTATAGGTATTTGCAAACATGGTAAATGACATATATGATTAAAGTTAAATTTTTAAATAATCAATCATTTTAACACTTTTAGGAATCAAGTGAATAAATGAAATTGATGACACTTAGAATTAGGAGAAACCAGAAGAAAACAGACAAGTGAGACTAAACTCACAATCTCTATTATTGAACGAGGACAGATTGCATCATTATATATAGGAATCATATTCACTGGCTTCAGTTCCCTTCGAAAAGGTGAAACCCTTCACGATTTGGTGTGTATAAGGTCGAACCAACAAATGAAGCAAACACAACTTCACAAATCGATGTACAAGACCTGACTTTTCATAATTTTAATGCTGCAACGGGTTCTTCAATTGTCGAATCCGATCCTTGGGCTACCACAACGAATCCATCAAGGCGGCCACGGGCTATCCTAATGGTTTTCTCTGTTCGCAGATGATACTCTGTGTGGCAGCTCCCGTCGACAAAAAAACGACAATAAAAATCGCCAACTATGGTAGCACGCCTCTTCTATACTGAATGGACAACCACGAATTGATTCAACGAGTAGGAGAAGGGGGTTTCGGCAGTCTCAACGAGCTTTGAGTGCACTAGATCTAAGTACACTCCAAATTCATGCAGCAAATAAAAAACTCATGCTTTTCAACATGAAAACTGGTCGGCGCTCCTCAAACGGGCGGAGGGAAGTGCTCGGCACAAGTGCTTGACACCCCAACTCAATTAATTTGAGATCTTTCATTTTGGATCTCGCCTTAGAGAGATGGATCTCTTGGGTCTTTGGATCTCCAATTTCGTTATGATACCAACTTAGAATTAGGAGAAATTAGGAAAAAATACACAAGTGAGTTAATCAATTATTGAATGAGGACCTATTACATCATTATATGAATTATATTTACTTGGTGGTTACAACAAATCATCAAAAACTAGGATCTACATTAAATACTAGTAAAATTCATTTACTAAAGTAACTCTTGCTCCATTATTTCCATGTATGATTTGTAGTTTTAAAAATTACAAATATATGACTGTTTAAAACACGGAAATACTAGTCAAATTTATTCACTGATAGAATGAATGACCATTTTAAGAATCAAGCGAATGAATGTCATTGATAACTTTTAGTTTTTAAAACTGGAAATATATAACCGTTTAGAAAAGAAAAAACGAGTAAAATACCTATCAAATTTAACCACCTCAATAGAAATGAAAAGAGAGACCGTAATCTATATCGGTAAAACAACATTTGATAGATCGGCAATAGATAGGCGAATTGAAAATACACTAAGTTGATTGATATTTGTATTACTATTTCTTTCATAACGTAAATAGACATTTATTATTGAAGAATAGACGTTGAATTTTTACGTTGTATATCTATTGACAATGAGCACAATTAGTCACTTTTTAATCTAAAATTCTAATTTGATGGTTAACAATTGAAGAAGCTGGCATATTCTTAGTCATCCTCCCAAATCAATGAATGCGATCTCCTCTTCATAATTTCCTTGTATTTTTTAATGCATCTGTTAACCCTGTTTACCTTTTAACATTTATCTAATCATATTAAGAAATTACTGTAGCACTATATGATTGCCACATTTAAATGATTAAATTTTGGATTTAGCATGCTGACTGTGCTGGCTGTAGATGCTCATTTTCTGGTTGTGCATTTCATTTTCTAGTTTATAATACGGTTTTGAGTGATTATTCTAGTTTATAAAAAGATAGAACAGATAATGCGAACAAACATTTACTATTAAGGAACAACATTAATTTTTTTTTATAAAAAATAGAACAAATAATGTGCACATTCATTTACTATTCCTAAACAACATTAATTTTTTTTTATAAAAAATAGAACAGATAATGTGCACATTCATTTACTATTCCTAAACAACATTGGAAATTCTCATATAAAAAAAACAGAACATTCTTATTTTTTGGTCCACCTAAAATCGCACAAGGCAGAGATATCTCCTGCAGAATGTAACTCCACCGAAACTACATTACTACTCAAAGACAACACTACCGGCGTATTAAGTGGCCATGCAGGTTTGACATTTTGCGTCTTCCCACGGACACATATTAAGATAAGATAGGTTAATACAACCTACAAGGCAAACCTGCACAACCTTCTAGGTAAGCCTGGTTCAATAATCATCTCCAAGCATATAAGACATAGCACAACCTTCTAGGTAAGCCTGGTTGAATAATTGTCTCCAAGTATATAAGACGTAATAATAGAATTTGAACCTATACCCTGAAAAAATACTAAAAGGAGGCACTAGAGAAGCTGACTACAACAGTAGGACAGCAAGAGATACAATGAGAACATGATCAAGAACCCAAGAAATACAGCCTTTTGTGCAATCCACCAGCTGTGATATTTTCCAAAAATATGATATGCTGCTTCGGAACATATGAAGCTCCCTCTGCCATAGTTGAAGACGAGTTGAAGACGAGAAAGTAGTTCATTATCTTTAATGTAATTCCATGTTGATAAAGAAAGCTGTCAACTAGAAAATTTCGGCATTTTTCTTGGAGTTATCTTCCACGTTTGAGCATGTGGAATGGCTGAACAAATTTTGATGATTTTGAAAACTACCTTCGCATAACAGAATTCTATAATTTGCATTGCTTTGCAGGAAACTTGATATCCACTCATCTCAGCAAAGATCCAAAGAATCCACTAATAATCAATATCAACCAAAGCTAAATTTATAATTAATGTATTAATTAATTATTACATTTATTTAACAATATATAATATTAATGTATTAATATTATAATATTATTAATATATGATGATAATTTGGATTATTTTTGGCACGAAATGAGAGAGGAGATATAATAAATAAATGCACAGATATATCACAGATATTCGATAATATAATAGAAATATATGAGAGATGTATCCATAAACAGAGATATACATTAATACATGATTTCTATTAATGAAAGAAATGTACAGAGACTGTAAAATACAGATTGAAAGACTCACTAGAATGGTGGCATCTTATCTCTGAGAAGAGATGCGACGGTTACTCGCATTCGCAAGAAGATGATTACAATGAGTCTCTGAAGGCCTTTTTATAATAAATAGGAATGCCAAAAACTCTAGGCATCCAAAAATCTAACCCTGGAAGATAAAGCACCAAAAGTCATGTGGGCCCCGTTTGAGTAAGTTAGTGCATTAACTTCATGGAGTCGTAACTTTTGCATACGGTCTCTGTTTTGGGCGTACGATCTCAAAAAACCTTCATTTGGGCCCTCAAATTGGCCCAAGTTAAAAACTGCTAAAAATAGTAAATTGTCAAAATTGTCAAAAAATTGTTTTGGGCCAGTTGGAAAAGGTGGGTGGCCACCGATATCCACTTGGATCAATCCTCCCTCCTTGGAAAGCAATGGTCTCCATTGCATTGAGCTCTCGAGGGAGAGAGAAAAGCGTTTGTTGAATTTGCATCTTGGTGAGTTGCTTGCCTTGTTGGAAACGTCACGTTGCTTAGTTTGTGGAAGTCTGTCATGAACCTGTTGAGGTTGAGGTTGTTCAACAACTCGAGATACATGAGAGGATGGTGTGCAGAAGGAATCTTTGCTCTTTGCTACAGCCTTGTCGACCTGCTTCTGTTGGATAGAAGGTGCTTGGGGCAAGGATGTAGTGATTGCAGTGTCCTTTTGTTCTCCTTTTGAATAGATTATAAAGAAGCTGAATTTTGCAGTATGAGATACTATCTTGTGGCACTTTTTAGGTGGAATAGTAGTCGGAACTACCTCTGGTATTCTGTAGAGACGACCCCCCAAAGTAACAATGACACTACAGGGTCGAGACTCATAAATAACATGGCGTCTCCACATATATGGTTGGCCCAGGATCACATCACAAACATCCAGTGGGGCAACATCACATAATACCTCATCCTTGAAGGGTTGGGTGTCGTATGATAATCTACACTATTGGTTAACATAGAGATATCGTCCTTGGAAAAGCCACCCGATGTTGTATGGTTGCGGGTGTGGTGTTGTCAACAATCCCAATTATTTGACGACCTTTGCTAAGATGAGGTTCTTTTGGCTTCCACTATCAACAATAAAATGCAGCAAGGTCCCTTTCACCCACATCTGTGAATGAAAAATGTGCTCCCCCTCTTCAAGATCTGTTGGTTCTTCTGGTTGAATTGTTGCGGTCGCGACAATAGCAGTAGGGTTTGTGTCAATGATCTTTCTTTTTCCAGTGTTGGGGTCCTATAATTATAGGCAACTCGATTCTTCGACTGTTGATTTGGCGTTTCTCTCCTAATGACGAAGTCTGGCTCGGTTGATCCTATTTTCTTCCCTCCATTCTTTTCGCTCCATCCCCCATCACCTTGCTGCATCCTTCATCCATGTTGCGCCCTCACTCCCTTGTCCTGTTGCCCCATTGACTACCTCTCGCCCGTCACCCATCCATGAATAATTAAACTTAGAATGAACAAAATAACAATAAAGTTAGTTAAATTAAATAAGGTTAGTATACTGAGAATAGGTTAAATTAATTAATAAATAACTAGTTAATAATTAATTAATTATTAATTAAGTTAAAAAATCTAAGTTAGTAATTAAATTAGAATTTAATTAATTAAAATTTAATAAATAAAACATATAATATATAAAACAAACATAAAAAACAAATTAAATAAAATAAACAAAAATTAATAAAACAAATTATATAAAAAACAAATAACATAATATAAAACAATACAAAACAAATATATTTAAAACAATATAAAACAAATTAAATAAAATAAATAAAACATATAATATATAAATAAAACATATAATAAATAAAACATATAATAATATAAATAAAACATATAATATATAAAACAAACATAAAAAACAAATTAAATAAAATAAACAAAAATTAATAAAACAAATTATATAAAAAACAAATAACATAATATAAATCAATACAAAACAAATATATTTAAAACAATATAAAACAAATTTAAAACAAACAAAACAAAAACATAAGCAAAACATAAACAAAAACATAAAATATTTAAAAAACAAAACATGTAATAAATAATATTAAAACTAAAAACAAAACTTAAAAACTAACATATCTTAAGTTCTACCTCACCCAACTCTCGCTCACATTTTATACCTCACGTCCCATCCACGTATCTCATACATTTTAATCAATGACCCTTAAAAACTCTAGACCCCCCCTCACCATCCAGAACTTAACGAGAGGGGGGTATGGAATAATGGTTTTTCAAAACCACCCCCCATCCACGTGTCTCATTCCCATTCCAGTAGACCCCATCCCCCCAAAACCACTTACCACCTGAGGGGGGGTCCAGAATACCACTAGTCGCGAAAAAAACCACTTTTTCATATTTTTGCCATTTTTTGCCTGTTTCACCATGTCTTCTTTCAAAACGGATTCCGGGAAAATAAAGATGGATTTTAAAAATACAAAAGAGGTTTTTTCTTAACACAGGATGAAGAATAAAAAACTCTCTTAGTTTTTTCACAGGTGCCACGAGAAGGGATAATCGAAGCCATCTTTGAGGCCCATTTATCTAGATTCTCAATTTTCTGTTACAGTCCCGATCTTGCAGGAGCTGTTACGACCAGCTAGAGGTGAATTTGGCGAAACCGAAGGAGGTTTTTCTCCAGAACATGTCCATATGCAATAAGATCCTTCAGTTTTCTCCCAAGTGTCATATTTGAAGAGAAACACATGTCTGTTCGGACCCCTTTTTTCGTAGAAAACCAGTCCGTTTTTCATGGCAGACAGTTCCAATTTTTGTGGGATTGGTGGCTATTTTTGGCCGAGGTGGTTGAAACCGACTTTTGAAAGTTATGAGGAGGTCTATCCTATTTATTGAGAGTATTTGAATGTAAATAGGTTCGACCTGTGTAAAGAGTTTTGCACTTTTTGGCTGGATTGTGGGCCTCGCTACTGCAGGAGGTTTTTTGTCTGTAATTTTTGAATGGCTAAACAATAATAGAGAAGATGTTTTATAGGATTCTTGTGTAGCAGCGTTGGTGGTGTGTTCCTTGTCTATTTTTAATTATCTTTCTGCTACCATTCAAGCCATTTCATTTCTTGTTATTGAAAGAGAGTAATGGAGAAGAATTTATGCATGCATACTCTTTGGCCAATTTTTCAATAATCTTTATGTTATTCATATGAAGCTTTACACAGGAATTCTTAGCTGCTCCTCTGTTCAGTGGATCTCTCCCTTTTCACCTTATTCATATACACTAAACCTAAGACGATCCAATAGTTGTTACTACCTTTCCCTATGGAGACATTTACCTCTAGATATGACTTGATCATTATCTTATAAACAAAACCTATAGCCCAATGGTGATCTGAGAAACTCGTCAACCACATCCTCATCTAAATATTTCAAAAACCCCAAGCCCATACTTGCATAACTAGCCTAATACCTATTAAGACAAAGCTATATCAAACAGAGAGATCCCTCTCTGAGTCTTGGAGGGATAGATCCAAGACTCGAAGTGGTTTTGATGTTTCCTCTGTGACTGCCTCTTCATCCTTGGGCAAATTACAGAGTGCTAACAGAATGGCGACCATACTGGGGAGCTTTCCCCAGTAGTACACTTCAAAGCTCCAGATCTGATCACTAATGGTGGACAGTGACCAGACACCAGAAAGGATGACATCATTCACCTGGAAACTCCAATCAGCTCCAGATAGTGCCGACTCAAAGACTCCACTGGAGGAAGAATTTGAAGCATGACCAAGCAGCCTAGAAAGACCAGGTACTCAAGTTCCAATTGCATTCAAGACATCTTTGGTTTTATCTTCAATTATGTCTTGTCTTTTTCTAAGCCCGATCAAAATTATATTGCTAAAGATTACTTTGACCATCTGTTAATTGATGAGTCTCAAGAGATCATATCCCCAATTATAGATTATGTACATGCTCATACACCTGTGCACATCCCAGATGCACCTGTAGAAACCCTAGTGAGACATAAGCCTCCTACTTTATCTCCTACTCTTGCTAAACCTATGGATGGTTGTAAGCCTCTTTCTTCATCTCTTGTGCTTGCAAAAGTCCCAGACCGATACCAGCCTCTAGATTTTCCTCCCATTCTCCATGACCTCCCTGTCAATTACATCAATAATCTACCTAGTTTTGATGGAGAAAATGGGAAGATCACTGCTGAAAAGAATATTCAAAACCTTGAGGATTTCCTTGACCTTTATGAGGTTGAACATGATGATGTCTGTATCAGGATGTTTGCCTTGTCTTTGCAAGGAAAGGCTAAAAATTGGTTTAGAAATCTTCCATCTGCAAGCATCAGAAATTTTCATCAGTTCATGCAAGTTTTCTTAGATAGGTGGGTGATCATGGGAAATGTTTTCCTCATCCTAGAAGAATACGACCAGTTGAAAAGAAAACTCGGGGAAACAGTACAACAGTTTTCAGCGAGGTTCAATGAGGTGTATCATTCAATACCTGTGGATGTAAGGCCACCTTCTGGTTTAGCCAAATTGCATTTCCCAGATGCCTTCAATCCTGAGATGGCATTCCAATTAAGAGAAAGGAACACTGCAAGCCTTGAAGAAATGCAGAACATTGCAGTTGATTTGGAGACCAACTTGCTGATCAAAAGGTCAAAGTTAAAGGACAAAGAAAGGGAGCAGCTGAAGTCATCAGAAGCTAAACTGGAGGTTTTGGCCAGTGCCATGGAAGAGATGATGCAGAGGATCAACAGGAAAGATGAGATTGCTTCCCAAAGACACCATGTTCCAATGATTTCAGAGAAAGAAAAGGTCATTGTTCCCAAACATTTTGTTGTTCATCCTTGGTACCATGGTTTGGATAATGATTCTTTCATGTATTCAATTCAAAACACAGTCAAAGATGAAGCTCCATCTCAACTTGCAGAGGAACAACTAGCTGATATGTTGTGCATGTTTGATGACATTCCTTACTTGGATTGTCCGCCCAAGTGTGATCAGTATGATGATGAGCATGAGGTTGAAATAGAAGTGGATTGTTCAAAGAAATCAGCAGCATGTCATTAGCAGAAAGAAGAATATTTATAGTTCAAATACGACAATCAACCCTTGCACAATAGTCATGACAGCTATGAGGAAGAGACAGAAAATTTCAGAGTAAGGGAAAAATCTTTGCCCTTATGTTTCTCTTCATTTCAATTTTTGAGAGGAAATTGTAAACAAGTTGTCAATGGTAGAATGGGAGAATGTTCTGATCAACTAGGTGAAGATGCTAGTGTTGATGTGGAGGCTGTTCTAAACCCAGAATCGCAGCACTTGTCCTACTTTGATTTTCAGATTCCTGATGAAAGCTTAAAGCCTAAAATAGATAATGAGCTGATCCATTGTGATTCATTGCCGATGTATCCTTTTTCTTTTCAAATTGTGAGAGGGGATCTTGGTCAAATTCCAGTTGAAAATCGCAGTGTCAACCATGAAGTACTAGGAGGGCCAATATCACCACCATCCAAAACATTTTATGACCCTATAACGGATATTGTGGATGATGTGTATTTTCAAAGTTTGGTTTCATTTACTCCAAATGAATTAAAACATTGTTATGATATGTATATGTTCAAAAATTCTACCACACTGTCTGGTGCAGCAGAGGCATCATTTCACAAACCATCAGAGCCTCCACAGTCATATAAAGAAGTGTTGAAAGACACGGAATGCATTGGTGAAAAATCGAGTCTTGATGCTGAGTTTTTTGGAGTAGAAAATCAAAAGATGGGCCAAACCTATATTGATCCTGTAAATACATATATGGAGAAATTTTTTAATACAGGATATTTTTCCATTGCCAGTGTTTTTCCTATTGTTCGAGTTTATCAAATCTTATGTAAGGGAAAGCAGGTTGG
>ML780655.1:595125-609036 GCA_009831015.1 Picea engelmannii | reverse complement strand
AAAAAATGAATAAGCTCAGCATTCCGAGCATCTCTTTTTCAGCAGTGTTTATTTTAATTTGGTTTCAGTTGCAAGATCAAAACAGGTACAAGTTGCAGAATAAGGTTTTGGGACCAGCCCAATGGGTAAAGCATCGGTCTGCATGATTCACAGGTCCATGGTTCTTGACACCTCCTGAAAGAAGCTACCATCTCCAGGTGGAGCCTATGTTGGGGTCCTATAATTATAGGCAACTCGATTCTTCGACTGTTGATTTGGCGTTTCTCTCGTGATGACGAAGTCTGGCTCGGTTGATTTCGTTTTCTTCCCTCCATTCTTTTCGCTCGATCCCCCATCACCCTACTGCATCCTTCATCCATGCTGCGCCCTCACTCCCTTGTCCTGTTACCCCATTGACTACCTCTCGCTCGTCACCCATCCATGAATAATCAGACTTAGGATTAACAAAATAACAATAAAGTTAGTTAGATTAAATAAGTAAGGTTAGTATAGTGAGGATATGTTAAATTAACTAATAAATAACTAGTTAATAATTAATTAATTATTAATTAAGTTAAAAAATCTAAGTTAGTAGTTAGGTTAGAATTTAATTAATTAAAATTTAATAAATAAAACATATAATATATAAAACAAACATAAAAAAACAAATTAAATCAAATAAACAAAAAGTAATAAAACAAATTATATAACAAACAAATAACATAATATAAAACAATACAAAAAAAAAATATTTAAAACAATATAAAACAAATTTAAAACAAACAAAACAAAAACGTAAACAAAACATAAACAAAAACATAAAATATTTAAAAAACAAAACATGTAATAAATAATATTAAAACTAAAAACAAAACTTACAAACTAACATATCCTAAGTTCTACCCCACCCAACTCCCGCTCACATTTTATATCTCACGTCCCATCCACGTATCCCATACATTTTAATCAACAGCCCTTAAAAATTCCAGAACCCCCCTCACCATCCAGAATTTAACGAGAGGGGGGGGTCCGGAATAATGGTTTTCCAAAACCATCCCCCATCCACGTGTCACATTCCCATTCCAGCGGACCCCCTCCCCCCAAAAAAACCACTTACCACCTCAGGGGGGGTCTGAAATACCACTAGTCGTGAAAAAAACCACTTTTTCATATTTTTGCCATTTTTTGCCTGTTTCACCATGTCTTCTTTAAAAACGGATTCCGGGAAAATGAAGATGGATTTTAAAAATCCGAGAGATTTTTTTCTCAACACGGGATGAAGAACAAAAACCTCTCTCATTTTTTTCAAAGGTGCCACGAGCAGGGATAATCGAAGCCATCTTCGAGGCCTATTTTTCCAGATTCTCAATTTTTCGTTACAGTCTCGATCTTGTAGGAACTGTTACGGCCAGCTGGAGGCGAATTTGGTGAAACCGAAGGAGGTTGTTTTCTAGAACATGTCCATATACAATAAACACCTTCAGTTTTCACCCAGGTGTCATCGTTGAAGAGAAACACACGTCTGTTCAGACCCCATTTTTCATAGAAAACCGGTCTGTTTTTCATGGCAGACAGTTCCAAATTTTGTCGGATTGGTAGCTATTTTTGGCCGAGGTGGTTGAAACCGACTTTTGAAACTTATGAGGAGGTCTATCCTATTTATTGAGAGGATTTGAATGTAAAGAGTTTCGACCTGTGTAAAGAGTTTTTCCCTTTTTGGTTGGACTGTGGGCCTCGCTACTGCAGGAGGTTTTTTGTCTGTAATTTTTGAATGGCTAAACAGTAATAGAGAAGATGTTTTACAGGATTCTTGTGTAGCAGCATTGGTGGTGTGTTCCTTGTCTGTTTTTAATTATCTTTATGCTACCATTCAAGCCATTTCATTTCTTGTTATTGAAAGAGAGTAATGGAGAAGAATTTATGCATGCATACTCTTTGGCCAATTTTTCAATAATCTTTATGTTATTCATCTGAATCTTTACACAGGAATTCTTAGTTGCTCCTATGTTCAGTGGATCTCTCCCTTTTCACTTTATTCATATACATTAAATCTAAGACGATCCAACAGTTGTTACTACCTTGCCCTGTGGAGACATTTACCTCTATATTTGACTTGATCATTATCTTATAAACAGACCCCATAGCCCAATGGTGATCTGAGAAACTCGTCAACCACATCCTCATCTAAATATTTCAAAAACCCCAACCCCATACTTGCATAACTAGCCTAATACCTATTAAAACAAAGTTATATCAGACAGAGAGATCCCTCTCTGAGTCTTGGAGGGCTAGATCCAAGACTCGAAGTGGTTTTGATGTTGCCTCTGTGACCGCCTCTTCAGCCTTGGGCAAATTACAGAGTGCTAACAACCAGTATTTTCAGAATAAAATTATGAATTAGGGTTCAGCTCCTTGTCTTTGATCTTGGCCACCGATGACTATTTTGAGAGTCATTCATCGGTGTTGTGCCAGGGGATTTTGTGGAAATCAAAACATTCCTGTGACCCTTATTTTCCTATGGCTTGGATAGGTTTTCGGGAGACTGTTTGTTAGGAATGTCTTTATCAAACTTTGGTTTTTGCGGATTTGCAGACCCGAACTCCCGTTTGTTCCGGTGCTTAAATTTTTGCTCAATTTTAATAACATATCGATAAGCAACACCGAGTGATGATATTTCCAGAAAATCCATTTCAGTTTAGATGAATCTGTGTAGAGCCCCATGGTATGGAAGGTATTGGTGAAATCTGAAACTTCTTGGCCCCTCTCTTGCCACAGTGTGGTCCATCTCATGTACTGGTCCTCATAGTTGTCAACAGGGTAATACTGTTCCTTTACCGCATGCACAAAAAAATCCCAAGTGGGCTCGGCCCCATATATTCCATACTCTTCTGTGGAACTTTGCTCCTAGTAAGTTTCCCACCAATGTTTGACACGAGGGAGATATTTAAGGAGTGCGAAGGTGATCTTTTCTCTGTCGGAAATTGTGAACAGAGAAATAACCTTCTAGCAGATTTAACCATTTGTCTAAGGCTTCTGCATCTATCTGTCCTTCAAATACAGGAATATCAAAATTAACTTATAACTTCAAAGGAAAGGTGCTTCCAAAGTGGCCGCTTGATGAATATGCACCTATTTCTATTGGTAGGCATTGAAGGATGTGGGAAAAATTCTCCATCATTTCTCCCCTCTATCATGTGAGAGCTTGTTCAAGCAACAGATTGATAGGATCATCTACTCCGCCATTTTTATTTTCTTCCGCCATTGAGGGTTTCTTGTGTGTGCGAGAGCAATTTTCTTCAATAGAGACAAGATCAAGACCCAACTTTATATACTCGGACCTCGTCAGGGAAATGCACTAAAAAACAATCAAGAGCAGTATGCTTTGATACCACTAATCTGGATTATTTTCGGCAGGAAATGAGATCGGAGATATAATAAAGAAATGCACAGAGATATCACAAATATTCAATAATATAATAGAAATGTATCATACATGCATCCATAAACATAGATATATGGTAATACATTATTTCTATTAATGAAATAAATGTACAGAGACTGTAAAATACAGAGTGAAAGACTCGTTAGAATGGTGGTAGCTTATCTCTGGGAAGAGATGTGACGGTTACTCACATTCACAAGAACATGATTACAATGAGGCTCTGAAGGCATTTTTACAATAGCCAGGAATACCAAAAAATCTAGACATCCAAAAACCTAACCGTAGAACATGAAGTGCCAAAAGTCATGTGGGCCCCGTTTGGGTAAGTTAGTGCATTAACTTCACGGGGTCGTAAATTTCGCATACGATATCCATTTTAGGCGTATGATAGACCGTTGGAAAGGAATCGTTGACGAGATTCATTTTTGGGACTCCATTATTCCATAGGCTATCATTGAGAATCTCAATATTGAAAAACCTTCATTTGGGCCCTCAAATTGGCCCCAGAAGTTAAAAACTGCTTAAAATAGTAAATTTCCAAAATTGCTAGAAAACTATTTTGGGCCAGTCGAAAAAGGTGGGTGGCCACCAATATCCACCTGGATCAGATGATGATTAACATCCACTAAGACCGAATTGAGACCTTAAGAGGATAAGTGATTACTTTGTCTAATATGGGTATAGGCTGGACAATCTAACAGATAGTGTTTTTCATTTTCAACCTTCTTAGTGTCACAAAGATGACACACTATTTCATCCCATGGCCATTTAGGAATTGACCAAGACTAGTTTCACTGTGGATTTAGTGAGAATTTATTTTTATCTTAGCAATGCTTATTTTTTTCTTTACACTTGGCAAAAAAGATAGATAATTTTGAACTTCTAGATTAGGGTTGATTACATCCTTATAATACCTTAATTTTCTTTTTTCCTCTAACACCTTATCACACCACATTTTCTCCTTAAATTTTGATTTGAATTTTTTTGCAATTGTATCTTTATTCTGCAAAATGGTGTCTTCCATGATTCCCCAATATTTTATCCAATATCGGGCATCTTTATGCCATCCTCACTTGAGTCGATAGTGGTTATGACTCGATTTTAGGAAGCCTATTGTCTTCCATGATTTTTAACTTGTTCTTATACATTAGGTATCTAGTCATATCCATGATCTCAATGGGAGATAGGCTTGTTTCTAAGAGGAGGAATGGGATAGGGTGTATTTCCTTTAATTTTGAGATTATAGGTTATAATGTTCTTTTGTATTTTCTCTATCTTTCTCCAGGATTCATGAGAGATACTACAACCCCAAAATTCACATCCATAAAGAATAATAGGTGTAACAAGAGTCTCAAAGAGGATTTTCTTCTTATCCCAACTCCAAAGATAAGTTGATTTACAATTATTTTCAAGCCCATAATAAGCTTTCCATCCCCCAATAATCATTTTCTCAATGTTATAATTCCAATTCAGATTGTGGTGAATATCAATTCCAAGATATTTGTATGAATTCACTTCCTCCAAGTTGTTGTTTTCATATATGAAGGTATCATAAGCTATCTTATTAGATTTAATAATCTTGACCTTAGTTTTATCATTATTAACAGTCATACCCATATTGGAGAAAAAATCTTTGAGGATTCTTAGATGTTTTTCAAGATCACGGGGACTCCTTTCCATAAGAACAATATCATCGACATAAAGAAGAAGATTGATGACTATACCAGTGAGAGTAGGGCCAACAAAACCTTCTTTTTTCAAGTAATCCTCTAACTTGTCAATGTATATGCCAAAAAGGGTAGGGGACAAGGGACAACCTTGTTTGACTATGATATTGCAATTAATCTCTTTTGACCAGCCCTTAATGTTTTTAAACTTAGCAATAACATTCTCATACATACTTATTGCAGTATCCCTCAACTCAAGAGGCACTTTTATCTCTTCCAACCTATTCTAAAGGTATTTCCTAGGAACCATGTCAAAAGATTTTCTAAAGTCAACAAAACAACAAAAAAAATTGGTTTTAGTATTGTGGAACTCCTTTGCAATGATTCTAAGGGTAACAAGATGGTCCATGGTTGAATGGTATCTCCTAAACCCAGCTTCGCCTTTATCTCTTTTACCATGACTTTCTAGCCAATGGGTAATCTTCTTTTCCAAAATAATTCCATAAAGCTTGGCTAAAATTAGGCTAATCATAATGGTCCTATAATTAGAGGAAATGTTTCTATATCGATTTTTTAAAATAGGAACAATGAGGCTTTGCATCCAGGTCTTAGGAAAGTCTTGATTTACTACTAAATTGAAGAGCTTGTGTATGTGAGGGATAAGAATTGGCCCTCCAATTTTAAAAATTTCAGCTTGGTAGCCTTCAATGTCCTTAGCTTTCCCATTTGCAAGCCACTTAACCCCAAACTCTATGTCATCTAAAGAAAAAAATTATTCCTTTGTAGGGACAATAGGAATGGTGTCCATGGCATTAGGGAACTCGTAAAGACTTTTAAGGTAGGAATTTTGGTTCCTTAATTGAATCATATTATTCTCTTTAGTATTGCATTTTAGAATTTGGCTCCAAAACTTCTTAGGATCAAGCTTATATAGTTGTGAAAGTTGTTCTTTCTGTTTATTGATATAGTACTTTTTTTTTCTTTTAATTAGGGCTTTGTACGTATTGATCTTATCGATTTTTAAGGACTCATTAGAAGCATCCCTAATGGATTTCCTAGCAATTTTACATTATTTTCCATACCAAAGGTTGGTTGTTCTATTATTCTTTTTATAGGACACCTTGAAAGAGAACTTGTTAATAGAAGTGGAAAGGGTAGTTGTAAAATTATGATAGAGTTCTTCAATGTTGTCCTTATAAGTTAGGAGATTTAATTTACTATTCAAATCCTTTAAGAAAATGTCATCTTTACTTTTTTCAAAGTTAAAATTCCTTTGATTATCATAATTATCTTCAATGGCGCTCCTATGCATGGAAAAGTTTAGAGTTAGGGTTAAAGGTTTATGATCAGAGTTAAGCTCATGGTCATTTAAAAGGTCAAAAGTTGTTATTTGGTTGGAAACATGGATATCAGATATCACATAATCTACAACACTTTTACCTATCCCATGAATACAAGTCATCTAGTTGGAGTTTGGTCACTTCATTACTCCATTTCAAATTATTAGGTCTTGAGAGCTATAGAGCTTGACCAACTCAGTACCAAACAAATTCTCAATTAGGTGTTAAAATCTTATTTTGTAGCTATTAGAGAAAACAAGGTCCTCATCTAGCCATAAAGGATTATGGTTGGAGTCGTTACTTAAAAGAGTAGCTTGCTTAGTTGCAGTCCTAGCATTAAAGTCTCCTAGGAGGAGGATATTATCATCATTTTTCAAACTATAAGTATATTGTTCTAAATTATTATAGGGACAATTGTTATCTATATTGTTTTTCTTATAAAAGGTAGAATTAATAGGTGAAAAATAGAAAACTGCTATATACATATTCTTAGAATTGGTGTCTGAAATTTCCATCCAAATGTACTGATTGAGAGACTCAATCTTATGAAATTGAATGTTAGGAGAAATTCTCTTTATAATATAACAAGCTATGTCTCCCATCCCTCTACGGTGGAATTTTTATTCCATGTCGACCACAAGACAAATCCTTCTATGTTAGGGACCTTAAACTCCTCATGCTCCCAATTTTCAACAAGACAGATAATATCAATATCAGTCGGGATCCAACTTATCATAGGACCTTTGCACCATGGAAAGCCATCACAGTTCCAAAAAAGGATTCCGAGTGTCCCAAATTCCTATTTATTATTATCCTTCTGGTCTCTATCCCTAACAATAGATTTTTTGTTTCTAATTATTATTCATTTTCCTTCTTTCCCGGCTTCTTTTACCTTTTGAACTTCCTTACCTAATTTAGCTTCATCTTCGGGAATGAAGTCTTTATTTATAAATATTCCTCACCCTTTTAAGCTCGAAAATTTACTAAGTATTCTATATTTATGGTCATTACAACTTACTTTGACACGTATCAACCTATCTTTGTGATCAATTGTTTTTCCCTAGCCTCTTTGCTTATATGAGGTAAGTTGTATCAATTTGTGATTTATTATGTAATTCTTCTTTTACTATTGTTAGCGTATCATATTCTTGTTGATCTTTTATACCAAAAATTATGAGGTTCAAGGCTCTTTTGTTATGCTCATGGTCCATTTCGATTAGCTTATTCATTTCCTCTTTGATGGGTTTGATATCCAATTTGTTTTCCATATTACTGAGGGTCAAATTGTTGGTTAGCTTTTATTCTATCTCTTTAATCTTATCTCTCAAGTTGTGATTTTATTCAACCCCTCATTCTTGGGTTTATTGTTTATGTTTTTCCATTTCTTAAATCATATCCTTCATTGTTTGCAATTCACTCTTGAACCCTAAGAATCTATCCTCTATTTGAGTTTGAAAAGTATATTTAATTTGTTTATCAATCATTGCCTCTAGCTCTATTTGGAGTTTTATGTCTCTTTGTTCACTCCTTTTTTCTAATGTTCTAACTCTATTTGGATTTTGGCATCTCTCTCTCCTCTCCTTCTTTCTATCGATTCCATATAATCGTAAAGGATCTCTAGGGTGATTTTGGGGGGCCTCCCCCTATTAGGGTGAGTTTTTGGAATAGGTGGTGGAGTGATCATATTGAAAATAAGAGAAAAAAAATGTAACAATTATTATTTTGGATTGACTTTATCTGTCAAATCAACTTTTACTTATGAAACTTAAAATAAAATGAAATAAATATAAAAGGTAAAAACCAAATAAAAGTATTATTCATGTTCAAAACCGCATGTATATAATGTTAGAAATAAAATATCTCCTTCAAAACAACAAAGAAGTATTATTCCTCTTCAAAACCACAGAGATATAATTTCAAAACTATAGAGAAGTATTATTCTTTTTCAAAACCACAGAGAAATATTATTCTCTTTCAAAACCACATAGATATAATTTCAAAAAAGCAAAGAAGTATTATTAATTGTCTATTAATATATTAATGTAATGTATTATATCGATGCAATATATAATAAGAATGTATAAATTATTATATGCATTAATAAGTTAATAAACTAAAAATACATTAATAATATTTTTTACACAAATATATTAAAGTATTAATATATTAATAAAGTATTATATTAATAAAGTATAATATTAATAAAATATTATTATATTAATAAATTCATACACAATTTCCTAGAAAAAGTTTTAGCTACCAAGATATTTTTAATAAATACTTATTTTTATAAAGATTAAAAAAAAAACACATTAAAATTTTATTTTTAATATATATAAATAATAAAAATCTTATTTTTTTTAATAAAATATATTAATTAAATGTATTAATTCATTGATGTGATAATACATTAATCTACTTAACTACTAATGTATTATTGTAACATAGAAATTAAAGTTACTACATTAATATTTTAAAATATTAATTAATTAATTAATACATTAATAAATTATTAATGGAAATTCAGACCGATTCTAATAGAGGGGAGAATGGGATTTCGTCTTCAAATTCAAATCTTTAAATCCCTCTATCTTTAATATTAAGAGGGAACCCTTCTCATCTAAGATGGCCTAACCCAACCCCATCTATCTGGTTATATATCTCCGTCTATCTACAAAGTCCCCAAGGCAATACCCCGTATGTATCTACAAAGAATGAGCACACACCAACCAAAAGGCAATATGGGTTTTTCATGTGCTTCCCTCAGCTACAGAGGAAAAGGATCAGAAAGGATAGGGTTTATATTGAATAAAATAAAGTTGAATGGGCGAATTATAAATTATGCTTGTCCTGAAAATGTGAGCGATTTTATTAGACAAGAATGTGTAATGAAAGTGTCTTGTAAGATCTGTTCTATGAGGCATAGGTTGGTAACAAGCATAAAGGGTACTAAGAGTTCCCCCCAGTGTTGGAGGCAAGCCTAGTGCTGGAGTTCATGAGGAAAGTGATAATTGCTTACCTTCGGGCTATTCTGTTCATGAGGAAAGTGAGAATGTTCTACCTTCTCCTTTGCTTAATAGTTGGTTAACTCCATCATATGAGCATGTATTATTGTAACATAGAAATTAAAGTTATTATATTAATTTTTTTAAATATTAGTTAATTAATTAATACATTAATAAAGTATTAATAAATTAACAGAGTAAAAATATATTAATAATTTTTTACATAAAAACATCTTAGTATTAATACATTGATTTACTAAAATATTAATGTATTCATGCATTGGTGTGATAATGCTTACATGTTATAGACACATTTAAGGGCACAAACATGTCACTCCAAGTATTTCATCTTAGGTGAGGAGGGTAGCAATCATTCCTCTCAACCACCCAAGCCACATCCAATGAACAGATTGATGTGATAATACATTAATGGTCTATTAATTAATGTATTAATACATAAATACCTTAATGTGTTAAATATTAATGTATTAATTAATTAATATGTAACATTCATACATTATTAATTACTACATTGCTATGTTTGATAGTTGTTGTCCATAGATGACCATGGTTACTATGTTTGACAGTTGTTTTCCATAGATGACCATGGTTGATCATGACTATGGATGGCATTCACCATGTTTGACCTTAACTATGACATGGTTGACCATTACCTTAATTATGGTTGACTATTGTTGACCATGATGAAAAGTATGGTTTATTATGGTTTACCTTAACCATGGTTGACTATGGTTAACTATGATTGAGCTTGAAGTGAACCAAAGTTTATTATGGTTTATCATAGTTTACCTTCACCATGATTGACTATGGTTGACCATGATCATGATTAACTATGGTTAACCGGGGTTGACTATTGTTGACCATACAGTTTCATAAATAGGTATTTTTATATAGATTTTCCTGAAATCCAACGAGAAATAGTTATATTTGCATATTTCAATGATTATTTATGTATAATTCGAGTGCTCCATAGCTTTTCAGCATGTTTAATTCATTTCTACATTTATAAATGGATTTTAAAGAATAAAAAATAATGATTTCGTCAAATTCCAGCAAAAAAAAGCCATTTCATAGAATAGTTAGACAAAGCTATACATTAATGTAATGTCTAAATTAACATTATTAAATTATTACGTTAATTTATTAAAATATTACTTACTTAATTAATACATTAATAAAGTATTAATAAATTAATAGAATAAAAATACATTATTAATACATTTTTACATAAAAACATTAAACTATTAATACATTAATAAATTATTATTACATTAACAATGTATTAATACATAAATACATTAATGTGTTAAAGTATCAATGTATTAATTAAGTAATACATTAATACATTATTAATTAATACATTGCTAAAGTATTAATACTTTGGTAGAAATTGGTTGACTTCAGTTTATTATGGTTGACCTTGGTTGACCATGACCTTGGTTGACCATGACCATGGTTAACAATGATTACTATTTTTTATAGTTGTTTTCCATAGATGACCATGGCTCGCCATGACCATGGTAAATTATGACTATGGATCGAATTCAACATGTTTGACCTTATCTATTACTATTGTTGACGATTACATTAACTATGGTTGACTATTGTTGATCGTGATTAAGAGTATGGTTGACTATGGTTGATCGTAACTATGGTTGGCTATGGTTAATCATGATTGAGATTGACGTGGAACAACGTACAGTATGGCTAATCATAGTTGGCCTTCAACATGGTACCATGCCCATGGTTGACTATGGTTGATCGAGGTTGACTATTGTTGACCATACCATTGCATGACCTTTGTAAACCTTATGGAGATGATTACGATGTGCCATGTTTATTATGTTTAACCATGGTTTACTATGGAATTACCACATTGCAATGTTTATTAGGTTTTGTTCGTCACATTGCGACATGAGGTTTTGTTTTTCACATTGCAACATCAATTTTTTTTCGTCACATTACGAAATTTGGTTATGATCGTCATATTGTGACATCATTAAATGTTTTTTTGATTGCGACATCAAGTTATTTTTCATCACATTGTGATGTTGAGAAATTTTCATCTCATTAGCATCAAGTTAGGTTCATCATATTGTGAGATCGAGAAATGTTCATCTCATTTCAATGTTGGTCTATCTTTCTTACATTGCCACATTGGGTTGTGTATATCACATTGTGACAATGGGTTATGTTTATCAAATTGGGACATTTTAAAATGTTTTTCACATTGTGACATCAAGATATGTGAATCACATAGCAACATGAGGATATGTTCATCACATTACAATGACAGGGCTATGTTCATCACATTGTGACATTACTATTCACATAGCCAATTTATGTTTTTCACATTGCAATGTTGGGATATGATAGTGATAGTGCAACCTAGGGATATGTTCGTCACATAATAAGGTTGGAAAATGTTTGACACATCACCATGTAGGGAAATGTTTGTCAGAATATGACAAAGGGAAATGTTCATGACATATTGCAATGTTGATCAAGATTTGTTCGTCACATTGTGACATGAGGTTTTGTTCATCACATTGCGACATCATGTTTTGTTTGTCACATTGACATATCTGGTTATGTTCGTGACATTGCGGTGTTGGAAAATGTTTGTCTCATTACGACATTAGGTTATGTTAGTCACATTACGACAACAGGTTGTGTTTTTCAAGATTGGGACGTTTGGAAATGTTTGTCACATTTTGACATCAGGATATGTGTAGCACATTGCAACATGATGATATATTCATCGCATTGTGACAACGAGGATATGTTCATCACATTTCCAAATCCATTTATGTTCATCAAATTGTGATTTTACTATTCACATAGTCAATTTATGTTTGTCACATTGTGACATTGGAATATAATGGTGACACTGTGACCTTGGGCTATGTTCGTCACATACCTATGTTGGGAAATGTTTGACACATCATGACATAAGAAACTTTTCGTCACAATGTGACAAAAGGGAAATGTTCATCACATAGTAAGGTATAACCATGGGCTTCACATTGCAATGTTCCTATAACGATATGTTGGGTTTAGTCACATTGCAACATTACACCACATAACCTGTTTATTTATGGTTATCTCAAATAAAGAAATTCCTTACGATTTATGTTAAAGTGAGATGTTTGAGAATGTTGATGTTTCATTATGATATTCAACTAGGTTGGATTATAAGGAACCGGTATGTTCCTTAATGGTTATGTTGCAATGAGACATGGATAAATGGTTGGGTTATGTTGCAAGGATTATATCTATGTAACCATGGCTAACATCAAATTACAACAATAGGGTATAATTGTCATATTGCAATAGCGGGATATCTCCACAACATTGTGACGTTGGATTATGTAGGATTGCATCTCTTTGTGATTAAAGGTTTTGTTCAAATGCGATGACAAGATATGTTCGTGATGTTGTGATTTCGGGTAATGTTGATCACATTGCAACATTGGGTTTCATTAGATTGCAAGATGAGGTTATGTTCATCATAATGCAACTTTGACACATTATAAAATCTATGTTTTCACCAAGTTTTTGGAGAAAACTTCTAATAAACTTTTTCATTTGTAACAAAGATATAAATTTTAAATTAACATAATATATTGCATGGAGGGAAACTTCCCTACAATATAATGTAAATTAAAACTTTATCATAGTTTATTAGATTGGAGATAAATGAAAACTTTATCATAGTTTAATTGGATAGGTAAATTAAAATTTTACCTCAATATAATTATTTGAAGATTAATTATTTTATATTTAAATATATTAAAATTTTACAAATAAAAATTAAAAATTTCAAGTATTTTATTTTAAGTATTCTAAAGTTTTATTAAAAAAAAAATTATTGTATTATTAAAAGTTTCTTAATTTATTATTATATATATATATATAATATTAAAAATAAATAAATTTACGATGATTCATTATCAAATTAATATTATAAAATAGATGTTTTTTAAATGTTTATATACATTTATGGAATTGTTAAAATATTTTATTCATAATTATTTAATCAATTTATTTGACTACCTTACATGTATTAAATTTTACATATGCATTGGATTGCACATAATCTTTTTAAATGTAACTTTTATATTATATTTATTTTACACATTATAATAATTTACTCAAGATATTATTACAATACAATATTATAATAAAAAAATATTATTATACTTTATTATAATAAAAAAATAAAATAATAATACAATATAATAATTGTTATTATTAATAATACTTTATAATGTATAATATAGTGTAATAAGATATTATAATATTAAGACGAATCAAATCTCTAAAAACATTATATCATTCACAAATTATATCATTCACAAGTTATAATTAATATATAAATTATATAATTCTTAAAATAAAAATAAATCTGTATATAAATATAATTACATAAATAAATAAATAAATAAATATATATA
>ML780655.1:547863-570843 GCA_009831015.1 Picea engelmannii | reverse complement strand
TTACAACTTGATTAAAGTGACTTCCGACCTTATGTTTATTAATTTACGCCGAAAGGCGTACACCTATTGACAATGGGCACAATTAATGATCTTTTAATCTTATTTAACCTTAAACCATTATCTGATGGCTATGCATTGAAGATACTGGCATATTCTCAGTCATCCTCCAAAATCAATGGGTAAGATTTATTGTTCATAACTTTATTGCATTTATCAAGGCATTCGTTAACATGTTTACTTCTTTTTTTTTAACATTTACCTAATCACATTAAAAAAATGTTGTAAGGTTATATAATTACCACGTTTAATGATTAAATAGGATTAAACCACGGCATCTAAATAATTATCCCCAACTGTCAGCCACGTTTCGGCGTTCACCAGTGTTATGTACCTTTCGGCGTTAGTGTTCTTCTTAAGACGCTTCGCTTGGTGGGTGGTCTTGGGTATGACAATTAAAGTATTTATATGTGAAATTATTTGTAAAAGTCACATCGTGTGGTGCATTGGCAGGGCAGACTTTGTAAAGACTTGACTGGTGGGGAGGTTCGGGGTTCGATCCCCGTGGACTCCAAAACATTTTAATTTAATTAATTAATCATAATTACTTTTAATTAATTAATATACTTAGTTTTAATTTGTTGTGTATATTATATTATTATTACTGGGTTTTTTTTTTAAAGGTGCATATGTGGTGCGTTGGTGTTTGTTTGTTCCTTAACGCTTAGGTAGTGGGTGGTGGTCATGGGTTCAAAACCCATAGACTCCATATCACCCCCCTTTTTTTGTAATATATTTTTTTGTAATATTTTTTTTTATGTATCATCAGTTTAAATTAATTAATTTAAATTTTAAAATCCCTAATTCGAAATAAACCAGATTTATTTAATTTACCTACTATAGTAATTGCTTATTATATATATATATATATATATATATATATTTATATATATTTTTAAATAATAAATAACCATAAACTAAAATTATAAAAATAACGTAATAATAAAGAAAAATAAATAAAATAAAACCTTTACATTATGACTAAACTAAATTAAGAAAATAATTAAAAAAAAGAAGAAAAAAAAACTTAGAGTCGAGCAGTGGGTCCTCACGTGAGGCCCACATGCCCCCCCCTCCTTCACGCTTGCTCTTCATACCTAACCCTAAAACCCTACACCTGCCAGCTCTTCGAACCCTACACATCCTTCCTCTGCCGCCTCCTTCTCATCCACCGAGACCTTCCTCGCTTAGCCAGTGTAGCGTTGAGCTTTTCTTTTGGATGTTTAACCTCAGAAATGCAGGGAATGGTGTTTGAGCGGTTGGTTCTCAGTCTCTTGATTTTCAATTGCAGGCTCTTTCTTTTGCTATTCTGATCCATTGCTGATTCAATGCTTCGATGGTGATGCTGCCAAAACCCTCCAATCAGGAAGTGGAAGATAGCATACAGTGAAGAGACCTCTTTTTCTTCTTTAAGGAGTCAGATTCTTCCACTAATACAGAAATACAAAGTTCTGCATTTGAACAAGTCAGATGCACGGCTAGCTAATAACGGTTTACCATTAGATATACAAAAGCTACGTTGTCGTGCAAATTACCACGCTCTTCAGTTTACTACAAAAATTTAAGAGTTAGGCTGAAGGCTCTTAAAAATATTGGGTGAAAATGGGCCATTTTTTGTTTTACATCTTCGGTATGAAATGGATATGCTGGCTTTCTCTGGATGTACTCATGGTTGTACTAATGAAGAGACTGAGGAACTCACTAGAATGAGGTATGCATATCCATGGTGGAAGCAAAAAGTCATAAATTCTGAACTAAAATGACTGGATGGTTTATGTCCATTGACACCAAAAGAGACAGAACTAGTTTTGCAGGCACTTCATTTTGATAAAAGTATGCAAATTTATATTGCAGCTGTTGATATTTATGGTGGATAAAGGAGGATATCCACCCTATCTGCAGCTTATCCCAAAATGGTATGTTAAGTGATTAAAGGCTACCTTGTCTTTTGACACTTTTGAAATGTATTTGTCTTTCATTTTCTAGGCCATCTTTTAACGAGAAAGGTTGAACAGGTTAGAAAAGAAATGCTTCTTAATCCTGAGGATTTGAGGCCTTTTCAAAATCACTCATCCCAAATGGCTACTTTGAATTACATTGTCTCTCGAGAGAGTGATGTGTTTGTTCCAACATATGATGGAAATATGGAAAAAGTTGTTGAAGGGCACCGAAGGTAGATGTTACAGATCCCTAACTCTTATGTCCATGCAACCAGGCACACGGATTTTGGTTGACCACTTATAATTTAATTGCAATTTTACTATGGTTAAAATCCACAAACTATTTAATGATTTGTAGATAAATGTCTTGAGCATGGAATGTTTTTATTCATCATGGATTTAGGTTTTTACTTATTTTATGGTTCATTGCTGCATTATGCTCTGCAGATTTTGAGGGTTTCGAAAAACAATCTTGTTGGACCGGAAACGTCTGGTTGTACTTTTTGATCAATATAACAATGGGTCCTTAAACTAGGATGAATTTTCCCTTTATGTTAAGCAAGTACACGCAGAGCGGATGGGAGAACCAACAAAAGAATAGTTATTCCTGATAGACCAAAGGAAGAGAACCATTTCTATGCAAATCCTGAGGAATTCTTGCAACATCCTTTTGATCTTGAACACAGTTCCTTTTAGTTCTTTTCATTACTTTATTATTTACCACATGAGTCTCTTGTTCGTACAAGAGGGACTATTTCAGTTTTAGATGATCTCGGGAATCCATCTGCTCAGTTATATTAATGCTTTGGAGGATTCATGGTTTATTCATCCCTTAAAGAGTGTTCTTTAGATTATTTTTAGAACGGTCAGAGCTAGAACATCTTTGAGAATATAAAGATGGGTGCCTTCATGATCCTTACTCATATGTCATATGGGCATATGTGTTCAACTGAAAGTAAAGGAGTGTTCTTTTGTTGCAGAGTTCACCATAGTTGCGGGTTGGTATAGCATCATCGTCCCGAGTAAAACAAACCTGTAATTATAGCTAGGTCAATCTATTTTTCCTCTATCAGAGTCTTACTTGATGAGATCATCATTGTGTACAGTTCTCAACACGGTGCCTGTGTAAACGTTCGTCGTTTCTTATTATTTGTCATCTTTAGTTGTCATTGAATTAACAAAATATTGCTCAGGAAAATGGATTATCGAGAGATAATCCATTTCTTACCATTCTATATGATATTGATTTCATAATCCGTTCCTTTTCATTCGATATCATATTGATTTTTTTTTTAAATGTGTAGTGTTTGCCTGAGTCAATTCTGAGCTTAAATGAATTGGGTTACAGTTAAATCAGAGAATGGGCGATGCCAGGAGAATGGGTGATGTCCTTTCATTGATCTCGGGTTTTGATGCCAAGAGAATGGGCGACCAGATAAATTTTACATGAAATGGAGGTGGAAACCTTTGGGCTACAATATTCCCAGGTTAGTAGATCTTTGCCCAAAATTTTCTGGTGAATGTTAGTTTGAACTCTGCTAAATCTTAAATTTTAAAATCTTGTTTAATAATTTGCTAGAATATATCAAGAAGAGGCAATACAAAATTCTTAGTTTCCTAAAGTGAATAGTAAAATTTTACTGAAGGTACAAAAATAAAAAATATAATTCATTTCAGAAAAATATGCACGACTAACAATTATAGGATGTGTAATGCAATATTCTTTTTCAATTAATATTGTTTATTTATATTTAGATTTGTTTATCTATTATCAAAATAATAGTGTGTTTGGTTTGCAGGTTAGGTGGGACTGGAGCTGGGAACTTGGCCCATAGGGCCCCAGATTGTGAACGAGGAGCTCTGATACCATATGTAATAGCCAAATAGATTTAAACATCAATTTATTTCGTAAACTAAGACAATAACTTCATAACAACATAATAATATTTATAATAGTAACTTAAGTATCTTAAATTTAACAACGAATAATAATTTTTTTATAACAGATTAAAAACAATGCATAAAATTTTAAATACATGAGTCTGATGCTAATAACCCTTCGTTTGTCCGCTTGCCTTCTTGAAAGATGTTGCACGGTGTAAACACTGTCCAAAACCTAGTTCCACCCTACCAAATAGGTAACTTCCTAGCTCCAGGATATCATATGGATATCCTAGCCCCCGTGCCCAAAACCTACAGCAACCTCGGTGCCTGTACTGATACAATCCCACTCCAAAACTCCACTCCTCTCTGGAAATCCAAGAGCCCCCAAAGTTAATCCCCAATATCTCGTGGAATGATCCTCTCGTAAACCTGCTTCCCCTCCATATCCCTCCTTCACCGACTTCACCCCTCATTTACTTCCCTACCTAACCCATTTATTACCTTATCTTCTCATAATTAATATCTTATCCCTTTGAATTAATTCTTATCCCTTTATGTGTACGTAACTCTCCTTTTTTCTTTTTCTTTTTAAACAATATAACTTATTATCCTTTTTAAATTTAATTCCCAAGTTATTGAATATAATAGGTAGTTAATCAATTAATTAATTAATCAAACTTATAACCTTTAATTAATTAATAAATATTTAATTAGTATCTTTATACCAATCTTGTTTAATTAATACCATGTTAAGACAATTAATCCCCTAATTAATTTTTACTTAATTAACCTTAAACATTTATTCAATAGGGTTGTTACAAATTTTTTTTCCTAGCCTCTTTGCTTCTATGAGGTAAGTTGTATCAATTTGTGATTTATTTTTTAATTCTTCTTTTACTATTGCTAGCTTATCCTCCTCTTGTTGTTCTTTAATACCAAAAATTATGAGGTTCAAGGCTCTTTTGTTACACTCATGGTCCAGTTTGATTAGCTTATTCATTTCCTCTTTGATGGGTTTGATATTCAATGAAGTCTAGGGGTTGAACTAGGTAGTAGGTCTATGGAGAAGTCTATTTCCCTTCTAGGAGGTAATTATGGTATCTCATCCATAAACATGTCTCTGAATTCACGTAGGACAGCAAAGTCTTCTAACTTTGGGTTATCTTCTTTTTCTAATAGATTCGTCACTTGGATGGCATAAACTTGACATCCCTTTCTAATACATTTCTTGAGTTGCATCGTTGAAACTTATCGGACTGATACAGGTTTTAGTATGCCTTGGGTTGTTCTAATAGTGCCAAAATCATCTTTATAGCTATGTACCTTTGTATAACAGTCTAGTACTACTTTGTGTTGTTTCAACCAATCCATCCCGATAATCATATCGTAAGATCCTAGTGGTAGGATGTTCATATTGGTCCTTATATTTTGACCATCTAAGATGAATTCAAAATCAGAAATAAAGTCAACTACTTTTCTTTTAGTACCTGTTGCTAGTTGTACAAGCCATGATTTTGCATGCTTCAGTTTCTTAAGTTTATTTGACTCTACTACATCAGGGGTAATATAACTTAACATAGCTCCAAGGCCAATTAAAACAAAAATTCGAGTGTCATTGATTTTACCTTCGATCTCTACCACCGAGGACTGGTGGTCAACTTGTCGACCATCTATGGCTGCATTTATCCGACGCAGGCTTCTTCCCATGTCTCCCACTGTCGAGGCTTCATGCAAATTATGAACACCAGTTACGTTTGCTGAAATTAAATGTGGATAGTTCCTCCTTAGATGAGGTTCTCCACATTCCCAGCACTTTAGTGGCTTGCGGGAGCTGTCCCCAAACTTTTTTGTTCCAAAATTTACTGGCTTTCTGTCGCCTTGCATATTCGGATGGTTGAGTGAAAATCCTTTCTTGGAAAGCTTTTTGCAACATTCCGATACGGAGCTGACTGGTATCCCTTCTTTCGTTGGTTCATTTGATCTTGTTTCTTATCCTTCCAGGCTTTGGGAAACTCCACTCGCTATTTGTACTGGTCAGAACACATTCGTGCTTTCCTGAATAATTCACTCAAGGATTTGGGGTTTTCGAACTCAATTCTGTCCCCATAGGACTTTGGTAAACAACTTAAGAATTGTTGGATGTTTACCTTATCCTCCCGGATGTATGGTATGAACCTTAGTAGCTCCAAGAATTTATTTATAAGGTTCTCCATTAACATCTGCTTGAGTCATAGATTGTAGAATTATTTCATTTTCCTTTCATAATAGCTTTCCGAAAGGTACTGGTTTTTGAAATACTTCTTAAAGTCACACCATTCTAACTGTTTCTCCTTCAGGCCCTTGGCCAATTTCAGGTCTTGCCACCAAATGTTGGCCTTCCCTTTCAGATTGTAGATGGCCATTCTGACCTTCATATTGCTGTAATAGTTGTAGATTTGAAAGTATTTTTTGATGTCCAACAACCATGCCTCAACTTCTTCTCTTGTTCTGGATTCTCCATCAAAGGTGGCTAGTTTAATTTTTTTAAATTCTCCTTCAAGGTGGTCCACTTGTTTTCTTTTTCTGTCTGTTTTAGTTTTGTCTTCGGCTGAAGGTGTTCCTTCTGATGAACTGTCTCCTTTTTCTATTTCTGGTCCAAAGTTCTTGGAGGCCCTTTTGCTTACCTCTTCGTCATGGTTATCATCCTTTGGGATTTTCTTGGTCACTATGTTGCGCAACAGGACTTCATTTATCTCTTGTTGTTCCTGTTGTGCCTTCTTCAATTTATCATTGTCTTCTTTGAAAACCTGTAGCTCAACAATAAGATTCCTCATTGTTTCCATTACTTCTGTAGGAGAGCTTCCATCACTATTATCCCTTGGGTCTCCATGACGTTCCTACTCTGGTTTTCCTTCCATCATGATTTATGTATCATTCTGAGTTGCCATGATTAACATGAAACATAAAAGTATTCTATTTGTAACAAAGAAGTTTTTTATTAGTTTTTCATAAGTAAAATATATATGTCAAAGCGTTAATGTGGCCCTATTCAAGGCCCAGTGTTGTAAACTCTGCCCTGATACCATATGTAATGTACCTCTAATTGACATAAAAGAAAAAAAAAATGTGTTTTTCTTTTGGCACATTAACCTCCAACTTCTCGTTAATAAAAGTTGTAGAACAGGATGTTAAAGTTTACCTCCATTATAGACCAACGTTCTATCTGTTATATGAGGACAATACTCTGTTAAAACCTACTTCATACTTTATAATATGGGATTTCAAATGTTACAATACCTTTCAACATGTATATTTCTTTATAAATCTTAATGCTACTTATACCTATATTAAATTTCATATGATGTTTATTAGGATTCGAATGACACTCTCCTTAAAAAAAATGATTTTCATGTTGCACACAAGTGTATAACATTGCACTGTCATAAATAATACCCATCAAGCTATGAAAACATTGAGATTTAAGATTTTTGTGTGACTCGTATCAAGTCATAGTTAGCGGTATTAAATCGTTAAAGACCGATTCGCTGAAATGAATTTCCCTTAAGGCTTAGGCTTGGTCATACATTTGTAGTCATCTGACTTAAGGTTTTAAAATCAGACAAGTCTAACGCATAAGTCCTATGCAACTAATCTTGTAATTAAAGGGTCGTTCCATCGATAAAGAAGAGGGAAGGGTAAGTTAACTGAACGAGTTAGTTTTGTGACCAAAATTCTTACAACTGGTCGGATGCAATATGACTGTCATTAATTTCGTATCTTGGTTGGTAAGGGAAGGAAAGTATCTATCAGAAAGAGTTAAGTCTTTGTGCCTATGTTTAATGAGGGTTCTACTCGCACCAACCTTCATGAATCTCCACCTGGCCTTCCCTACTCCCAATGTGTCAACTCTGTCCAAGCACATGGCCCAACCTCTCTTGGAATTTACTCTTGCAGTACACTCTTCACTTAGAGTTGGGTGATCTCTTCCTCATCATTGTGACTTCTCGAGATAACCATATCGGCTCTGCAGTCGCTCTTTTGGAAGAGGAGAAAAATGTTCACTGGAGGTCATTGTTCATCCCTTCCAGTAGACCTTGCCCATTTACCTACTAATATTTTCTTTCCTATGCAATTTAAAACCATAGACATATAGGTCTGGTGTTTCCAATTGATGAAGGGCCCTTTTTACTTTCATTTTGTTCACCGGTTGTTTTGTGTATTTCTCTTCGATGTACTGAGAATGGGGCAGTCCTTATCACTCTATCTCGTCTCTCTCAAAGCTCAGAGATTCATCGGTTTAGTCCCCTGGTAAAATAGCTTAGGGTGTCCAGTATTGCCCGAGATCACTCTACTTCACGCTCTTAGCCGGTGGTTACAGGACGAGACCAGGATTGAAATATATGCGGGTTTTTGTTCTTATGCTAAAAGGGTTAGGGCACTTGTGCATGACAACTCCTTTGTTCCCAGGCTTTCCTTTGCGATGGTTTCATACTTCTGTTTAGCATTCTGTTTGGTCCCTTATTTCCATTTTCAATGAAGTCGTAGTCATTACTTATTAGGTAAAGAAAAGCCAATACTACTTAGAGATACTCGCGCCCAATTCCTGGAATAAACCTTACGGCATATGTCTTTTGAATAAAAGGTCTAGTGAGTAATTTTTATAAGGGTAATGCTTCCGTCAAATAAGAGGCTGCGCCAACAATTTTTCTTGTATTGGTAATGCCAACTGTTGTGAGGTGACCTCGTAGGGGTCTGACCCTATCACACCCTATGTTGATTGTTTGCTCACATTACTTTCTATAGTCTTGCTTTGGGGATGGTTGCAGAGATTCAAAGTTTGAGGTAATATCCTGATTCGAAACTGGCCTTCGTCGCAACTCGATATACTTGTATGTTGAATAAAGGAGACAATACCATCATCTAAACTGCTATGTTAAATCTATTGTTTATTGTAATTGTATTTTTGTTTTGTTATAATTTTGTTTTCGTTCACAGTACTGTTATAGTCACTAATGGTGGGCTTTATTGATGCGAGGACCCAGCAGAGCCTTCTTACGTGCTTCTCCCACGGCCCGGATGTCCATCCAGGAGATAATCGACAAGGAAAGAAAAGGGCAAGGCCACCAAATCGGAAGTTAAGTACTCTTTGATATATTTCATTAATAGTAATTATCTGTTGGTATTCTATTACTTCCTGTGAACATTACTAATTCTCGGAATTGATAACTCTTTCAGGCATGGATGATTTTAAGGGTGGAAATTTATTTCAAAATGTAGAAACCTTGGCGAATATTACTAATCCTTTGTATGTCAACTATAAATGTTTGGCGATATTTTTTTTAAAATATTCAAATTTATAAGTAATTTATATATTTTTTATAAAATTTTGGCGATTTTTAAGGTAAAATAATTTTATCCTATAGAATTTGGGCGAATCATTTTTAAAATAGTGAATCTCATTTTTCTAAAAACCATGGAAAATTAGCCCCTAAAATCATCCCTACTTTCAGGCCTGTGTACAGGCAAAGATTTTCGGAGCATCCTCTTCGTCTTTGATAAAAAGGTATTTGATTTCCTTTATTGTTAACCACTCAGGAGACTCGAAAAAATAGGGCTATCAATTTTGATTTGTAGGCGTTCGATAAGGAGCTTGGTTTCCATAGTAGTTTGGAAAGAGGGAAAGTATTTGTAACCTTGAGTTTAGGTTCAACAATCAAGACTAATGATAATTCAGAGGTTTTTCCTACAAAAATTTATTTCCGGTTGAACTGAACACTATAAGGGTTTTTGTATCAAACAACTCGTTTCATTGTTCGTATATATCTTAGACCGACACTTGTTCTTTAAGGCCGTCGCTTCAGTATTTTTCTTTAAATCTCTGTATGATTCAAAGCTTACGGTTATAAAGGTTTTGGAGGGATTATCAATATATTGAAGGACTGTTTTATTAAAATGAATTTTTCTTTCTTTTACTCAAGTGTATCGTATTATCTTGATGGATCTAAAATATTCCTATTTTCTTTACTGCTGAAAGAATTTAGGGACAGGTTTATCCGAGTCGAGTATTAAGATATGACTCGTGGTTCTTTACTTGTTTACATACATTTATATAAATCAATATGAACAGTCTTGTGAATATATGTTCGTGACTATTCTCTTTTGACATTTTTACTATGTGGGGTAAATCTATCTTGTTGGTAATAGTTTTCACTTTCAAATTCAAGATGCGTAAACCGGGGTTTGATAAATATATGTTGTCATTTCTAAAGCATACAGTTTTAGTTCTAGTGATGATATATAAGAAATGTAGGTGTATATATACTTGACTTGATCTTGTTTTCTTTTGAATTCATAGGTTTGTCATTAAAAAAAAAAATGAACTCTGTGTATAAGTTCTCGCATAAAAAATGACGATTTTCAATTTATAAAGACTTGCAGAAATACATCAATTTATATGGGCAGATTTTTCCCAGGATTATTAAATCCATACCAGTTTTAATAATCACACTACAACTGAGACTAAATCATTCAACAGAAAATGGGAAATAATTCGATACAATTTTAATAAATACATCCCATCAAATATAAGGTCAATCACGCAGAGAGGGATATGACACATATTTGAACCAGTTAGCGGGAAGGCAAAGGGAACAACCACGTTCCTCTCAACCGTAGAATAGGGTAATCAAAATAACTTGCCCTAATTCACCCCCTAGCCTGACCATGAACCCATGAGGGTGATCTTGGAAACTCTTCCTCTGCAATGTCCTTCAGTTCCATCTCATTCCTCTTGCCTCACACTCATTCCGTAGTGTTCATAATAGCAAAGGAAAAAAAAGCATTAGTCTATTTTCCTGCATACTTCGCAGCGTCCTGCCTCCTCCCATATGCTATTTATCCAACCAAGTCTCTTTTCCCATGTATTTTTTCCCTCCCTTGGGTATTTTCACAGCTTTCTAAATCCCTGATTTTCAGGGGCTGCTAGTGGCCAAATCCCTGATTTTCCACTTGTAATAATCAGCCTAGAGGTGTTTCCAACATGTTCCCCACTCATGGAGTCATGGTCAGCTGATTTTAACATGGTTGTTCCATTTGTCCTCCTACAATCAATATAAAATATATTGTTTTCATACAAGTGTCATCGTCAACTAGTTAGTTGGGTCAAATCAAGTCCCTTCCCAACAATCATAATAATTAATTACAATTATTAAATTTGAAATTCGAAATTGCCCTAAAGGGAAAAAAAATTGCAAATTTGAATTTACTAAAACATAATGAATTTCTAGCAAATTTAAATTTCAAAAATAATTTATTTTTGGGGATGTCACGCCACCAATCACCCAGTCTAACCGGTCTATGATTACATTCAATTTTAACAAGGGTTCCATTCTAACGGGGCACTTCGTGTTACAATTAGACAATAATGCGTCCGCTAAATAAATGTTAATACAATTAATTTTTCAAATCTAAGTGGTCAATACTAAAACCATAATTATAAATGCCCTCTATCCTTAATTAAAATTCAATCCAGCGAGTTTAAAATTTGCAATCCATTCCTTACTTACCTATCAAATTTTAATTTTTAACACAACCTAATCGGTCAAGTCTATGTTAATCCAAATTCTCCACCCAACTAGACATTAACTTAAATAACAACATTTACAATCTTAAAGTAGAATACTATCATTATAACACTTATGAACAATTAAGTCTCATCATGTAGTCTAGTTATATTGATCGAACTAACAATATTCTCTGTCTAATAATATTAGAAGGAAACTACTAACTATTAGTAGGGCTGGAGCAATTTATCGAGGAAATTAACATAGCGGTTACTTAACAATTAATATAGAAAAAACAAGGCTATTACATGACCATTAGCACGAAAATTAAAAGTGCACTAACAAGGTAGTTTACATGACTATTGTCATAACAAGTAATACAACAATAGCAAGGCATTTAAGGTGTTAGTTAACATTTAACTCGCTCTGTCATTTAATCCAAAGAATGAATCTGCTGGCCATTTACATTGTTGTAGCAATTGTTCTAGAAATTAATATGACCATTACATAGCAATGAATCTAGCAATAACAAGGCATCTAACTCATTGTTATCCATTTTATTTGGTCTCAAAAATCAAGGCAATTAATGCGACCATTACATAGCAATGAATCTAGCAATAGTAAGTCATTTAACTAACTGTTATCCATTTAATTCATTGTGGAAAAGTTAGCAAAAACGCAGTGTCCACATGGTGGCCAATCGCGCCCAGTCGACAATGACTCAACAATTAAAGGAAAACGTATCCAATCAACATCAACACAGTCTATCACTCAAGGGAAAACACAATCACAGTTTGAAGGCAAAATCATGGTCATTTTTGCAAGTCAGTTATGAATTGAATAACAAAAAAAAGGGTGGGCGAATTCAACATGCACACAATCAATTTTTATTTACCAAAACCGTGGTCATTCTGGCAAGTGAATTTAAGATTTAAAAGGCTAAATTCATGGGTGATTTCTACAACAACTCAGTCCATCGTTTGGAAGCAAAAACATGGGCATTTAAAATGGTAATCTTAGTCTCATTTGAAAGAAAAAATGTGGGCATTTAAAATAGTAAACTCAGTCTCATTTGAAAGAAAAAGTGTGGGCAATTAAAACAGTAAATTCAGTCTCATCTGAAAGAAAAAATGTGGGTAATTAAAACAACAATATTGGTCTCATTTGAAGGAAAAACATGGGCATTTAAAATAGCAAACTCAATCTCATTTGAAAGAAAAAACATGGGCACATTTAAACGACAATATCTGTCTCATTTGAAAGAAAAACGTGGGCATTTAAAACGACAATCTCTGACAACATTTAAAAGAAAAAATGTTTTTTCTATTTTTGGGATACCAATACCAAATGCAGACATGAATCAATTCATTTCTCCATTGCTCAAATGCGAATACAAAATGCAGACATGAATCAATTTGTTTTTCCATTGCCAGAATACAATTACAAAATGCAGACATGAATCAATTCATTTTTCCATTGCCATAATAACAATACAAAATACAGACATGAATCAATTCGTTTTTCCATTGCCAGAATACAAATAAAAAATGTAGACATGAATCAATTTGTTTTTCCATTGCTAGAATACCAATACAAATTGTAGACAACAGTAAGAGAACCGAAATGATCCAATCATCCAAGGACAACAACGGAGGTAGACAACTCATAGGTTCGTCCTTTGCTCATCATCCTCGCACAAAAAGGTAGGGAGTTGAGATCCATAGGTCTATTAACGTTGAAGCGATGACCATAGATCAGGCTCCTGGCTGACTTCCCAGGCGAGGACTAATGAGCTAGGGATGATAGGAAAAACCACCATAATGGTCACAATAAAATGCCACAAGGAGGTCAAGACATGCAGGGAAATGAAGGCCATGGGAGTCAATCAATCATGGAGCTAGACTATGAAAGAATTTCAGTCATTAATCTAGAAAATCAGTTTACTTACTCCATTAAACATGCAGATCCAAGCATAAATCCTACAACAATCTACCATACAAAAATGAAGAGAGCATATTGTTGCCTGATCGCTCTCTCCGAGTGACGTCCCACACGCTCCTTGAAACTCCCGCTTGCCGACTGGCGAGACTTCACCGGCACCTCCCAGCCAATGCTAGAGGTACTTTTCCTCCCCCTTAGCCCCTTGAGACACAAAGGGGCCACACACACTATCTAGAGATTCAACTAGCTCTCATCTCGCCTCGCAAGGCCGAGCTACCACTCCTCACCGAAATGGGTATCCTAACTCCCACAAGCTAAGTTAGTCAAGTAGATATTTTTGCAGCATAAAGTTATGCAAACAAAAGAGATTTTTCATCCTTCTACTCCCTTCATTATATAGAGTTTTGAAGTCCCTTACTTTCCTAAAATCTCATTTAATTAAGTTTTTTTTAAATTAAATCCTAAAAATTCCTCCCCGTACAAGTGTCACCCATCCCCTTCATTCCTCCACAAATTAATTTCTTTAATTAATTAATTTCCCTTATTTCCCTCACCCACCTAGAGTCACTCCTAGAATCGCTCCTAGGTGCCCCCAAATTCTCTTACAGGTTTTAATGACTTTCCCCATTATCAATTTGCTAGTTCAATTTTAAATTAGAAAATTCTTAATGGTAGATACCTTACTAAGTTTGACTTTCTTCTTTTTCCCTTGGGTTTCCATTTTCTTCTTTTGTTTCCCTCTTTTCCTAGTTTCCTAAATATATTAGATTTCACTCTTTCCCCTTTTCATTTAGGAATCAAATTGGCAGGTGTATAAATTAACCCCCTTTTTCCTATTTCCCTTTTTAGTTAATAATTTTAAATTATCATAAATAATAAAACAATTATTTCCCCTTTTTTTTAAATTTAACCCTAACAGATTTTTATGAATCATTTAAATTGCTTACCCCCTTATTATTAAAATATTTAACAAAGAGTATAATTATTATTTATGTTGTTTTTATTTTTTATTTATTTTTAAATAGAAGATAAAATTTTACCACCAGCATAATTTATACTTAGACCTTAAATTTTCATACTGGGCGACATTTTATTAGGGAATTTGTTTTTAAAAACTCTTAACATGTTATTTGTCCTAAGGCCATCTAGCTTCATTCATTTATCATCAACAATGTGACGTGCCCTTCAGGATGCACTAGGTGCTCCAAGGGTACCACTCGTCTTAATTTGTTTTCCTTGCATGACATGCCCTTCAGGATGCACTACGTGCTCCAAAGGTGTGACTCACCTCTTTCCATTTTTCTTGTGTGACGTGCCCTTTAGGATGCACCACGTGCTCCAAGGGTGCCACTCGCCTCTTGACTAACTTGGTAGACATCAAAAACCCCTGGAGTCAATACTCTACCAGGTGAACTTTTGGGAGACTAAGGGCCTCTAAGGAATAAGTCCCCCACCTTATTGTGTGCCCTTTAGAATCATCGTGAGTGATTGTCACAGTCCACCCTCATGGCATCGGGGGTCCTCTCGAACTAGGTAAACATTAACTTATAGTTCGAGCCACAACGAGAGTGCTAGTAGGCTGTGGTAGGGCTGCTATCCACACCTCTCCCTCAACATCTCTAGTAGTTGTGTGTGACCCCTTTACTCCACATGTGAGTCTATTTGGCAAGCTATCATCAGCCTGCATCATCAACGAATCATGTCAGAATATATCCATATCATATCATCGAATCAGATGCACTAATATCACAATAAAACAATCAAACCCCAATGGTACACTCCTCGACTCAATCCAGAGTCCAAGGGGTTCCATCGATGCCTCTGCATCCTCAAGGTCCAAAATCCTGCACACTCAGTAAACTCGAGTCAATAACACTTATCTATGTCAATGTAGTAAAACAACATGTCATCAACCCATAATGCCTCATAATCAAAATCAAATGTTTTAATAGCATAATAATCCGGATCACTTGAGAGCAAGTGTCCTCAAAGAATAAGTTTGCTCAGTGCGCCAGAGCGAGATGTTACATACACCCCCTCTTGGTCTAAACTTCATCCCAAAGTTTCACAGTATAAGTGTCGAAATAATGTAAATCACAGTATCGTAATTCTATCTATCAAACAATAATGGAAAATGTTGGTGCATATAATATCTGTCCTCCCAGGTCGTCGATTGAGGACTATAGTTGTCCCACTGGACCTTGACCTGATCTACTCTTCAAAATTGTAGTTGTCGAACGCGATGATCCAGGATGTGGATCAGCTCAGTCATGAGTGCCCCCTCATCCAATACCTACAAGGAACGCATGTCAATAACATCTGTAGGATCACTAATATAATGTCTCAGAATAGATACATGAAAAACATCATGCATACACCTAAAAGAATCAGGCAAGGCTAGTGTATAGGCCATGGGCCCCTTTGTCTCCACAATCTTGAAAGGTCCCACTTACCTAGGTGAGATTTTAGATCCCTTTCCAAACTTGATCGAACTCTTATGCAGTTTAACTCGTAAGAAGAATCGATTGCCAACCTCGTAACTATGGTTGACATGGTGCGCATTGGCATAACTCTTCTGTCGATCCTGTGCTTCTTTAATCCTTTGTCTTATCATTTGCATTTTCTCTTCCATTTATGGGATCGCTTCTGGTCCCACCAGGACCCTATCCTCAAGCCGATCCCAACTCAAAGGCGTTCGACATAGTTTCCTATAAGGAAACTCAAAAGGTGTCATCTTAATGGTGCTTTGGTAACTGTTGTTATAAGCGAATTCCACCAGTGGTAAGAATTCTTCCCAACGCTTTTTTTGGTCCATCACGTACATCCGCAACATGTCCTCCAAGGTCTAGTTTGTTCGTTCGGTTTGCCCGTCTGTCTTTGGGTGATACGTAGTACTAAAGTTAAGTTGGGTTCCCAAGGCCTCTTGGAAACTCATCCAAAATCATCTAGTAAACACCAATCCTCGATAGGATATAATCCTCTTAGGCACGCCATGCAGCCTCACAATCTCACTGATGAAAACTCTAGCTATGTCAGGTGCCTGATACATCATACACACAGGAATAAAGTGAGCACTCTTCGTCAGAGTGTCTACTACTACGAAAATCGAGTCATGTCTCCTTGTTGTTAGTGGAAATACAACAATAAAATCCATCGAAATAACCCCCCATTTTGATTCTAGAATAGCGTGTGGTTGTATTAATCCTGTTGGGTGTCTATGTTCAGCCTTTACCTATTGACATTCTAGACATTTGGTTACATAGTTAACTTTGTCTACCTTCAATCCCTTCTAGAAGAATAAGGGTTTAAGGTCCACCCTCATCTTCATGACTCCCAAGTGAACCATGTAGACGACTCTATGAGCCTCTCTTAGGATCAACATCCTCAAATCGTCGTTCGGCGGTACGTAAATCCAAGTTTTAAACCTCAATAAATCATCGCTATCAAACGAAAATCCTTCAAATTTAGGTACCATCATTATGTTTTGTCCGATAAGACCCTCGACCTCTTTGTACCAGTCATCGTCATGTTGTAAAGTTAGAATATTTTCACGTAGATTCATCTAAAGAGGCAGCACCGAAAAAATGCATGGTCTCTGACTCAATGCATCTGCCACTCGATTCACTGTTCCTTTTATGTAAGTAATCTCTAAGTCTTACTCACTAATCAATTTCGACCAACGTTGTTGTCACGCATTCAGGTTTCTTTGTGTAAAGATGTGTTGTAGTCCACAGTGGTCAGTATTTAGTTCGAATTTTCACCCAACAGGGTAGTGTCTCCAAACCTTTAAGGCATATACGATGGCTAACAACTCCAAATCGTGCATCGTGTAGTTCTCCTCATGCCTTCTCAGTTTCCTCGAGATGTAAGCGATCACTCATCCGTCTTGCATCAAGACTTCACCTAAGAATTCCTTGGATGCATCAATGCATACCAAGAATTCCACGTCCATGTCAAAAACCTTTAGTATCGGTGTTGATGTCAACAACTCCTTGAGCCTCTGAAATGCTTCCGCACATTTCTCGATCCAATCAAACTTCTTGTTTTTCTTCTGCAATTTCTTGATCGGATTTGCTATCTTTGAAAATCCCTCGATGAACTATCGATATTATCTTGCTAAACCTATGAATCTACGAACTTCCGGTACATTCATCGGCACATGCCATTCCATAATAGCCTCGACCTTTGCTGGATCCATGGTGATGCCTTCACCAGAGATGACATGCACTAAGTAGTGAATCTTCGATTGATAAAATGAGAATTTGGACAACTTCCCATACAATTTTTGCTCTTGCAGACACTGTAGTACCAAGTGCAAGTTCTCTTCATGCTCCTCCGTCGTCTGAGAGTAAATCAAAATATCGTCAATGAATACTTGGATGAACTTGTCCAAGTACTCACGTAACACTTCATTCATCAAACTCATAAATACCCCTGGGGCATTTGTCAGTCCAAATGGTAAAATAGTAAACTCGTAATGTCCAAACCTCATCATAAAGGCGGTCTTAGGGACTTTATATTCCTTAATCTATAATTGGTGGTACCCTGATCGCAAATCAATATTTGAGAACACCATCACACCTTTCATATGATCAAACAAATAATAAATCCTCGGCAACGGATATTGATTCTTGATCATGGCCTTGTTCAATTGACAGTAGTCAATGCTGGGCCTCCATGACCCATCCTTCTTTTGTATGAAAATAACAGGCACACCCCATGGTGACACACTTGGACAAATCAGTCCCAGGTCCAACAATTCCTTTAGTTTCATTCTCAACTCCTGTAACTCTGGAGTTGACATACGATAAGTCATTCTCGCTATTGGTTCAGTCCCCGGTTTTAGGTCTATGGTAAACTCCAATTCCCTCTCTGGTGACATCCCAGGTAACTCCTCCGAAAATAAGTCCACAAAATCTCTCACCACCGGAAGGTTTTCTAGACCTTCCACTACTCCCTTCTCATTTAACGCAAGGATCGCATAAAGCTTGCACCCCTTGCGCATGCTCTTCCGAAGATGCAACGAAGATATGAACCTCAGGGAAACTTCCTGGTTCCAGCCTATAATCATACATCTCTTTCCCTCATCATTTAACAAGCTCAACCATTTCGTCTTGCAGTTGAGTATTGCCTCATCCAATTCCAACTAGTCCATACCAATCACGATGTCATAATATCCTAAGATCATGACATATAGGCTGGCCTTGGTGAAAAAATCTCCCAGGTTAAGGATACAGCCTGTAACCTTTCCTCCAACCTTTTGTTTGGCTCTCGAGGCCATCTCTATGAAGATAAAATCATCATGTTCGACTGCCTTTACCTTAATCCTTTTTAGCATTGCACCAGAAATGAAACACTTGGTAGCACTGGGATCTATCAAAATACTAAGGGTCTGGTTAGCGAGGGTACCTATTGTCTCGAGAAAAGTTGACTGATGCTCTTCCTGGTGGTTATTCACCATTGCATGAATCCGATGAGCCTTGCCCATATCTCCCATGGTAGTGGGTCCAGCTAATCCAGATGCTTTAGTCCTCTCCACAGGGCAGTCACGCTGGTAGTGTGCCTCCCCACATGTCCAACACCCCTTCTTCGAACCAGTAGTCCTGGTACCCAAAGTAGAAGAAGACGGCCCACCAGCTTGGAATCTTGGTTTGTTCTCTTGAACATGACTAAACTGTTGTTGTTGCAGTCGACGTTGTTGTTGATGTTGTTGTCCCTGATAAGGTGTTTGTTGCTGAGGTGTCAGTCGTCAAGGTGTAGTGAAGGTGGATCCCCTCTGGAAGCCATGATACCCTAGCATATGTATGGTTGGTGTCTAATGTTGTTGTGCACCAAATGGAACCTGCCCTGCTAGTCTTGCTAGAGTTCTGTCCTGATCCCCACTGATAATCTCCTCCTCTGCTATGAGGGCCTTCTGGATGACATCATGCAAGGTTTGAGGCATCAAAATCCTAACCTTGGCACGTATGTTCCTGTTAAGGTCAAACATGAACCTGTTGACCTTAAGTTTCTCAATGTTAAGATGTGGAGCATACCAGAGTAGCTCCATAAAATGGGCCTCGTACTTGGGCACCGTATGAATACCCTTTCGTAAGGCATTGAACTTGTTGAGATGACGCTTAATGAATTCCTCTGACAGGTATCTCTCTCGGAACCGTTCCTCGAACAATTCCCATGACACATCTTCGACAACCATTTTAAACTGTGGTAGGAGCATCTTCCACCATATAAGATCACTTCCTTTCAGTTCGAAGACCGCCATGTCGATCTCCATGTTGGAGGTATAATCGCGAAGTGAAAATCACATCACCATATTTTCCAACCATGCCTCAATGGCTACTCTATCCAGGGAAACAAATAACTCGAGAAATTTAACATTCTTAAGCTCCCAGTGAATGCTACCAGTACTAACCAGAGTGCATGGTGGACCCTCAGGGGGTGTCGACACTCTGGCCTCATCTATGTCCAAACGGTTGATCAATGCCTCAGACATGTGTTGAAAAGATCTCATCATTCTGACCACATTACCAACTTCTATTTACTCATGTCCGAAAACCTGTTCGTCTCCTTGGGGGTTAGATCCCTCAGGCGTGGATGCTACTAGAGGTGTCGTGCCTCCTCCCCTATCACCTTGTCGTCTGCCTCCGTGACATCCTCTAACCATGATTACCTACATGCATACAAGTCAACTCAATTAGCAACATTATAATCAAATCATATCAACGAAAGCTATAGCAATCCCTAGTCCTGGGTTGAACACACTCTGAAACCATATGTAATGACCCCCTCTTGCGACAACAAGCGAAGCAATTTTTTTTTTTTTCATTTTTTTTTCAGGAGTTAAGAGGTAAGAAGGCGACGATGACAACAGTTTAATCAAACCCCTGACGACAAACGCTAGCACGCAGTCCAGGTAACAAGTTACTATGAAACCACACACCGACTCAAGACAACTGACAAGCATGCGCAAAATAACAAGGAGGATGACTACCCTTTCGACGCAAACATGACCACTCCTACAAGCTAAGGGACAACACCCCCATCCTGACATCATGACCTAGACGAACAAATACTAGAACCTCAAGGTACGTGGACCTAACACTTGAAGGCGTTCATCCCTTGTGCCAAGAGAAACTTTCATGCTCGTTAGCACTCACACAAAAGAACCTAATACAGCCAATATCTCATTCATTTCTATCCTCTAGGGTGCGCTATGATCCCCGGGTGATAGATGCATCAATAATCTTGGCGCAAAACAAAAAGGACCAAGACTCAAGAAAATTCTAATGAGATAGGAAGAAAATACTGACTGGGAGACTATACCTACCCCAAACAAAGGTTGATGAGACACAAGAGGACGAAAACAAGGGGTGACACCAACCCACACAACATCCTCCCCGCCCCCACCAATCACCCAGTTTAACCGGTCTATGATTACATTCAATTTTAAAAAGGGATCCATTCTAACGGGTCACGTCCTGTTACAATTAGACAATAATGCATCTGCTAAATAAATGTTAATACAATTAATTTTGCAAATCTAAGTGGTCAATACTAAAATCATAATTATAAATTCCCTCTATCTGTGATATCCCCAAAAATAAAATATTTTTTAAATTTAAATTCATTGAAAATATATTTTGTTTTTAGTAATTTTGAATTTGGATTTTTTTTTTCCATTTATGGAAATTCCAAATTTTGAATTTAATAATTTTAATTAATTAACATGACTGTTGAGCAGAGACTTGATTTGACCCAACTAACTATTTGACTATGACACTTGTATGAAAATAGAATATTTTATATTAATTGCAGGAGGACAAATGGAACAACCATGTTAAAAATTAGCTGACCATGACTCCATGAGTGGGGAACATGTTGGAACTACCTCTGGGCTGATTGTTACAAGTGGAAAATCAGAGATTTGGCCATTGGTAGCCCCTGAAAATCAGGAATTTAGAAATCTGCAAAAATCCCCAAGGGAGGGAAAAAAGACCTGGGCAAAATTGATAAATAGCATATGTGAGGAGGCACGACGCTACCAAGTATGCAGCGAAAAAGGGACTATTGTTTTCTTGTTGTTATGAACACTAATGATTGAGTGTGAGGAAAGAGGAGTCTGTTGAAGACTAAAAGACATTGCTGAGGACGAGTTCCGAGTTATCCCTCATGGACTCATGGTCAGGCTAGGGGGTGAACTGGACAAGTGATTTGGCTGCCCTGTTCTATGTGTTGGACACACCTACCACACATAGAGGGGGGGTGAATGAGTGTGGGACTCTTTATCCCAAAACTTCCCTCTTGCACAAAAACTCATCCATTAGCATTCAACATTTATTCATTACCCATTGTTGTCATTTATAACTAGTTATATGTGAGCACATATCAACAACATATATCAGTAATATATCATCAACAAGTCATCACCACAAAGAACACAAAGAACACAAGATGTATGTACGATTTTCTTTTTATTACGGACTACAATCCTTGGGGTTCATCAACAACAACTGAATAGAGTACAACTCTACAAGAGCACCATCTCTATATGCAAGACTCAACTTGCATTCTCAGCACCAACTGAGATGAGGCAACAATCCTCAACAAATATCAATCTGTACCATAAACAAGAGCATCAACCATGCACCAACCTATGCCAAACAACCTGTAATCAACCTGTACCATAAACAAGTGCATCCAACCATGTACCAAGTATATACCAATCATGTGTCAACTACTCATCAAAAATGATTCATCAATATGTACCAACATCATCAACTATACACCTCATGTATATGCCAACTCATCAACTGCTTGTCTCAACCATAACTAGTTTTGGATTAGTCAACAACCCTAACTTGAAATAATCATAACTTTGTACCTATACTGAATAAAGATCTAAAAATGATAAAAAAATTCTTCAGTGTGTTTTATGCAATTCCTCCAAGTGAAACTACTTGGAACCTCTCAGAAAAGGAGTTATAGCAAAAATGGCATACCTTGCTGAATTCTGGCTTATTCTAGAGAGCGACCTTGTAGAGCGTTCCCCGCACAAAATATCTGATGAATAGATCTGAAACTATTACAGAGAATACTATAGACTATAATATAACCAACATAATTTTTCTCACTAAATTTGGATCTGTTATGAATAAGTTATGACGTTTTTAACCGAAACACCTGATTTTGACTAGTTTCAGGACTAGCCACAAACCCTATTTTCCATGGACTGTAACTCCCAAACTACAACGACCCACAAGCTTAATTTTTAACCACATATACTTGGCTACGTTTTCTCACTTTCATAGCAATTTCAGGATATGAATAATTATATAAAAAAAAATTATAGCGAAAATGGTGAGATGACCTGTAAATAACATACCTTAGAAAGCACCATCAAAAGAATTTATCCTTCCTTGTATTTTGGCCTTCTTTTCTTCACTTTCCTTAGCATTTCAGCTTAGATATCCTTGGTTACCTTAGTCACCTATAGATCTTCAATATCCTCAAGTGTTCCACACCAAAAATGCTCAAGAATCTCTCCATCAATACTCCAAAATATATTCCCACAAAAAGCTCTCCATTGATCCACAAAAAGGATGATCTACAAGAGACCA
>ML780655.1:483919-530626 GCA_009831015.1 Picea engelmannii | reverse complement strand
GATAAATTTAGACTCTGTTTGTTGAGATTTGATGAGAGTTAGAATACTTTTATGATTTTCAGATAATTAAAATAATGTGGAAATTGCAGATTAAATAGATTGATAAAGTAGGTGTAGGTTAATATCTGTGAGTATAAAATAGTGCCAGTAGGTGAAAGTTGTTGGTAAATTAGAATTTCTTGGTATTTAGATTGTATAGAAGATTTTTAAATGTTCTTTCTTGTATAGCCAAGGTAGATGTTTTGATGATTAGGTGTTTAGTTAATGGTAGAATTAAAATAGATAGCATTGGATGATTTCTTTGGATTAGGAATAGAAGTACATTTGATTAACTTAGAATTATTTCCATTCCCTTGATTAATTAGACAAGATATGATCAGTTTTAAGATAATCATTAGAATTCAATTTATAAGAGTAATTTTATGTTTTCTTATTAGAATAACATTTAGGTAGAGATTAGAATCTTACCAGCACATATAGTGTAGCAGCTCTAAGTTTACTTTCCCTGGTTTGACAATTTAGTGTTTTCAGGTAATTAAAATCATTAATATAAAAAGCTTGACAAGTTCGTAGTAGTATTTATCGACGACATTCTGGTGTATTCAAGAACGGAAGAAGAACATAATGAACACTTAAGGATAGTTCTGCAAACATTGAGGAAACACAAACTGTACGCCAAATTTTACAAGTGTGACTTTTATCAGAAAAAAATACAATATCTAGGACATGTAATTTCAGTAGAAGGCATTGCCATAGACCCGGAAAAGACAAAATCCATTATGGAATGGCCAGTACCTAAGCATGTAGCGGATATACGGTCATTCATGGGAATCACCGTATATTACTACATGTTTATAGAAGGGTTTTCTAAGATAGCCTACCCTATCACGTCATTACAAAAGAAAGGAACCAAGTTTAACTAGTCAGAGAAGTGTCAAGACAGTTGTAACAAACTGAAGGTATTATTGACAACTGCACCCATATTGAAGGTAGAAGACCCAGATAAAGACTTCACCGTATGTGTTGATGCAAGTAAAGAAGGACTAGGTGGTGTCCTAACTCAGGAAGGGCACGTGATTTGTTACGAGTACCAAAAATTAAAAGAACATGAGCGAAATTATGTCACTCGTGACTTAGAATTGGAAGTAGTAATACATGCCTTAAAAATGTGACGACACTATATAATGGGCAGAAAAATCCTACTATTGACGGATAATAGCGGGGTGAAATATCTGTTTAACCAACCAGATCTTAATGCAAGACAAGCAAGGTGGCTAGCCTTCTTGAGTGAATTTGACTTCGAGGTCAAACATATCAAGGGTAAGGAAAATGAAGTACCAGATGCTCTAAGAAGAAGATTCCATGGGTTATTTGAGATAAACATCAGCAAGGAAGAAAGTGATATGGAACAAAGAATAAGGACGACAGGTATTAATGACAAAAATTACACTAAGATAATGAAAGAATTACAAAATAGTACCGCCAAATCTGACAAACCAGATAAAAGCATCGATAAGAAAGGACTATTATGACTTAAAAACAGACTTTACATACCAGATTCAGCAGAATTGAAATCAACAATTTTGGATGAAGTGCATAAGAAACAGTATTTTGGTCATCCGGGTTACTAGAAGACAATAACATCACTTAGAAAACTATTTTTTTGGACTAGTATAAAGGGATAAACAATATAATACTTGGCTAGGTGCCAAGATTTTTAGCAGGTTAAGGTCGAACACCAGCATCCAGTCGACCTATTACAACCATTACCAGTACCAGAATGGAAATGGGATACTATATCACTGGACTTTTTAACAAGTTTGCCTAAAACTCAGAAACATAATGATTCTATCATGGTTGTAATCGATAAAATCAATAAGTCTGGACACTTTATTCCTGTAAAGTCTACTTTTAAAGCTATAAACATTGCTGAAATATTCATGAAAGAAATTTTTAGACTGCATGGTATTCCTAAAATGTTGATTTTAGATAGAGACGTAAAATTTACATCCACTTTTTGGAAGGAATTGTTTGCAAGGCTAAACACTAACTTGAATTTCAGTACAAGCTAGCATCCACAAACAGATGGACATACCAAAAGGACAAACCAAATCATAGAGGATATGCTTTGCATGTACGTAAGAACAAAACCAAGAAAGTGGCAAGACTACCTGCACTTGGTAGAATTTGCATATAAAAATGGTACCAAACTTCAGCTAAGTTGAGCCCTTTCGAAATACTGTATGGAAAAAAGTGTACAACTCCAATTAGCTGGAATAATCCGACTGACAGACTCATGATTGGACCAAAGATGCTCCAAGAAATGGAGAACATGGTAAGAAATGTACAACAAAACTTGAAAGAAGCACAAGACAGACATAAGAGCTATGCAGATCAGAAAAGAAGACACTTGGAATTTCAAGTAGGAGACCATGTTTATTTGAAGGTCAAAGCCCGAAAGAGCTCGTTGAAGTTAGGGAATTGTGCCAAGATGGCACCCAGCTTTTGTGGGCCCTTCGAAATACTAGCTCAAATTGGACCCGTAGCATATCAACTTGCACTTCCAATTAATCTAAGAATTCATAATGTATTTCGTGTTTCGTTGCTGAAAAAGTATATTTATGACCCTACTCATAGGATTGATCGGAACTTGGTGCAAGTGGAACCTGAAGGCAATTTCTAGGTGGAACCCCTGTGTATTTTGGACCGGAGAGAAATAGCACTTCGGAACAGATTCGCCGCTCAGGTAAAGGTGCAATGGAAGCACTTTAGTCCTGAGGAGGCCACTTGGGAGTTGGAGGGAGATTTGCGGAAATCTCATCCAACCCTGTTCCAACAAGGGAATGAACACTGAGGATAGTGTTTTACTGAAGGGGGAAAGGATGTAATATCCCCAAAAATAAAATATTTTTGAAATTTAAATTCATTAGAAATTTATTTTGTTTTTAGTAAATTCGAATTTGAAAAATTTTCGCCATTTATGGCAATTCTGAATTTTGAATTTAATAATTGTAATTAATTAACATGACTATTGGGTAGAGACCTAATCTGACCCAACTAACTATTTGACTATGACACTTGTATGTAAACATAATATTTTATATTAATTGAAGGAGGACAAATGGAATAGCCATGTTAAAAATCAACTAACCATGACTCCATGAGTGGGGAACATGTTGGAACTACCTCTGGGCTGATTGTTACAAGTGGAAAATCAGAGATTTGGCCATTGGTAGCCCCTGAAAATTAGGGATTTAGAAAGCTATGAAAATCCCCAAGGGAGGGAAAAAATACCTAGGCAAAATTGATAAATAGGATATGTGAGGGGGCTGGACGTTGCCAAGTATGCGGGGAAAAAGGGACTATTGTTTTCTTGTTGTTATGAACACTAATGATTGAGTGTGAGGCAAGAGGATTCTACTAAAGACTGAAAGACATTGCTGAGGAGGAGTTTTGAGTTAGCCCTCGTGGACTCATGGTTAGGATAGGGGGTGAACTGGGCAAGTGATTTGTCTACCCTATTCCATGGTTGGGAGGAATGTGGTTGTTTCCTTTGCCTTCTCGCGATCTGCTTCAGATATGTTGCTCTACTCCTTCTCTATCTGAATGATTTTATATCTGATGCAATGTATTTGTTAAATCAGAACTGAAATGATTTCCATTTTTTGTCTGAATGATTTTATATCTGATGCAATGTAAATGTTAAATCAGAAATGAAATAATTTCCATTCTCTGGTGAGTGATTCAATCACAGATGTAATGCATCTTCTAATTATGATATATAATAATGTGTAGGAAAAATTAGTTTGAATTCATGAAGCCTAAAGAATGACATAGAACATATGGTAAATCTAATTTCGAGTGACCCCTTTCTGAACGAACGATAGAATTGGCCTTTTATTTGTTATGATAGTTGAAAGGATTATGCATGGTTAAATTATGGAAGAAATCTCCTCTAAATTAAATTCACTACTATTTTCTGTCTTTAATGGTTTTCTGAGTGAAATCAATGTTGAGATTGGCATATTGGGAGTTGAGGTTATGTTGTAATTTCATTAATCTAACTGTATGAATAATGTCGAGAACAACATTCTAAGTTTTGTAAAATATGCTACATTTTTCTTTTCCATTAAACAGGCTGTGTAGAGACAAATCTGTAGCTGAGGTAGGAAGACCGACTATTATACTAGTTCCCAAAAGTATACTAGTTGGAAGGATATGACTAATCATTTATTAAAGAAGATTTGTACTATGGTTTGGATTACTACTATAGTAAGATAATGCGTCATATTTTGATAGGCGTCATGGGAATTTGACGCCTATCAGAAGATTTTATGCTTCCCTTGTTTTATTTAAAGAGTGGTCTACCCTTTCCACAGTCAAAGTTTGTAACGAATTTAGAAATTTGTGAAAACCTTAAGAAGATCTGGAACAATTTTTGGAACTGAATTTGTCACTCTGTGTTTTTTTTTACTGCGTTTGTAAACATTGTTCATGTTTTCATTTTTTGGCATTTTAGAGTTTATTGGTTCAAGTTGCATGGAGTTCTTTTGTTCTTGCAAACGCTGAAACCTGAAGTGGCCCCACAGCTTGATCGAATTTCATGATTCAACGATTACTATTGTATGTTGTTCATGCATCAAGCATTACCAAATGTCGAAACCCGATATTGGCTGGGCCCCATACCTTTTCGTGATTTCGCAATTTGGTGTTTGACGTTGTGCAATGTTTCTGCATCGGGAGTTAGTAAACCCCAAAATCCAAAATTGTTGGGCCCACACCCTAATCGCATTTTGCAATTCGGAATTTCTTATTTCATTTTGTTTGTGCGTCGTGTGTTCGTAAACCCTGAAGTGTTGGTCCCACTCTCCTTTCACTTTTTCGCAATTCACGAGTTGTTGTGTGTTGGCATTTTTCATTTGAAATCACGGAATCTCGAACCTGAAACCCCGAAGTGTTGGTCCCACTTTCCATTTACTTTTTTCACAATTCGGGAGTTGTTGTGTGTTGGTGTTTGGCATTTGAGATCGCGAAATTTCGAACCCTGAAACCCCGAAGTGTTGGGCCCACTATCTTTCCACATTTCGTGATTCGTTAAACAACATGGTCTTTTGTTTTTTTTGTATTCGGTATTTGGTAATCACCAAAACCTGATTGACCTCTGTTTTTTTTTTACAAAACCGTAGGAACATAGTAGGAATTATTTTACTGTAATGAATGGACTGGTAGAAACGATGGAGGATCTTTATCCAATATAATGGTAGAATATAAATAATAGATCATATTACAAGTCACTGTGTATAGGGCATGACAAGTACATAAATTATTGTATATGAAAGTACTAAACTAATTAAGCAGATTTTTAGCGCGATTTCTCCTAAGAGTTCTACTTGTCATGAGGTCATACACCTTTAAGTATTCGAAATTTCATAATTAGACTATTGTTTAATGGAATAAACCGTAGAGAACAAGATGGGATCCTTCGAGTTAACTATGCTTGATGTGTAAGCTACTAGTGTGTAAGAATGAGACCTAAGTTTAGATACTGCCTATATACATATAAGTATGTTGGAGTAGTTTGAAAGTAAAGGAAAGTGATAGAATTATGGAATAATTTATCCACATAAGCTTTTATGTTCGAAGTAAACTAGACTGGTGTAATAAAGTCATTATGGACAGAAATGTATCTTATCTCCTCTTAAATTATAAAAGCTTAAACAAAATTGAATTACGTCATAAAAGGATTTTTTTTTTTTTTTTGGTGAATTTGGGGTACATTACACTATCCTTAATTAAAATTCAATCTAGTGAGTCTAAAAATTGCAATCCATTCTTTACTTACCAATCAAATTTTAATCTTTAACACAACCTAATCGGTCAAGTCTATGTTAATCCAAATTCTCCACCCAACTAGACATTAAGTTAAATAACAACATTTACAATCTTAAAGTAGAATTCTATCATTATAACACTTATGAACAATTAAATACCAACATGTAGTCTAGTTATATTGACCGAACTAACAATACTATTTGTCTAATGATATTAGAAGGAAACTACTAACTGTTAGCAGGGATGGAGCAATTTATCGAGGAAATTAACATAGCGGTTACTTAACAATTAATATAGAAATAACAAGGCAATTTTATGACCATTAACATGACAATTAAAAGCGCACTAACATGGTAGTTTACATGACTGTTGTCATAACAAGTAATACAACAATAGCAAGGCCAGTTAACATTTAACTCGCTGTGTCATTTAATCCAAAGAATGAATCTGCTGGCCATTTACATTGTTGTAGAAATTGTTTTGGAAATTAATATGACCATTACATATCAATGAATCCAGAAATAACAAGGCATTTATCTCACTATTATCCATTTTATTTGCTGGCAAAAATCAAGGCAATTAATGTGACCATTACATAGCAATGAATCTAGCAATAGTGAGGCATTTAACTAACTGTTATCCATTTAATTCGTTGTGGAAAAATTAGAAAAAATGCAATGCCCACATGGTGGCCAATCGTTCCTAGTCGACAACAACTCAACAATTAAAGGAAAACATATCCAATTAACATCAACATAGTCCATCACTCAAGGGAAAACGCAGTCATAGTTTGAAAGTTAAATTGTGATCATTACTGCAAGTCAGTTATGAATTGAATAACAAAAAAAAGGGTGGGCAAATTCAACATGCAGACAGTCAATTTTTATTTACCAAAACCGTGGTCATTCCGGCAAGTGAATTTAAGATTTAAAAGTCTAAATTCGTGGGTGATTTCTAAAACAACTCATTCCATCGTTTGAAATAAAAAATGTGGGCATTTAAAATGGTAATATTAGTCTCATTTGAAAGCAAAAACGTGGGCATTTAAAACAGTAAACTTAGTCTCATCTAAAAGAAAAATCGTGGGCAATTAAAACAGTAAACTCAGTCTCATCTGAAAGAAAAAACATGGGCAATTAAAACATCAATCTCGGTCTCATTTGAAGAAAAAACGTGGGCATTTAAAACAACAAACTCAGTCTCATTTGAAAAAAAAAACATTGGCAATTTTAAACGACAATCTCTGTCTCATTTGAAGGCAAAACATGGGCATTTAAAATGGCAATCTTTGACAACATTTAAAAGAAAAAACGTTTTTTCTATTTCCAGGATACCAATACCAAACGTAGACATGAATCAATTCACTTTTCCATTGTTCAAATACCAATACAAAATGTAGACATGAATCAATTCGTTTTTCCATTTCCAGAATACAAATACAAAATGTAGACATGAATCAATTCGTTTTTCCATTGCCAGAATACCAATACAAAATGCAGACATGAATCAATTCATTTTTCTATTTCCAGAATACAAATACAAAATGTAGACATGAATCAATTCATTTTTCCATTGCCAGAATACCAATACAAATTGCAAACAACAGTAAAAGAACCGAAAGGATCCAATCATCCAAGGACAACAACAGAGGTAGACAACTGATAGGTTCATCCTTTTCTCATTATCCTTGCATAGAAAGGCAGGGCATTGAGATCCATAGGTCTATTAATGCTGAAGCGATGACCATAGATCAGGCTCATGGCCGACTTCCCAGGCGAGGACTGATGAGCTAGGGATGATAGGAAAAATCACCACAATGGTCACAATCAAACACCACAAGGAGGTCAGGACATGTGGGGAAATGAAGGCCATGGGAGTCAATCAATCATAGAGATAGGATATGAAATAAATTCAGTCATCAATCTAGACAATTAGTTTACTTACTCCATCAAGCATGTATATCCAAGCATAAATTCTACAACAATATACCATACAAAAATGAAGAGAGAATACCGTTGCATGATCTCTCACTCTGAGTGATGTCCCATGCACTTCGTGCAACTCCCTCTTGCCGATCGACGAGACTTCATCGGTACCTCCCAGCCAATGCTAGGGGTACTCTTCTTCCCCCTTAGCCCCCCGAGCTGCAAAGGGGCCACACACACTATCCCAAGATTCAGCTAGCTCCCAGCTCGCCTGGCAAGGCCGAGCTACCACTCCTCACTGAGATGAGTATCCTAGCTCCCACAAGCTAAGTCAGTCAAGTAGAGATTTCTGCAGCGTAACGTTACACAAACAGAAGAGATCCTTCATCCTTCTCCTACCTTCATTATATAGAGTTTTGAAGTCCCTTACTTTCCTAAAATCTCATTTAATCAAGTTTTTAAAAATTAAATCGTAAAAATTCCTCCCCGTACAAGTGGCACCCATCCCCTTCATTCCTCCACAAATCAATTTTTTTAATTAATTAATTTCCCTTATTTCCCTCACCCACCTAGAGTCACTCCTCGAATCGCTCCTAGGTGTCCCCAAATTCTCTTACAGGTTTTAATGACTTTCCCCATTATCAATTGTTGGTTTAGTTTTAAATTAGAAAGTTCTTAATGGTAGATACCTTACTAAGTTTTGCTTTCTGCCTTTTCCCTTGGGTTTCCCTTTTCTTCTTATGCTTCCCTCTTTTCCTAGTTTCTTAAATATTTTAGATTTCCCTCTTTCTCCTTTTCATTTAGGACTCAAATTGGCAGGTGTATAAATTAACCCCCTTTTTCCTTTTTCCCTTTTTAGTTAATAATTTTAAATTATCATAAATAATAAAACAATTATTTCCCCTTTTTTTAAAATTTTACCCTAATAGATTTTTATGAATCATTTAAATTGCTTACCCCCTTATTATTACAAGATTTAATGAAGAGTATAATTATTATTTATGTTGTCTTTTTTTTAAATAGAAGATAAAATTTTACCACTAGCATAATTTAGACTTAGACCTTAAATTTTCGTACGAGGCGACATTTTATTAGGGAAATTGTTTTTAAAAATTATTAACATGTTATTCATCCTAAGGCCATATAGTTTCATTCATTTATCATCAACAAAGCGACGTGCCCTTCAGGACACACTAGCTGCTCCAAGGGTGCCACTCACCTTAATTTGTTTCCCTTGCACAACGTTCCCTTCAGGATGCACTACGTGCTCCAAGGGTGCCACTCACCTCTTTCCATTTTTCTGTTAGACATGCCCTTCAGGATGCACCACATGCTCCAAGGGTGCCAGTCACCTCTTGACATACTTGGTAGACATCAAAAACCCCTGGAGTCAATACTCCACCACGTGAACTTGTGGGAGACTAGGGGTCTCTAAGGAACAAATCCCCCACCTTATTGCGTGCCCCTTAGAATCATCATGAGTGCCTATCACAGTCCTCCCTCATGACATCGTGGGTCCTCTCAAACTAGGTAAACATTAACCTACAATTCAAGCCATGATGGGAGTGCTAGTAGGTTGTGGTAGGGTTGTTGTCCACACCTCTCCCTCAACATCTCTGGTAGTCATGCGTGACCCCTTTACTCCACATGTGAGTCTGGTAAGCAAGCTATCATCAGCCTACATCATCAACGAATCATGTCAGAATATATCCATATCATATCATCTAATCAGATGCACTAATATCGAAGTAAAACAATCAAACCCCAATGGTACACTCCCCGACTCAATCCAGAGTCCAAGGGGTTCCATCGATGCCTCTGCATCCTCGAGGTCCAAAATCCTGCACACTCAGTAAAACCGATTCAATAACACCTGTGTATGTCAATGCAGTAAAACAACATGCCATCAAACCATAATGCCTCATAATCAAAATCAAATGTTTTAATAGCATAATAATCTGGATCACTTGCGAGCAAGTGTCCTCAAAGAATAAGTTCGCTCAGTGCACCAGAGCGAGATGTTATAAATATGCACATGCTATTGAGTTAATTTTGGGTAGTTATCCACTCAATGTAGAAATCCCTTAGTTTATAGTACACAATTAGGTCCATTTCTGTAACTTTAGGTGACCATAAAGTATTTCATAGTTATGTATTTAGTTCAACCATATCCACAACTATCCAACAATTTTTCGTTAAATCTCTCAAGTGATCCAACTATATAATATAACATTTGCACAGTTCATATGTTATATAATATAACATTATCCAATCTATGATCAGATAAGAGTGCACCACTTAGTAAATGTAACATCCCCTTCTTTGTGTATACACTCGAAACAACAGTGCAATTTTTTTTTGAAAAACAGGACAACAATGATGATTACAGCTAGAAAACCTAGCTGACGGCAAGCACCATGCCCACAGAATAGGCAACAACAAATATGACCCTACAATTTGGCACAAGGGCAACAGGATGAAACAAGAAAGGACCACATTTTAGGCATCGGGAGGAAAGATGAGATAGTTTCATTTCAAATCAAGGAACCGAAGAAGAAAGTAAGGGGACACATCCAAAAAGGGGCATCTTAAATGTAGAAACACATGAGAAGGATTCCATCAGCAATGCATAGTCCTTAAGGACACTCTCCTAGTTATCAAAGCTATGTAGATATAGATAGTTCCTACTTTTAGCCTTCGATATAAATGCATGTCAATCGTTGTTTAATGAAAGTTGGAGGGTTATATCTGCAAGGATGTTTTCAGTTGCTAACACCTAATTGCATGGTTTATTACTTTAGAGAAAGTGAAGGGAATAATAATCTTAGGGAAACAATGAGTTAAGAAACATAAAGACTATTTTGATATGAGTTTAGGCATACAGTGGGCATAATAAGTTTACATGCAACAATGAGTTATGAAACACAAACTCACATTTGATATGGATGAATATGACTAGAGTAGCATAATTTAAACACAAATCTTCTCTTGCAAGGAACGCCTTCTTCGATGTTGTGCAAAAGCTTACAGGAGGAATTGGCTTCGTCAATGTAGTGGTAAGGATCCGTATATCTAAATCTTCACCTCAACATTTGTTCTCTTCCTCTCCCTTTTCTTTTGTTGGAAACATTGTGAGTTCTTGTTGCTTTGTCCTTCATATTTCTCTCCTTGCAGTCCCCATCAATCAGATTACAGTATATAACAACATTAGACTCAATTCCTTTTTGTAGCATCTCATCATAAAGCTCAAGGGCTTCCTTCATATTAGTCGTTTTGCAGTATCCATTCATCATAGCACTATATGTAAACAGATTAGGAGCCACATCAAGAGCCTGCATTGATTTAAACATGTCACTTGCATCTTGCATCTTGTCTCCCTTGAATAGACCAAAGATGAGAATGGTGTAAGTGACAACGGTGGGAACAATCTTATTCATTTTCATTTCATCGAATAATTTAAAGGCTTTCTGTAGCTTACCTTCCTTGCAGCTAACATTAATCAAGGTATTGTAAACATAAACATTAGGACGAAGACCACTGGAAACCATCTTTTCATACACACTCCCAATGAGGTCTACTCTATCCATTTTGAGAAATGTGTTGAGAAGGTTGTTACAGGCCTGATCCATAGGCATAAATCTTCTACACCGCATCCTATAGAATACATCAATGGCCTCCTGGAATAAACCCTTTTGAGCACATGCAATTATTAGTACATCAAACACAACATAAGTGGTATTGTTGTTAATTTTATTAGTATAATCCTTTAGAGTCATGTTAAGGGCGTTGAACACTTTCACGTGAGCATTGTTCGACTCACTTTTTTCTGTAAATTCAATGAACTCCTGCATCAGAACTCCATCTCTAATGAACATGTCGGCCTTGGTGACGATATGAATATTTTTAGAATAAGTTTGAGTTGTGTGGCTGAAACCCTTTTGTTTTTGTGCCCATTTAATAAGGCCAGAGCCTTTGTGGGATTCTTAACATATGACAACATTTGCAGGACATGAATAGGGTTTACTTCATCACCGACTCTATTATCATTCAGAATAGTTTCCCAGCAACTGCTTCGTGTGACTGTTTTACAAATATTAGTGATGAATTTTGTCGTGTTTTTGCCTCTGTTTGAAGTGGGTGAGTCTTCATTGTGATTGTCTATGAGGCGATTGAACCCTTCTCTTCCACTTGTCGTTCTTGGGCCAATGCTTATGCCTTTTTTGTTGATCCTTGTCCCTATCTATGTGGCTTCTTTTTTTATGTATTTCAACATTTGTCATCCTAGAAGAAACTTGTCCAAGCATAAAGCCTGCTAGGGGTGGTGCTTCAGCGTGTTCTGGTTTGTTCAAACACCCAAAAATTAACTCTGAAGTTGCAATAGTTAATTTATGGGATGGTAAAGGGAAGGGTATTGTATTCCATGCGATGGTTATTATAGGCGCAAAGAACACATAGATCATTTTTGGCAATAATATAAAAGAAAATCATTGTACAACATCCCAGGAAATAAAGGAGTAAAACGACTATCATTGGTCCACTATATGAATACAGCTCGTTGTCCCAAGACAATCTATATCCGTGGAGTTTTAAATATAACGAAGGCACAATAATAACCATATTACCATAGTAACAAAGTAATAAACATTCTCGATGTATTAACAACAAAATGGTTGTCAAGTTAAAGGGGATAATACAAAATAATTAAATATAAAGAGGGCATTGTCACACATGTAGAAATAACTGTGTAATTAAGCATTCAACTTAGTCTGAATAAATTTATAAACTATCATTGAGTGGGCAAATAATCGAGCCAATTTCATCCCAAAATATATATTAAGATACGGAGATAAAACCACAGTCCAGAGGTGTAAAACCATGAGGAAACCACAGTCCAGAGGTGTAAGAACATGAGGTAGAATCGTAGAGTGAATGGCAACCCGGTAGACAAAACCACACAGTAAATTCGTCGGGATAGACGTTAAAAATGCAATCGTTAATCATCCCAAAAAAAGGGGCAAAGGTTAACAAAACTTCATCATCAACCATTAAGTGACAGGGGTAATCAAACGCATCAAGGTTCAAAACCAACAATCAACCAAGAACAACAGCAGGGTAGACGGCTAACAGGTTCGTCTTTCACTCATCATCCTTGCACAGAAAAACAAGGCGTTGAGATCCATAGGTCTTTTAACACTAAGGAGACAACCATAGATCCGGCTTCTGGCCGACTGCTCAGGCGAGGAATGAGGAGCTAAGGATGAAGGGAAACCAACCAAAAGGAAACAATCAATCACATCTTGGTGGTCAGGACATGCGGGAAAACGAAGGCCATAGGAGACAACAACCATTGAGCTAGGCTAAGACCAGTTTCATTCAAAAGATCAGTTTACTTCTCCATTAACTAAGCATAACCAATCATAATTCCTAATATATTCTACCATACAAAATGAAAAGAGCATACCATTTCCTGATTTCCCTCTCTAAATGATGTCCGTGCACTCCATGCAACTCCCGCTCACTGACCATTGAGACTTCACCGGTACCTCCCAGCCAATGCTAGGGGTACTCTTCTTCCCCCTTAGCCCCCAGAGCTGCAAAGGGGCCACACACACTATCCATAGATTTCGACTAGCTCCCAACTCGCTTCGCAAGGCCGAGCTACCACTCCTCACCGAGCTGGGTATCCCAACTCCCACAAGTTAAATCATTCAAGTAGATATTTCTGCAGCATAATGTTACACAAACAGAATATTCCCTTCATCCTTCTTCATCCTTCATTATATAGAGTTTCGAACTTCCTTTCTTTCTTATTTTCTCATTCAATTAAAGTTTTAAAAATAAATTCCTAAAAATTCTTCTCCATATAAGTGTCCCCCGTCCCCTACATTCCTCCATAAATTAATTTCTTTAATTAAGTCATTATCTTTATTTCCCTCACCCACCTAGAGTTACTCCTAGAATCACTTCTAGGTGTCCCCAAATTCTCTTACATGTCTTAATAGCTTTCCCTTTTATTTATTTATTTATTTATTTTTATTTTTTTTATATTGGGGGAATCGGCAACTCGCGGTTCTCGTACTCGTGTGACACAGGGTCGATCCCTAGGCAGCTACCACTATAACCCCAGATGCAACCACCCAGCCCGCAAGAATGGCGCACGAGTAAGTACGGGTGAGAATCGAACATGAGACTTCATTTTACCAATTTCCTTCCATTTACACGGCACTTGGCAATCCGTCTACACCCGTGCGGGCTAGCTTTCCCTTTTATTAAAATGCTAGTTCAATTTAAATTAGAAAGTTCTTAAATGGTAGATTCTTTACTAAGTTTGACTTTCTGCTTTTTCCCTTAAGTTCCCCTTTTTCCCTTTTTATGTTATCTCTTTTCCTAGTTTCCTAAAAAAAAATATTTTCCCTCTTTCCCCTTTTTAATTAGAACTCAAAAAGACAGGTGTGGAATTTAACCCCTTTTCCCTTTTATCATTCAATTAGTATATTTTATATTATCAAAAAGATAAAACAATTAATTCCCCCTTTAAATTTTATATCCACAGATTTTATTTTTTATGAATAAATTAAATTTCTTACTCCCTTCATGTTACAAGATTTAACGAAGATCAAAATTATTATTTAAGTTCTTTTTATTTATTATTATTATTATTATTATTATTATTATTATTATAATTTTATTTTTTTAATAGAAGACAAAATTTTACCACTAGTGTAATTTAGACTTAGGCATTAAATTTTGTACTGGGCGACATTTAGTTAGGGAATTCGTTTTAAAAATACTTAACACGTTATTCGTCAAAGGCCATATAGGTTCATTCCTCTATCATCAACAATGTGACGTGCACTTCAGGACGCACTAGGGGCTCCAAGGGTGTCACTCGCCTCAACTATTCCCTTGCGCGACGTGCCCTTCAGGACGCACCACGTGCTCCAAGGGTGCCACTCGCCTCTTGACTGACTTGGTAGACATCAATAACCCCTGGAGTCAATACTCCACCAGGTGAACTTGTGGGATACTAAGGGCCTCTAAGGAATAAGGCCCCCACCTTATTGCACACCCCTTAGAATCATCGCGAGTGAATGTCGCAGTCTGCCCTCATGACATCGTGGGTCCTCTCGAACTAGGTAGTTGTTAACCTACAGCTCGAGCCACGGTGGGAGTTCTAGTAGGTTGTGGTATGGATGTTTTCCACACCTCTCCCTCAACATCTCTGGTAGTGGTGCATGACCCCTTTACTCCATATGTGAGTCTGGTCGGTAATCTATCGTCATCCTGCATCATCAACAAATCATGTCAGAATACATCCATATCATATCATCTAATCAGATGCGCTAATATCATAGCAAAAACAATCAAACCCCAATGGTACACTCTCTGACTCGATCCAGAGTCCAAGGGGTTCCATCGATGCCTTTGCATCCTCTAGGTCCAAAATCCTGCACACTTAGTGAAACTGAGTCAATAACACCTGTCTATGTCAATGTAGTAAAACAACATGTCATCAACCCATAATGCCTCATAATCAAAATCAAAAGTTTTAATAGCATAATAATCCATATCACTTGCAAGAAAGTTTCCTCAAAGAATAAGTTCGCTCAGTGCATCAGAGCAGGATGTTACATACACCCCCTCTTGGTCTAAACTTTGTCCTGAAGTTTCACAGTATAAATGCCAAAATAAAGTGTATCACAGTATCATATGTCTATCTATCAAACAAAAATGGAAACTGTTGGCGCATGTCCTATGTGTCCTCCCAGGTCACTGAGTGTGGACTATAATTGTCCCACTGGACGTTGAACTACTCTATTGTTCGACGCCATAGTTGTTGAACGTGATGATCCAACATGCGAATCATCTCAGCTATGAGCATCCCCTCGTCCGATACCTGTAAGGAAATCTCGTCAATAACATGTGTAGGATCACTAATATAATGTCTCCAAACAGAAACATGAAACGCATTGTGCATATGCCTCCAAGAATCAGGCAAGGCTAGTTGATAGGCCATGGGCCCCTTTCTCTCCACAATCTCGAAAGCTCCCGCGAACCTAGGAGAGAGTTTATCTCCCTTCCCAAACTTGATCGAACTCTTATGTGGTTTAACCCGCAAGGAGACTCGATCCCCGATCTCGTAACTACGGTCGACACGGTGCACATCGTCATAACTCTTCTGTCAATATTGCGCTTCTTTAATCCTTTGTCTTATTGTTTGCATTTGCTCTTCCATTTCTTGGATCACTTCTGGTCCTACCAGGACCCTATCCTCGAGCTGATCCCAACTCAAAGGCGTCTGACATGGTCGCCCGTAAAGAAACTCGAAAGGCACCATCTTAATTGTGCTATGGTAACTGTTGTTGTAAGCGAATTCTATTAGTGGCAAGAATCCTTCCCAATGCTTTTGTTAGTCCATCAAATACATGCGTAACATGTCCTCCAAGTTCTGGTTCATTCGTTCAGTAAACCCGTCAGTCTCCAGGTGATATGCAGTACTAAAGTTGAGTTGGGTTCCCAAGGCCTCTTGGAAACTCGTCCAAAATTGTCCAGTAAACACTGATCCTTGATCATATATAATGCTCTTAAGAACGTCATGCAACCTCACAATCTCACTGATGAAAACTCTAGCTATGTCAGGTGCCTGATATGTCATATGCATAGGAATAAAGTGAGCACTCTTTGTCAGAGTGTCTACTACTACGAAAACCGAGTCATGTTTCCTTGTCCTTCAGTGGCAATCCAACAATAAAATCCATCGAAATAACCTCCCATTTCGATTCGGGAATAGCATGTGGTTGTATTAATCCTTATAGGTGTCTATGTTCAGCCTCTACCTGCTGACATTCTAGACATCTGTCCACATAGTTAACTATGTTTTCCTTCAATCCCTTCCAGAAGAATAAGGGTTTAAGGTCTTCCCTCATCTTTGTGACTTGTGGGTGAGCCATGTAAACTACTCTATGAGCTTCGCTCAGTATCAACATCCTCAACTCATCATTCGGCGATATGTAGATCCGATTTTTAAACCTCAACAATCCATCGCTATCAAATGAAAATCCTTCAAATCATGGTACCATCACTGTGTTTTGTCCGATAAAACCCTCGACCTCCTTGTACCAGTCATCATCACGCTGTAAATTTAGAATCTTTTCACGGAGATTCGTCTAAAGAGGCAGCACCAAAAAGATGTGTGGTCTCCAACTCAATCCATCCGCCACTCAGTTGACTATTCCTTTTATGTAGGTAATCTCAAAGTCGTACTCGCTAAGAAATTCCAACCAATGCCATTGTCGCGCGTTTAGGTCGCTTTGCATAAATAGTGTTGTAGTCCACAGTGGTCAGTCTTTAGTTCAATTTTTCGTCCAACAATGTAGTGTCTCCAAACCTTCAAGGCATACACATAGGATAACAACTCCAAATCATGTGTCACCTAGTTCTCCTCATGCCTTCTCAGTTTCCTTGAAATGTAAGCGATCACTCATCCGTCTTGCATCAAGACTCCGCCTAAGCCTTCCTTGGATGCGTCAGTGCATACCAAGAATTTTGCATCCATGTCAGGGACCTTTAGTATCGGTGCTATTGTCAACAACTCATTGAGCCTCCAAAATGCTTCTGCGTGTTTCTTGGACCAAACAAACTTCTTGTTCTTCTTCTGCAACTCCATGATCGGATTTGCTATCTTCGAAAATTCCTCGATGAACCGTCGATAATATCCTGCTAAACCCATGAAGCTATGCACTTCAGGGACATTCGTCGATGCAAGCCATTGCATAATAGCCTCGACCTTCGCTGGATCCATGGTGATGCCTTCACTGGAGATGACATGCCCTAAGTAGTGAATCTTCGATTGATAAAATGAGCATTTGGACAACTTCCCATACAATTTGTGCTCTCGCAGACACTGTAGTACCAAGCGCAAGTGATCGTCATGCTCCTCCCTCGTTTGAGAGTAAATCAAAATATCTTCAATGAATACTTGGATGAATTTGTCAAAGTACTCATGGAACACCCCATTCATCAAACTCATAAATACCCCTGGGGCGTTCGTCATTCCAAACGGTAAAACAATCAACTCATAGTGTCCAAACCTCATCTTAAAGGCAGTCTTAGGGACTTCATCTTCCCTAATACGTAACTGGTGGTATCTAGATCCCAAGTCGATCTTCGAGAACACTGTCACGCCCTTCATTTGATCGAACAGATCATCAATCCTCGGCAACGGATACTGATTTTTGATCGTTTCCTTGTTCAATTGACGGTAGTCAATGCAGAGCCTCCATGACCCATCCTTATTTCATATGAAAATAACAGGCGCACCCCACAGTGACATGCTTGGATGTATCAATCCTAGGTCCAACAACTCCTTCAGCTGCATTTTCAACTCTTGTAACTCCAGGGTCAACATCCGATAAGGCGTTCTTGTTATTGGTTTAGTCCCTGGTTTTAGGTCTATGGTAAACTCCAATTCCCTCTCCGGCGGCATCTCAGGTAACTCCTCTGAAAATACGTCTACAAAATCTCTCACCACCAGAAGGTGTGCTAATCCTACGCTACTCCCTTCTCATTTAACTCAAGGATCACATAAATCTTGCAACCCTTGTGCGTGCTCTTCTATAGCTTCAAGTAAGAGATGAACCTCATGCAAACTCCATTGTTCCATCCTACAATTACACATCTTTGTCCCTCATTAATGAACAAGCTCAACCATTTCGTCTTATAGTTGAGTATCACATCATGTGATTCCAACCAATCCATACCAATCACGATGCCATAAGATCATGACATACAGGTTGGCCTTGGTGACAAAATCATTGAGGTTAAGGGTACAGCCCATAACATTTCCTCCAACCCTCTATTTGGCTTCTGAAGCCATCTCTGCAAGCTAAACTCATCCGGTTCGACTGTCTTTACTTTAATCCTTTTCAATGTTGCACTAGAATGGAAACTCTCGGTAGCACCGGGATCAATAAAATATTAAGTGTCTGGTCAGTGATGGTACCTGAGGTCTTGAGAACAGTTGACTGGTGCTATGTCTGGCTATTATTCCCCGCTGCATGAATCTGATGGGCCTCACCCATATCTCCCATGGTAGTGGGTCCGGTGGATCCAGATACTCTGGTCCTCTCCATAGTGCAGTCTCACTGATAGTGTGGCTCCCCACACATCCAACATTCTTTCTTCGGTCCAGTAATCTTGGAACCCGAAGTAGAAGCTAAATTCCAATGCTAAGGCCAACACAAACTTGTTGACCTTAAGTTTCTCGGTAAGGGTGTGGAGAATACCGAAGCAGCTCCAAAAACAAGCCTTGTACTCTGCCACCATACGACCACCTCATTGCAAGGAGTCGAATTAGTTGAGGTAATGCTTAACAAATTCCTCAGAAAGACACCTCTTCTGGAACCGTTCCTGGAACAGTTCGCATGACACGGCGTCGATAGCCGGGTTCAAAGTGGTAGGAGCATCTTCCACAATAGAAGAGCGTTCCCCTTCATTTGAAAGACCACCTTGCGATCCTTCATGCTGGAGGTCATAATTATGTAGTGTGAAGTATAACACCTTGCTCTACAACTGTGCCTCAATGACACATCCATCCATGACACTCGAGGACTCGAGAACTCAAGTCTCTCAAGTTATTGGTGGATGCTGACGGTACTAGCTAGTGCACATTATAGACCCTCAGGGGTACAGGTGCCCTGGCCTCAACTCAGCACTGAAGGTGAATCAAGGCCCTTAGGAATTACTTGGAAGGGCCTTGTCAGACTTCATTATCCCTTACAACAAGAGAATCCATTCCAAGGACTTTCTCTTCCCACCTTGGGGATTCAACTCTAAGGGTGTGAGAAATTCTGGAGGCATCACACCTCCTTCGATGACACCACGTCATGAACCTCTGAGGTGTCCCCTAAATGCAATCCCGCAAGGACACACTAAGGTTTTTAATTAATGAAAGGGTTAAAACTCACAGGTTATTGCAGTGGATAGCCTGGTGATCCATAGTCACAGGGTTGAAACTGCTCTGATACCATATGTAACATCCCCTTCTTTGTGTATACACTCGAAACAACAGTGCAATTTTTTTTTTGAAAAAGAGGACAACAACGACGATTACAACTAGACGACCCAGTTGACGGAGAGCACCATGCCCGCAGAATAGGCAAAAACAACTATGAACCTACAATTTGTCACAAGGTCAATGGGACAAAATAAGTGAGGACCACATTTCAGGCACCGAGAGGAAAGATGAGATAGATTCATTTCAAATCAAGGAACCGAAGAAGAAAGTAAGGGGACACATCCAAAAAGGGGCATCATAAATGTAGAAACACATGAGAAGGATTCCATCAACAATGCACAGCCCTTAAGGACACTCTCCTAGTTATCAAAACTATGTAGATATAGTTAGTTCCTACTTTTAGCTTTCGATATAAATGCATGTCAATCGTTGTTTAATGAAATTTGGAGTGTTATATCTACAAGGATTTTTTCAGTTGCTAACACCTAATTGCATGGTTTATTGATTTATAAAAAGTGAAGGGAATAACAATCTTAGGGGAACAATGAGTTAAGAAACATAAGGACTATTCTAATATGAGTTTAGGCATACAATGGGCATAATAAGTTTACATGAAACAATGAGTTATGAAACACAAACTCACATTTGATATGGATGAAAACGACTAGAGTAGCATAAATTAAACACAAATATTCTCTTGCAAGGAACTCCTTCTCCGATGTTGTGCAAAATCTTACAATAGGAATTGGCTTCGTCAATGTAGTGGTAAGGATACATATATCTAAATCTTCACCTCAACATTTGTTCTCTTCCTCTCCCTTTTCTTTTGTTGGAAACATTGTGAGTTCTTGTTCCTTTGTCCTTCATATTTCTCTCCTTGCAGTGCCCAACAATCATAGTACAGTATATAACAACATTAGACTCAATGCCTTTATGTACCATCTCTTCATAAAGCTCAAGGGCTTCCTTCATATTAGTCGTTTTGTAGTATCCAATCATCATAGAACTATATGTAAATAGATTAGGAGCCACATCAAGAGCCTGCATTGATTTAAACAGGTCACTTGCATCTTGCATCTTGTCTCCCTTGCATAGACCAGAGACGAGAATCGTGTAAGTGACAACAATGGGAACAATCTTGTTCATTTTCATTTCATCAAATAATTGAAAGGCTTTCTAAAACTTATCTTCCTTGCAGCTAGCATTAGTCAAAGTATTGTACAAATAAACATTAGGACGAAGACCACTTGAAACTATATTTTCATACACACTCCCAACCAGGACTACTCTATCCATTTTGAGCAATGTGCTGAGAAGGGTGTTATAGGCCTGAACCATAGGCATAAATCGTCTACACCGCATCCTATAGAATACATCAATGGCCTCCTGGAATAAACAGTTTTGACCACATGCAATTATAAGTACATCAAACACAACATAAGTGGTATTGTTGTTATTATTATTAGTATAATCCTTCAGAGGCATGTTAAGGGCGTCGAACACTTTGACATGAGCATTGTCCGGCTCACTTTCTTTAGTAAATTCAATGAAATCCTACATCAGAACTCTGTCTCTAATGAGCATGTCGGCCTTGGTGACGATATAAATAATTTTAGAATAAGTTTGAGTTGTGTGGCTGAAACCCTTCTGTTTTCGTGCCTAGTTAAAAAGGCTAGAGCCTTTGTGGGATTCTTGACGTATGAAAACACTTGTAGGATGTGAATAGGGTTTACTTCATCACTGAATCTATTGTCATTCAGAACGGTTTCCCAACATTTGTTTCGTGTGACTGTTTTACAAATATTAGCAATGGATTTCATCTTGTTTTTTCCCTTGTTTGAAGTGGATGAGTCTTCATTGTGATTTTCTGCGAGGCGATCGAACCCTTGTCTTCCACTCGTCATTGTTGGGCCAATGATTATGCTTTTGTTGTCGATCCCTGTCCCTGTCTGTGTGGCATTGTTTTTATGTATTTCAATATTTTTCGTCCTGGAAGAAACTTGTCCAATCATAAAGCCTAATAGGGGTGGTGCTTCAACATGTTATGGCTTGTTCAAACACCCAAAACTTAACTCTGAAGTTGCAATAGTTGATTTATGGGATGGTAAAGGGAAGGGTATTGTATTCCAAGCGATGGGTATTACAGGCACGAGGAACCCATAGATCATTGCTGGCAATAATATAAAAGCAAATCACTCTACAACATCCCAGGAAATAAAGGAGTAAAACGACTATCGTTGGTCCACTATATAAATACAACTCGCTATCCCAACCCAATCTACTTCCATGGAGTTTTAAATATAATGAAGGCACAATAATAACCATATTACCACAGTAAAAAAGTAATAAACATTCTCAATTTATTAACAAGAAATTGGTTGTCAAGTTGAAGGGGATAATACAAAATAATTAAATATAAAGAGGGCGTTGTTAGACATGCAGAAATCACTATGTAATTAAACATTCAACTCAGTCCGAATAAATTTATAAACTGTCATTGAGTGGGCAAATAAGAGAGCCAATTTTGTCCCAAAATATATATTAAAATACGGAGATAAAACCATAGTCCATAGGTGTAAAAACGTGAGGAAACCACAGTCCAAAGGTGTAAAAATGTGAGGTAGAATCATAGAGTGAATGGCAACCTGGTACACAAAACCAAACAGTAAATTCGTCTGGATAGACGTTAAAATTGCAACCATCAATCATCCCAAAAAAAGGGGTATAGGTTAACAAAACTTCGTCATCAACCATTAAATGGCAGGGGTAATCAAACGCATCAAGGTGAAAAACCAACAATCAACCAAGAACAACAACAAAGTAGACAGCTAATTTAGACTTAGGCCTTAAATTTTGTACTGGGTGACATTTAATTAGGGAATTCATTTTAAAAATGCTTAACATGTTATTCGTCTAAGGCCATCTAGGTTCACTCCTCTATCATCAACAACGTGACGTGTCGTTCAGGATGCACTACATTCACCAAGGATGCGACTCGCATCATCTGTTCCCTTGCATGACGTGCCCTTCAAGACGCACCACGTGCTCCAAGGGTGCCACTCGCCTCTTGAATAACTTGGTAGACATCAATAACACCTGGAGTCAATACTCCACCAGGTGAACTTGTGGGAGACTAAGGGCCTATAAGGAATAAGTCCCCCACCTTATTAAATGCCCCTTATAATCATCGTGAGTGACTGTCGCAGTCTGCCCTAACGGCATCGTGGTTCCTCTCGAACTAGGTAATCGTTAACCTATAGTTTGAGCCACAACGGGAGGGCTAGTAGGTTGTGGTAGGGCTACTGTCCACACCTCTCCCTCAACATCTCTAGTAGTCATGCATGACCCCTTTACTCCATATGTGAGTCTGGTCGGCAAGCTATCGTCAGCCTGCATCATCAACAAATCATGTCGGAATATATCCATATCATATCATCTAATCAGATGTGCTAAAATCATATTAAAAACAATCAAACCCCAATGGTACACTCCCTAACTTGATCCGGAGTCCAAGGGGTTCCATCGATGCCTTTACATCCTCGAGGTCCAAAATCCTACACACTCAGTGAAACCGAGTCAATAACACCTATCTATGTCAATTTAGTAAAACAACATGTCATCAACCCATAACACCTCATAATCAAAATCAAAATTTTTAATAGCATAATAATCTGGATCACTTGCGAGAAAGTGTCCTCAAAGAATAAGTTCGCTCAGTTCGCCAAATCGATATGTTACATACACCCCCTCTTGGTCTAAACTTCATCCTAAAGTTTCACAGTATAAATGCCAAAATAAAGTGTATCATAGTATCATATGTCTATCTATCAAACAAAAATGGAAACTTCTGGTGCATGTCATATGCGTCCTCCAAGGTCGCCGAGTGCAGACTATAATTGTCCCACTGGACCTTGACCTACTCTATTTTTCAACGTTGTAGTTGTCGAACGAGATGATCCAACATGTTAATCGGCTCAGTTGTGAGTGCCCCCTCATCCAATACCTGCAAGGAACTCATGTCAATAACATGTGTAGGCTCACTAATATAATGTCTCCAAACAGAAACATGAAACACATCGTGCATACGACTCCAAGAATCAGGCAAAGCTAGTTGATAGGCCATGGGCCCCTTTCTCTCCACAATCTCGAAAGGTGGCATGAACCTAGGAGATATTTTATCTCCCTTCCCAAACTTGATCGAACTCTTATGCGGTTTAACCTACAAGAAGACTTGATCCCCAACCTCATAACTATGGTTGACATGGTGTGCATCGGCATAAATCTTATGTCGATCTTGTGCTTCTTTAATCCTTTGTCTTATTGTTTGCATTTTCTCTTCCATTTCTTGGATCGCTTCTGGTCCTACCAGGACCCTATCCTTAAGCTGACCCCAACTCAAAGGCGTCTGACACGGTCACCCGTAAAGAAACTCGAAAGACACCATCTTAATGGTGCTCTGGTAACTGTTGCTGTAAGAGAACTCCATCGGTGGCAAGAATTATTCCCAATGTTTTTGTTGGTCCATCACATACATGCGCAACATGTCCTCCAAGATCTGGTTCGTTCATTCGATCTACCCGTCAATCTTCGGGTTATATGCAGTACTAAAGTTAAGTTGGGTTCTCAAGGCCTCTTGGAAACTCATCCAAAATCGTCCAGTAAACACTGATCCTCAATCAGATATAATCCTCTTAAGCACGCCATGCAGCCTCATAATCTCAATGTTGAAAACTCTAGCTATGTCAGGTGCCTAATACTTCATATGCACAGGAATAAAGTGAGAACTCTTCGTTAGAATGTCTACTACTACGAAAATCAAGTCATGTCTCCTTACCGTTCAGTGGCAATCCAACAATAAAATCCATCGAAATAACCTCCCATTTCAATTCTGGAATAGCATGTGGTTGTAGTAATCCTGTTGGGTGTCTATGTTCAGCCTTTACCTGCTGACATTCTAGACATCTGGCCACATAGTTGACAATGTCTGCCTTCATTCCCTTCAAGAAGAATAAGGGTTTAAGGTCTTCCCTCATATTCGTGACTTGTGGGTGAGCCATGTAAACTACTCTATGAGCCTCGCTCAGGATCAACATCCTCAACTCGTCGTTCGATGATACATAGATCCGATTTTTAAACCTCAATAATCCATCTCTATCAAACAAAAATCCTTCAAATCGTGGTACCATCATTGTGTTTTGTACGATAAAACCCTCGACCTCCTTGTACCTGTCATCATCGCGCTCTAAAGTTAGAATCTTTTTGCACAGATTTGTCTGAAGTGGTAGCAACGAAACAATGTGTGGTCTCCAACTCAATGCATCTGCCACTCGGTTCACTGCTCCTTTTATGTAGGTAATCTCAAAGTCGTACTCGCTAAGAAATTCTGACCAATGCCATTGTCGCGCATTCAGGTCGCTTTGTGTAAACAGTGTTGTAGTCCACAGTGGTCAGTCTTTAGTTCAAATTTTCATCCACCAAGGTAGTGTCTCCAAACCTTCAAGTCATACATGATGGCTAACAACTCCAAATCGTGCATCGCATAGTTCTCCTCATGCCTTCTCAGTTTCCTCGAAATGTAAGCGATCACTCATTCGTCTTGCATCAAGACTCTACCTAAGCCTTCCTTGGATGTGTCAGTGCATATCAAGAAGTCTGCATCCTTGTCAGGGACCTTTAGTATCAATTTTGTTGTCAATAACTCCTTGATCCCCCAAAATGCTTCCGCGCATTTCTTGGTCCAAACCAAACTTCTTGTTCTTCTTCTGCAACTCCATGATCGGATTTGCTATCTTCAAAAATCCCTTGACGAACCATCGATAATGTCCTACTAAACCCATGAAGCTAGGCACTTATGGGACATTCGTCGGCGTAGGCCATTCCATAATAGCCTTGACCTTCGCTAGATCCATGGAGATGCCTTCGTTGGAGATGAAATTCCCTAAGTAGTGAATCTTTGATTGATAAAATGAGCATTTGGACAACTTCCCATACAATTTGTGCTCTTGTAGACACTGTAGTATCAAGCACAAGTGCTCGTCATGCTCCTCCGTCGTCTGAGAGTAAATCAAAATATCATCAATGAATACTTGGACGAACTTGTCCAAGTATTCACGGAACACCCCATTCATCAAACTCATAAATACCCCTGGGGCGTTCGTCAGTACAAACGGTAAAATAGTAAACTCATAATGTCCAAACCTCATCTTAAAGGCGGTCTTAGGGATATCATCTTCCTTAATCTGTAACTGGTGGTATCTAGATCACAAGTCGATCTTCGAGAACACCGTCACGCTCTTCATTTGATCAAACAGATCATCAATCCTCGGCAATGGATATTGATTTTTGATCGTTGCCTTATTCAATTGACGGTAGTCAATGCAGAGCCTCCATGACCCATCCTTATTTTGTATGAAAATAACAGGCACACCCCACGTTGACACGCTTGGATGTATCAGTCCCAGGTCCAACAACTCCTTCAGTTTCATTTTCAACTCTTATAACTCCGGGGTTGACATCCGATAAGGCGTTCTTGCTATTGGTTCAGTCCCTAGTTTTAGGTCTATGGTAAAATCCAATTCCCTCTCTAGTGGCATGTCGAGTAACTCCTCTGGAAATACATCCGCAAACTCTCTCACCACCAGAAGGTGTTCTAATCCTACGCTACTCCCTTCTCATTTAACGCAAGGATCACATAAAGTCTGCACCCCTTGTGCATGCTCTTCCATAGCTTCAAGTAAGAGATGAACCTCATGGAATCTCCCTAGTTCCATCCTACAATCACATGTCTTTGTCCCTGATCAATGACCAAGCTCAACCATTTCGTCTTACAGTTGAGTATCACGTCATGCAATTCCAACTAGTCTATACCAATCACAACGTCATAAGATCCTAGGATCATGACATACAGGTTGGCCTTGGTGACAAACTCTCCGAGGTTAAGGGTACAGCTCGTAACATTTCCTCCAAACCTCTATTTGGCTCCCGAAGCCATCTCTGCAAGCTAAACTCATCCGGTTTGACTGTCTTTACTTTAATCCTTTTCAATGTTGCACTAGAATAGAAACTCTCGGTAGCATCAGGATCAATCAAATATTAATTGTCTGGTCAGCGATGGTACCTAAGGTCTCGAGCACAGTCGATTGGTGCTCTTCTTGGTGATTATTCCCCGCTGCATGAATCTAATGGGCCTCACCCTTATCTCCCACAGTAGTGGGTCCGGTGGATCCAAATGCTCTGGTCCTCTCCACAGGGCGGTCTCATTGATAATGTGGCTCCCCACACATCCAACATCCTTGATTTAGTCCAGTAATCCAGGAACCCAAGGTAGAAGATGAATCCCAATGCTAAGGCCAATAGAAACTCATTGACCTTAAGTTTCTCGGTAAGGGTGTGGAGAATACCGAAGCAGCTCCAAAAACAGGCCTCATACTTTGGCACTATACGACCGCCTTGTCACAAGGAGTAGAACTCATTGAGGTAACACTCAACGAATTCCTCAGAAAGACACCTCTTCTAGGACCATTCCTAGAACATTTCCCATGACATGGCGTCGACAACCAGGTTCAAAGTGGCAGGAGCATCTTCTTCCATAGAAGAGTGTTCCCCTTCAGTTGAAAGACCACCTTGTGGTCCTTCATGATGGAGGTTGTAATCACGAAGCATGAAGCATAATGCCTTTCTCTACAACTATACCTCAATGACACATCCCTCCATGACAATCGAGGACTAGAGAACTCAACTCTCTCAAGTTATCCATGGATGCTAAAGGTACTAGCTAGGGCACGTTGTGGACCCTCGGGGGTACAGGTGCCCTGACCTCAAATCAGCACCGATGGTGAATCAAGGCCCTTGGGAATTACCTTGAAGGGCCTTGTCAGACCTTCATAATCCGCTACCACAAGAGAATCCATTCCAAGAACTTCCTCTTCCCCCCATGGGGATTCCACTCTAAGGGTGTGGGAACTTTTGGAGGTGTTGCACTTCCTTCCATGACACCATGTCGCGAACCTCTGAGGTGTCCCCTAAATGCGATCTCGTAAGGACACATTAAGGTTTTCAATTAATGCAAGGGTTAAAAATCACGGGTTATTGCAGTGGAAAGCCTAGTGATCCATAGTCGCAGGGTTGAAACCGCTCTGATACCATATGTAGCATCTCCTTCTTTGTGTCTACACCCGAAACAACAGTGCAAATTTTTTTTTGGAAAAGAAAACAACAACGATGATTATAGCTAGAGGACCCAGTTGACGAAGAGCACCACCCCTGCAGAACAGGAAACAACAACTGTGAACCTACAATTTGGTAGAAGGGCAATGGGACGAAACAAGCAAGGACCACATTTTAGGAACTGGGAGGAAACATGAGATAGTTTCATTTCAAATCAAGGAACCAAAGACGAAAGTAAGGGGACACATCCAAAACGGGGCATCTTAAATGTAGAAACACATGAGAAGGATTCCATCAGCAATGCATAGCCCTTAAAGACACTCTCCTAGTTATCAAAACTATGTAGATATAGTTAGTTCCTACTTTTAGTCTTTGATATAAATGCATGTCAATCGTTGTTTAATGAAAGTTGGAGTGTTATATCTGCAAGGATTTTTTCAGTTGCTAACACCTAACTGCATGGTTTATTACTTTAGAAAAAGTGAAGGGAATAATAATCTTAGGGGAACAATGAGTTTTGAAACATAAGGACTATTATGATATGAGTTTAGGCATACAATGGGCATAATAAGTTTACATGAAACAATGAGTTATGAAACACAAACTCACATTTGATATGGATGAATATGACTAGAGTAGAATAATTTAAACACAAATATTCTCTTGCAAGGAACTCCTTCTCCGATGTTGTGCAAAATATTACAGGAGGAATTGACTTCATCAATGTAGTGGTAAGGATACGTATATCTAAATCTTCACCTCAACATTTGTTATCCTCCTCTCCCTTTTCTTTTGTTGGAAACATTGTGAGTTCTTGTTCCTTTGTCCTTCATATTTCTCTCCTTGCAGTGCCCATCAATCAGAGTACAGTATATAAAAAAATTAGACTCAATGCCTTTATGTACCATCTCATCATAAATCTCAAGGGCTTCCTTCATATTAGTCATTTTGCAGTATCCATTCATTATAGCACTATATGTAAACAGATTAGGAGCCACTTCAAGAGCCTACATTGATTTAAATAGGTCACTTTCATCTTACATCTTGTCTCCCTTGCATAGACCAGAGATGAGAATGGTGCAAGTGACAACAGTGGGAAAAATCTTATTCATTTTCATTTCATTGAATAATTGAAAGGCTTTTTGCAACTTATCTTCCTTGCAACTAGCATTAATCAAGGTATTGTAAGCATAAACATTAGGATGAAGACCATTGGAAACCATCTTTTCATACACACTCCCAACCAGGTCTACTCTATCCATTTTGAGCAATGCGCTAAGAAGGGTGTTGCAAGCCTAAACCATAGGCATAAGTCGTCTACACCGCATATTATAGAATACATCAATGGCCTCCTGGAATAAACCCTTTTGAGCACATGCAATTATTAGTACATCAAACACAACAAAAGTGGTATTGTTGTTATTATTATTAGTATAATCCTTCAGAGGCATGTTAAGGCCGTCGAACACTTTCACATGAGCATAGTTTGGGTCACTTTTTTCAGTAAATTCAGTGAACTCCTACATCAGAACTCTGACTCTAATGAACATGTTAGCCTTGGTGATGAAATGAATAGCTTTAGAATAAGTTTGAGTTGTGTGGATGAAACCCTTCTATTTTCATGCCCAGTTAAAAAGGCTAGAGCCTTTGTGGGATTCTTGACGTATGAAAACACTTGTAGGACGTCAATAGGGTTTACTTAATCACCAACTCTATTGTCATTTAGAACGGTTTCCCAACAACTGCTTCGTGTGACTGTTTTACAAATATTAGCGATGAATTTCATCTTGTTTTTGCCTCTGTTTGAAGTGGGTGAGTCTTCATTGTGATTGTCTGTGAGGCAATCAAACCCTTCTCTTTCACTCGCCATTCTTGGGCCAATGCTTATGCTTTTGTTGTTGATCCCTGTCACTATCTGTGTGGGTTTTTTTTTATGTATTTCAACATTTGTCATCCTAGAATAAACATGTCCAAGCATAAAGCCTGCTAGGGGTGGTGCTTCAGTGTATTCTTGTTTGTTCAAACACCCAAAAATTAACTCTAAAGTTCCAATAGTTGATTTATGGGATGGTAAAGGGAAGAGTATTGTACTCTAGGCGACGGGTATTACAGGCGTGAGGAATGCATAGATCATTGGTGGCAATAATATAAAAGCAAATCATTGTACAACATCCCAGGAAATAAAGAAGTAAAACAACTATCATTGGTCCACTATATAAATACAACTCCTTGTCCTAACCCAATCTACATCCGTGGAGTTTTAAAATTAACGAAGGCACAATAATAACCATATTACCACAATAACAAAGTAATAAACATTCTCAATGTCTTAACAAGAAAATGGCTGTCGAGTTGAAGGGGATAATACAAAATAATTAAATATAAAGAGGGTGTTGTCAAACATGTAGAAATCACTATGTAATTAAACATTCAACGCAGTGCGAATAAATTTATAAACTATCAATGAGTGGGCAAACAAAACAGCCAATTTCGTCCCAAAATATATATTAAGATACAAAGATAAAACCACAGTCTAGAGGTGTAAAAATGTGAGGTAGAATCGCAGAGTGAATGGAAACCTGGTACACAAAACCACACAGTAAATTCATCGGGATAGACGTTAAAAATGCAACCGTCAATCATCTCAAAAAAAGGGGCAGAGGTTCACAAAACTTCGCCATAAACCATTAAATGACAGGGGTAATCAAATGCATCAAGGTGCAAAACCAACAATCAGCCAAGAACAACAACAGGGTAGATGGCTAACAAGTTCGTCCTTCGTTCATCATCCTCGCACAGAAAATCAGGGCATTGAGATCCATAGGTCTTTTAACGCTAAGGCGACAATCGTAGATCAGGCTCCTGGCTGACTGCTCAGGCGATGACTGAGGAGCTAAGGACAAAGGGAAACAACCCAAAAGGACACAATCAATCATAGCCAGGTGGTTAGAACATGCGAGAAAATGAACACCATAGGAGACAACAAACATTGAGCTAGGATAAGAACAGTTGCATTCAAAACATCAGTTTACTTCTCCATTAACTAAGCAGAACCAATCATAAGTCCTAATATATTATACCATACAAAATGAAAAGAGTGTATCGTTTCCTGATCACCCACTCTGAATGACATCTGCACGCTTCGTGCAACTCCCTCTCGCCGACCGTCGAGACTTCACCAGTACCTCCCAGCCAATGCTAGGGGTACTCTTCTTCCCCCTTAGCCCCCCAAGCCACAAAGGGGCCACACACATTATCTAGAGATCCCGACTAGCTCCCAGCTCACCTCGCAAGGCCGACCTACCACTCCTCACTGAGCTGGGTATCCCAACTCCCACAAGTTAAATTAGTCAAGTAGATATTTTTGCAGCGTAACGTTATGCAAATAGAAGATCCCCTTCATCCTTCTCACTCCTTCATTATATAGAGTTTCAAACTTCCTTTCTTTCCTATTTTCTCATTTAATTAAAGTTTTAAAAATAAATTCCTAAAAATTCTTCTCCATACAAGTGTCCCCCATCCCCTACATTCGTCCATAAATTAATTTCTTTAATTAAGTAATTATCTTTATTTCCCTCACCCACCTAGAGTTACTCCTAAAATCACTCCTAGGTGTCCCCAAATTCTCTTACAGGTTTTAATAACTTTCCCTTTTATTAAAATGCTAGTTCAGTTTAAATTAGAAAGTTCTTAAATGGTAGATTCTTTACTAAGTTTGACTTTCTGCTTTTTCCCTTAAGTTCCCCTTTTTCCCTTTTTATGTTACCTCTTTTCCTAGTTTCCTGAATTTTTTTATTTTCCCTCTTTCCCCTTTTTACTTAGAAATCAAAAAGGCAGGTGTGGAATTTAACCCCTTTTCCCTTTAATCATTAAATTAGTATACTTTAAATTATCAAAAAGATAAAACAATTAATTCCCTCTTTACATTTTATATCCACATATTTTATTTTTTATGAATAAATTAAATTTCTTACTCCCTTCATGTTACAAGATTTAACGAAGATCAAAATTATTATTTAAGTTGTTTTTATTTATTTATTTATTTTTATTTTTTTTGTGTGTCTGGAGGAATCAACAACTAGTTGGGCACGTGCTCGCGTCACACGTGGCCGTGTTATCCAACCGCTACCACTATAACCTCCAGGTGTGCCCACGATGCCCCTTACATGGCACACAAGGTAAGTCGGGGGGAATTGAACTCGAAACCTCATGGAACTTCATTTTCACAGCACTTGCCAATTGAGCTGCCCCCCGGGGGCAAGTTGTTTTTATTTTTATTATTATTATTATTATTATTATTATTATTATTTTTAGAGAAGACAAAATTTTACCACTAGCGTAATTTAGACTTAGGCCTTAAATTTTGTACTGGGCGACATTTAATTAGGGAATTCATTTTAAAAACACTTAACATGTTATTCATCCAAGGCCATCTATGTTCATTCCTATATCATCAACAACATGACATTCCCTTCAGGACGCACTAGGTGCTCTAAGGATGCCACTCGCCTCATATGTTCCCTTGCGTGACGTGCCCTTCATGACGCACCACGTGCTCCAAGGGTGCTACTTGCCTCTTGACTGACTTGGTAGACATCAATAACCCCTGTAGTCAATACTCCACCAGGTGAACTTGTGGGAAACTAAGGGCCTCTAAGGAATAAGGCCCCCACCTTATTGCGTGCCCCTTAGAATCATCATGAGCGACTATCGCAGTCTGTCCTCTCGAACTAGGTAATCTTTAACCTACAGTTCGAGCCACGGTGGGAGTGCTAGTAGGCTGTGGCAGGGCTGCTATCCACACCTCTCCCACAACATCTCTGGTAGTCATGCGAGACCCCTTTACTCCATATGTGAGTCTAGTCAGCAAGCTATCGTCAGCCTGCATCATCAACAAACCATGTCAGAATGTATCGATATCATATCATCTAATTAGATGCGCTAATATCATAGAAAAAAAAATCAAACCCCAATGGTACACTCCCTAACTCGATCTGGAGTCCAAGGGATTCCATCGATGCCTCTGCATCCTCGAGGTCCAAAATCTTGCACACTCAGTGAAACTGAGTCAATAGCACCTGCGTATGTCAATGTAGTAAAACAACATGTCATCAACCCATAACGCCTCATAATCAAAATCAAAAGTGTTAATAGCATAATAATCTGGATCACTTTCAAGAAACTGTCCTCAAAGAATAACTTCGCTCAGTGTGCTAGAGAGGGATGTTACATACACCCCCTCTTGGTCTAAAATTTGTCCCGAAGTTTCACAGTATAAATGCCGAAATAAAGTGTATCACAGTATCATATGTCTATCTATCAAAAAAAATGGAAACTCGTGGTGCATATCATATACGTCCTCCCAGGTCACCGAGTGCAGACTATAATTTTTCGACTGGACCTTAACCTGCTCTATCGTTCGACACCATCGCTATCAAATGCAATGATCCAACATGCTAATCGGCTCAGCTGTGAGAGCCCCCTTATCCGATACCTGCAAGAAACTCATGTCAATAACATGTGTAGGATCACTAATATAATGTCTCCAAACAAAAACATGAAACACATCGTCCATATGCCTCCAAGAATCAGGCAAGGCTAGTCGATAGGCCACGGACCCCTTTCTCTCAATAATATCAAAAGGTCCCATAAACCTAGGAGAGAGTTTATCTCCCTTCTCAAACTTGATTGAAGTCTTATGTGGTTTAACCCGCAAGAAGACTCAATCGTTGACCTCGTAACTATGGTCGACATGGTGTGCATCGGCATAACTCTTCTATCGATCTTGCGCTTCTTTAATCCTTTGTCTTATTGTTTGCATTTTCTCTTCCATTTCTTGGATCACTTCTAGTCCTACCAGGACCCTATCCTCAAGCAGACACCAACTCAAAGGTGTCTGACATGGTCACCCATAAAGAAACTCGAAAGGCGCCATCTTAATGGTGCTCTGGTAACTATTGTTGTAAGCGAATTCTATTAGTGGAAAGAATTCTTCCCAATGCTTTTGTTGATAGATCACATACATGCGCAACATGTCTTCCAAGGTCTGGTTCATTCATTTGGTCTACCCATCAGTCTTCGGGTGATATGCAATACTAAAGTTAAATTGGGTTCCCAAGGCCTCCTAGAAACTCATCCAAAATCATCCAGTAAACACCGATCCTTGATCAGATATAATCCTCTTAGGCACGCCATGTAGCCTCACAATCTCATTGATGAAAACTCTAGCTATGTTAGGTGCCTGATACGTCATACACATAGGAATAAAGTGAGAACTCTTCGTCGGAGTGTCTACTACTACGAAAATTGAGTCATGTCTCCTTGCCATTCAGTGGAAATAGAACAATAAAATCCATCGAAATAACCTCCCATTTCGATTCTGGAATAACATGTGGTTGTAGTAATCATGTTGGGTGTCTATGTTCAGCCTTTACCTGCTGAGATTCTAGACATCTGGCCACATAGTTGACTATGTATGCCTTCATTCCCTTCCAGAAGAATAAGGTTTTAAGGTCTGCCCTTATCTTCATGACTTCAGGGTGAGCCATGTAAACTGCTCTATGAGCCTCACTCAGGATCAACATCCTCAACTCGTCGTTCTACAGTACGTAGATCCAATTTTTAAACCTCAATAATCCATCGCTACCAAACAAAAATCCTTCAAATCGTGGTACCATCATTGTGTTTTTTCTGATAAAACCCTCGACCTCCTTGTACCAATCATCATCACGCTATAAAGTTAGAATATTTTCATGTAGATTCGTTTGAAGTGGCAACACTGAAAATATGCATGGTCTTTAACTCAATGCATCTGCCACTCAGTTCATTGTTCCTTTTATGTAGGTAATCTCAAAGTCATACTCGCTAAGCAATTCCAACCAACGCCATTGTCGTGTGTTGAGGTCGCTTTGCATAAACAATGTTGTAGTCGACACTGGTCAATCTTTAGTTTAAATTTTTGTCCAAAAAGGTAGTGTCTTCAAACCTAAAATGCATACATGATGGATAACAATTCCAAATCATGCATCGCATAGTTCTCCTCATGCCTTCTCAGTTTCCTCGAAATGTAAGCGATCACTTGTTCGTCTTGCATCAAGACTCTGCCTAATCCTTCCTTGGATGCATCATTTCATACCAAGAATTTCGCATCCATGTCAGGGACCTTTACTATTGGTGTTTTTGTCAACAACTCCTTGAGCCTCCAAAATCCTTCCGCACATTTCTTGGTCCAAACAAACTTCTTGTTCTTCTTCTACAACTCCGTGATTGGATTTTCTATCTTTGAAAATCCCTCGACAAACCATCGATAATATCCTACTAAACCCATGAAGCTATGCACTTTCGGGACATTCATCGGCGCAGACCATTTCATAATAGCCTCAACCTTCGTTGGATCCATGACGATGCCTTCACCGGAGATGACATTCCCTAAGTAGTGAATCTTTGATTGATAAAATGAGCATTTGGACAACTTCCCATACAATTTGTGCTCTCACAGACAATGTAGTACCAAGCGCAAGTTCTCGTCATGCTCCTCCGTCATCTGAGAGTAAATCAAAATATTGTGAATGAATACTTGGATGAACTTGTCCAAGTACTCGCAGAACACCCCATTCATCAAACTCATAAATACCCCTGGGGCGTTCGTCAATCCAAATGGTAAAAAAATAAACTCGTAATGTCCAAATATCATCTTAAAGGCGGTCTTAGGGATGTCATATTCCTTAATCCATAACTGGTGGTATCTAGATCACAAGTCGATCTTCGAGAAACCATTGCACCTTTCATTTGATCGAACAGATCATCAATCCTCGGCAACGGATACTGATTTTTTATCCTTTCCTTGTTCAATTGATGGTAGTCAATGCAGAGCCTCCACGACCCATCCTTCTTTCGTATGAAAATAATAGGCACACCCCACGGTGACATGCTTGGATGTATCAGTCCCAGGTCCAACAACTCCTTCGGTTTCATTTTCAACACTTGTAACTCCGGGGTCGACATCCGATAAGGTGTTCTTGGTATTGGTTCTGTCCCCGGTTTTAGGTCTATGGTAAACTCTAATTCCCTCTATGACAACATCTCAAGTAACTCCTCCGGAAATACATCCGCAAACTCTCTCACCACCGGAAATTGTTCTAATCCTACGCTACTCCCTTCTCGTTTAATGCAAGGATCGTATAAAGGTTTCACTCCTTGTGCATGCTCTTCCATAGCTGGAAGTAAGAGATGAACCTCATGGAAACTCCTTGGTTCCATCCTACAATCACATGTCTTTGTCCCTCATCAACGACCAAGCTCAACCATTTTGTCTTACATTTGAGTATCGCATCATGCGATTCCAACTAGTCCATACCAATCATGATGTCATAAGATCCTAAGATCATGACATACAGGTTGGCCTTGGTGACAAACTCTCTGAGGTTAAGCATACAACCCATAACCTTTCCTCCAACCCTCTATTTGGCACCCGAAGCCATCTCTAGAAGCTAAACTCATCTGGTTCGACCGTCTTTACTTTAATCCTTTTCAACGTTGCAATAGATTGGAAACTCTCAATAGCACTGGGATCAATCAAATATTCAGTGTCTGGTCAGCGACGGTACCTGAGGTCTCAAGCACAATCGACTAGTGCTCTGCCTGGCAATTATTTCTCGTTGCATGAATCTGATGGGCCTCGCCCATATCTCCCACGATAGTGGGTCTGGTGGATCCAAATGCTCTGGTCCTCTCCACAGGGTAGTCTCACTGATAGTGTGGCTCTCCACACATCCAACATCCTTTCTTCGGTCTAGTAATCCTGGAACCTGAAGTAGAAGTTGAATTCCAATGCTAAGGCCAACACAAACTTGTTGACCTTAAGTTTCTCGGTAAGGGTGTGGAGCATACTGAAGCAGCTCCAAAAATAGGCCTTGTACTCTTGCACCATACAACCACCTCGTCGCAAGGAGTCGAACTCGTTGAGGTAACGCTCAATGAATTCCTCAGATAGACACCTCTCCTGGAACCGTTCCTGGAACAGTTCCCATGACACAGCATCGACAGCTAGGTTCAAAGTGGTAGGACTGTCTTCTTCCATAGAAGAGCATTCCCTTTTACTTGAAAGACCACATTGCGGTCCTTCATGCTGGAGGTCGTAATAACGAAGCGTGAATCATAACGCCTTGCTCTACGACTGTGCCTCAATGACACATCCATCCACAACACTCAAGGACTCAAGAACTCAACTCTCTCAAGTTAATGGTGGATGCTAACGGTACTAGCTAGGGCATGTTGTGGACCCTTAGGGGTACCGGTGCCCTGGCCTCAACTCAACACTAATGGTGAATCAAGGCCCTTGGGAATTACCTGGAAGGGCCTTGTCAGATTTTCATTATCCCTTACAACAAGAGAATCCATTCCAAGGACTTGCTCTTCCCCCCTTGGCGATTCGACTCTAAGGGTGCGAGAACGTTTGGAGGCATCGCACCTCCTTCCATGACACCACATCGCAAACCTTTGAGGTGTCCCCTAAATGTGATCCCACAAGGACACATTAAGGTTTTCAATTAATGCAAGGGTTAAAACTCACAGGCTATTGTAGTGGAAAGCCTGGTGATCCATAGTCGAAGGTTTGAACCTGCTTTGATACCATATGTAACATCCCCTTCTTTGTGTCTACACCCGAAACAATAGTGCAATTTTTTTTTTGAAAAGTAGGACAACAACGACGATTAAATCTAGATGACCCAGCTAATGGTGAGAACCACTCCCATAGAACAGGCAACAACAGCTATGACCCTACAGTTTGGCACAAGGGAAACATGATGAAACAAGAAAGGACCACATTTTAGGCACTGGGAGGAAAGATGAGATAGTTGGATTTCAAATCAAGGAACCAAAGAAGAAAGTAAGGGGACACATTAAAAAAGGGGCATCTTAAATGTAGAAACACATGAGAAGGATTCCATCAACAATGCATAGCTCTTAATGACACTCTCCCTTTTATCAAAACTATGTAGATATAGTTAGTTCCTACTTTTCGCCTTCGATATAAATGCATTTCAATCGTTGTTTAATGAAAGTTGGAGTGTTATATCTGCAAGGATGTTTTCAATTGCCAACACCTAATTGCATGGTTTATTACTTTAGAAAAAGTGAAGGGAATAATAATCTTAGGGGAACAATGAGTTAAGAAACATAATGACTATTCTGATATGAGTTTAGGCATACAGTGGGCATAATAAGTTTACATGAAACAATGAGTTATGAAACACAAACTCACATTTGATATGGATGAATACGACTAGAGTAGCATAATTTAAACACAAATATTCTCTTGCAAGGAACGCCTTCTCCGATGTTGTGCAAAGGCTTATAGGAGGAATTGGCTTAGTCAATGTAGTGGTAAGGATACATATATCTAAATCTTCACCTCAACATTTGTTCTCTTCCTCTCCCTTTTCTTTTGTTGGAAACATTTTGAGTTCTTGTTCCTTTTTCCTTCATATTAGTCTCCTTCTAGTGCCCATCAATCAGAGTATAGTATATAACAACATTAGACTCAATGCCTTTCTGCAACATTCTGTCATAAAGCTCAAGGGCTTCCTTCATATTAGTCGTTTTGCAGTATCCATTCATCATAGCACTATATGTAAACAGATTAGGAGCCACATCAAGAGCCTGCATTGATTTAAACAGGTCACTTGAATCTTGCATCTTGTCTCCTTTGCATAGACCAAAGATGAGAATAGTGTAAGTGACAACAGTGGGAACAATCTTATTCATTTTCATTTCATCAAATAATTGAAAGGCTTTCTTCAACTTACCTTCCTTACAGCTAGCATTAATCAAGGTATTGTAAACATAAACATTAGGACGAAGACCATTGGAAACCATCTTTTCATACACACTCCCAAGCAGGTCTACTCTATCCATTTTGAGCAATGTGCTAAGAAGGGTGTTATAGGCCTGAACGATGGGCATAAATCATCTACACTGCATCCTATAGAATACATCAATGGCCTCCTAGAATAAATTCTTTTGAGAACATGCAATTATTAGTACATCAAACACAACATAAGTGGTATTTTTGTTATTATTATTAGTATAATCCTTCAGAGGCATGTTAAGGGCATCGAACAGTTTCACATGAGCATTGTCTGGCTCACTTTTTTCAGTAAATTCAATGAAATCCTGCATCAGAACTCCGGCTCTAATGAACATGTTGGCCTTGGTGATGATATGAATAATTTTAGAATAAGTTTGAGTTGTGTGGCTGAAACCCTTCTGTTTTCGTGCCTAGTTAAAAAGGCCAGAGCCTTTGTGGGATTCTTGACGTATGAAAACACTTGTAGGTTGTGAATAGGGTTTACTTCATCACTAACTCTATTGTCATTCAGAATGGTTTCCCAGTAGCTGCTTCATGTGACTTTTTTACAAATATTAGCGATGAATTTCGTCTTGTTTTTGCCTCTGTTTGAAGTGGGTGAGTCTTCATTGTGATTGTCTGCGAGGCGATCGAACCCTTCTCTTCGACTCACCGTTCTTTGGACAATGATTATTCTTTTTTTGCTGATCCATGTCCCTGTCTGTGTGGCTTTTTTTTTTTATGTATTTCAACATTTGTCGTCCTAGAAGAAACTTGTCCAAAAATAAAGCCTGCTAGGGGTGGTGCTTCAACGTGTTCTGGTTTGTTCAAACACCCAAAAATTAACTCTAAAGTTCCAATAGTTGATTTATGGGATGGTAAAGGGAAGGGTATTGTATTCCAGGCAATGGGTATTACAGGTGCGAGGAACGCATAGATCATTGCTAGCAGTATTATAAAAGAAAATTGTTGTACAACATCCCAGGAAATGAAGGAGTAAAACGACTATCATTGGTCCACTATATAAATACAACTCATTGTCCCAACCCAATCTACATCCATGGAGTTTTAAATATAACGAAGGCATAATAATAACCATATTACCATAGTAACAAAGTAATAAACATTCTCGATGTATTAAGAACAAAATGATTGTGGAGTTGAAGGGGATAATACAAAATAATTAAATATAAAGAGGGCTCTATCACACATGTAGAAATCACTGTGTAATTAAACATTCAACTCAGTCCGAATAAATTTATAAACTGTCATTGAGTGGGCAAATACGCAAGCCAATTTCGTCCCAAAATATATATCAAGATACAGAGATAAAACCACAGTCCATAGGTGTAAAAATGTGAGGTAGAATCACGGAGTGAATGGCAACCCGGTACACAAAACCACACAGTAAATTTGTCAGGATAGACATTAAAAATGTAACCGTCAATCATCCCAAAAAAAGGGGCAGAGGTTAAAAAAACTTCGTCATCGACCATTAAATGGCAGGGGTAATCAAACGCATCAAGGTGCAAAACCAACAATCAACCAAGAACAACAATAGGCTATACGACTAATGGGTTCATCCTTCACTCATCATCCTCGCACAGAAAAGAAGGGCGTTGAGATCCATAGGTATTTTAATGCTAAGGTGACGACCGTAGATCAGGCTCCTGGCTGACTACTCAAGCGAGGACCAAGGAGCTAAGGATGAAGCAAAACCAACCAAAAGGACACAATCAATCACATCCAGGTGGTCAGGACATGCGAGAAAATGAAGGCCATAGGAGACAACAACCATTGAGCTAGGCTAAGAATAGTTTCATTCAAAACATCAATTTACTTCTCCATTAACTAAGCAGAACCAATCATAAGTCCTAATATATTCTACCATACAAAATGAAAAGAGTGTACCGTTGCCTGATCACCCGCTCTGAATGATGTTCGCGCGCTTCGTGCAACTCCCACTCACCAATCGTCGAGACTTCACCGATACCTCCTAGCCAATGCTAGGGGTACTCTTCTTCCCCCTTAGCCCCCCAAGCCACAAAGGGGCCACATACACTATCCAAAGACTCCGACTAGCTCCCAGCTCTCCTCACAAGGCCGAGCTAGCACTCCTCACCATGCTGGGTATCCCAACTCCCACAAGTTAAATCATTCAAGTAGATATTTTTGTAGCTTAACGTTACACAAACAGAAGATCCCCTTCATCCTTCTCCCTCCTTCATTATATAGAGTTTTGATAATCCTTTCTTTCATATTTTCTCATTTAATTAAAGTTTTAAAAATAAATTCCTAAAATTTCTTCTCCATACAAGTGTCTAGCATCCCCTACATTCCTCCATAAATTAGTTTCTTTAAATAAGTAATTATCTTTATTTCCCTCACCCACCTAGAGTTACTCCTAGAATCACTCCTAGGTGTCCCCAAATTCTCTTACAGGTTTTAATAGCTTTCCCTTTTATTAAAATGCTAGTTCAGTTTAAATTAGAAAGTTCTTAAATGGTAGATTCTTTACTAAGTTTGACTTTTCGCTTTTTCCCTTAAGTTCCCCTTTTTCCCTTTTTATGTTATCTCTTTTCCTAGTTTCCAAATTTTTTTTATTTTCCCTCTTTCCCCTTTTTACTTGGAACTCAAAAAGGAAGGTGTGGAATTTAACCCCTTTTCCCTTTTATCATTAAATTAGTATATTTTAAATTATCAAAAAGATAAAACAATTAACTCCCTCTTTACATTTTATATCCACAGATTTTATTTTTTATGAATAAATTAAATTTCTTACTCCCTTCATGTTACAAGATTTAACGAAGATCAAAATTATTATTTAAGTTCTTTTTATTTTTATTCTTATTTTTATTATTATTATAATTTATTTTTTGTATACAAGACAAAATTTTACCACTAGCGTAATTTAGACTCAGACCTTAAATTTTGTACTGGGCGACATTTAATTAGGGAATTCGTTTTAAAAATACTTAACACGTTATTCGTCCAAGGCCATCTAGGTTCATTCTTCTATCATCAACAACGCGACGTGCGCTTTAGGATGAACTAGGGGCTCCAAGGGTGCCACTCGCCTGATCTGTTCCCTTGCTCGACATGCCCTTCCAAATGCACCACGTGCTCCAAGGGTGCCACTCGCCTCTTGACTGACTTGGTAGACATCAATAACCCCTGGAGTCAATACTCCGTCAGGTGAACTTGCAGGAGACTAAGGGCCTCTAAGGAATAAGGCCCCTGCCTTATTTTGCACCCCTTAGAATCATCGTGAGCAACTGTCACAGTCTGCCCTCATGGCATCGTGGGTCATCTTGAACTAGGTAATCGTTAACCTACAATTCGAGCCACGACGGGACTGCTAGTAGGCTGTGGCAGGGCTGCTGTCAACACCTCTCCTTTAACATCTCTGGTATTCATGCATGACCCCTTTACTCCATATGTGAGTCTAGTCTGCAAGCTATCGTCAGCCTACATCATCAACAAATCATGTCAAAATATATCCATATCATATCATCTAATCTGATGTTCTAATATCATAGAAAAAACAATCAAACCCCAATGGTACACTCCCTGACTCGATCCAGAGTCCAAGGGGTTCCATCGATGCCTCTGCATCCTCGAGGTCCAAAATCCTGCACACCCAGTGAAACCGAGTCAATAGCACCTGTCTATGTCAATGTAGTAAAAAAACATGTCATCAACCCATCAAGCCTCATAATCAAAATCAAAAGTTTTAATAGCATAATAATCTGGATCACTTGCAAGAAAGTTTCCTCAAAGAATAAGTTCACTCAGTGCACCAGAGAGGGATGTTACATACACTCCCTCTTGGCCTAAACTTCGTCTCGAAGTTTCACAGTATAAATGCCGAAATAAAGTGTATCACAGTATCATATGTCTATCTATCAAAAAAAAATGGAAACTGTTGGCGCATATCATATGCATCCTCCTAGGTCACCGAGTGTGGACTATAATTGTCCCACTGGACCTTGACCTACACTATCATTCGATGTCGTAGCTATTGAACGCGATGATCCAACATGCGAATCGGCTCAGCTGTAATAGCCCCCTCATCTGATACCTGCAAGGAACTCATGTCAATAACATGTGTAGGATCACTAATATAATGTCTCCAAACATAAACATGAAACACATCGTGCATACGCCTCCAAGAATCAGGCAAGGCTAGTCAATAGGCCACAGGCCCCTTTCTCTCCACAATCTCGAAAGGTCCCATGAACCGAGGAGAGAGTTTAGCTCCCTTCCCAAACTTGATCGAACTCTTATGCAATTTAACCCACAAGAAGACTCGATCCCCGACCTCATAACTACGGTCGACATGGTGCGCATCGGCATAACTCTTCCATTGATCTTGTGCTTCTTTAATCCTTCGTCTTATTGTTTTCATTTTCTCTTCCATTTCTTGGATTGCTTCTAGTCCTACCAGGACCCTATCCTCAAGCCAACCCCAACTCAAAGGCCTCTAACACAGTCGCCCATAAAGAAACTCAAAAGGCGCCATCTTAATGGTGCTCTGGTAATTGTTGTTGTAAGCGAATTCTATCAGTGGAAAGAATTCTTCCCAATGCTTTTGTTGGTCCATCACATACATGCGCAACATGTCCTCCAAGGTCTTGTTCATTTTTTCGGTCTACCTGTCAGTCTCTGGGTGATATGCAGTACTAAAGTTTAGTTGGGTTCCCAAGACCTCTTGGAAACTCATCCAAAATCATCCAGTAAACACAGATCCTCGATCGTATATAATCCTCTTAGGCACACCATGCAGCCTCACAATCTCACTGATGAAAACACTAGCTATGTCAGGTGCCTAATACATCGTACGCATAGGAATAAAGTGAGCACTCTTCGTCAGAGTGTCTACTACTACGAAAATCGAGTCATGTCTCCTTTCCATTCAGTGGAAATCCAAAAATAAAATCGATCGAAATAACCTCCCATTTTGATTACGGAATAGTATGTGGTTGTAGTAATCCTGTTGGGTGTCTATGTTCAACCTTTATCTACCGACATTCTAGATATCTAGCCACATAGTTGACTATGCCTGCCTTCATTCCCTTCTAGAAGAATAAATATTTAAGGTCTGCCTTCATCATCGTGACTTCTGGGTGAGCCATGTAAACTGCTCTATGAGCCTCGCTGAGGATCAACATCCTCAACTCGTCGTTTGGCGGTACATAGATCCGATTTTTAAACCTCAATAATCCATCACTATCAAACGAAAATCCTTCAAATCGTGGTACCATCATTGCGTTTTGTCTGATAAAACCCTCGACCTCCTTGTACCAGTCATCATCACGCTATAAGGTTAGAATATTTTCACGCAAATTCATCTAAGGCGGCAACACCAAAAAGATGCGTGGTCTCCGACTCAATTCATCCACCACTTGGTTCACTATTCCTTTTATGTAGGTAATCTCAAAGTCGTACTCACTAAGAAATTCTGACCAATTCCATTGTCGCGCATTCAAGTCGCTTTCCGTAAACAGTGTTGTAGTCCACAGTGGTCAATCTTTAGTTCAATTTTTTTTCCAACAATGTAGTGTCTCCAAACCTTCAAGGCATACACGATGGCTAACAACTCCAAATCATGCATCGCATAGTTCTCCTCATGCCTTCTCAGTTTCCTCGAAATGTAAGCGATCACTCATTCGGCTTGCATCAAGACTCTGCCTAAGCCTTCCTTGGATGCATCAGTACATACCAAGAAGTCTACATCCATGTCAGGGACCTTTAGTATCGGTGTTGTTGTCAACAACTCCTTGAGCCTCCAAAATGCTTCTGCGCATTTCTTGGTCCAAACAAACTTCTTGTTCTTCTTCTACAACTCCGTGATCGCATTTGCTATCTTCGAAAATACCTCGATGAACCGTCGATAATATCCTGCTAAACACATGAAGTACACACTTCCGGTAGATTCATCGGTGCAAGCCATTCCATAATAGCCTTGACCTTCGCTGGATCCAAGACGATGCCTTCACCGGAGATGACATCCCCTAAGTAGTGAATCTTTGATTGATAAAATGAGAATTTGGACAACTTCCCATACAATTTGTGCTCTCGCAGACACTATAGTACCAAGTGCAAGTTCTCCTCATGCTCCTCCTTCGTCTGAGAGTAAATCAAAATATAGTCAATGAATACTTGGACGAACTTGTCCAAGTACTCGCGGAACACCCCATTCATCAAACTCATAAATACCCCTGGGGCGTTCATTAATCCAAACAGTAAAACAGTAAACTCATAATGTCCAAACCTCATCTTAAAGGAGGTCATAGGGACGTCATCTTCCTTAATCTGTAACTGGTGGTATCCATATCACAAGTCAAACTTCAAGAAACCATCGCACCCTTCATTTGATCGAACAGATCATCAATCCTCGGCAAGGGATACTGATTTTTGATCGTTTCCTTGTTCAATTGACAGTAGTTAATGCAAAGCCTCCATGCCCCATCCTTCTTTCGTATGAAAATAACAGGCACACCACATGGTGACATGCTTGGACATATCAGTCCTAGGTCCAACAACTCCTTCAGCTTCATTTTCAACTCTTGTAACTCTAGGGTCAACATTCGATAAGGTGTTCTTACTATTGGTTTAATCCCCGATTTTGGGTCTATGGTAAACTCCAATTCCCTCTCCGATGGAATCTCAGGAAACTCCTCTGGAAATACGTCTGCAAACTCTCTCGCCACCGGAAGGTGTTCTAATCCTACACTACTCCCTTCTCGTTTAACACAAGGATTGCATAAAGCTTGTACTTCTTGCACATGCTCTTCCATAGCTGCAAGTAAGAGATGAACCTCAGGGAAACTCCCTGGTTCCGTCCTACAATCACATGTCTCTATCCCTCATAAACAACCAAGCTCAATCATTTCATATTATAGTTGAGTATGGCATCATGAGATTCCAACCAGTCCATACCAATCACGATGTCATAAGACCCTAAGATTGTGACGTACAAGTTGGCCTTCATGACAAACTCTCTGAGGCTAAGGGTACAGCCCGTAACCTTTCCTCCAACCCTCCATTTGGCTCCTAAAGCGATCTCTACAAGCTAAACTCATCCAGTTTGACTGTCTTTACTTTAATCCTTTTCAATGTTTCACTAGAATCGAAACTCTCGATATCACCAGGATCAATCAAATATTAAGTGTCTGGTCAGGGACGATACCTGAGGTCTCGAGCACAGTCGACTGGTGCTCTGCCTGGTGATTATTCCCTGCTGCATGAATCTAATGGGCCTCGCCCATATCTCCCATGGTAGTGGGTCCGATGGATCCAGACGCTCTCGTCCTCTCCACAAGGCAGTATCGCTAATAGTGTGTCTCCCCACACGTCCAAAATCCTTTCTTTGGTCCAATAATCCTGGAACCTGAAGTAGAAGCTGAATTCCAATGCTACGGCCAACAATAACTTTTTGACCTTAATTTTCTTGGTAAGGGTTTGGAGCATACCGAAGCAGCTCCAAAAATAGGCCTCGTACTCTGGAACCATATTGTTAGGACCACTCTATGCACCTTTTTTCCTATACCTTTTGTCATTATTATACCCTTCATCACTAATATTTAGACTCACATTATCACCTCACCTGATCATTCCAAGGTATACAACGTCCTTTCTCATTATTATATGCTTAATCTGTTTTGCATAACACTTTACATTACTTTTGGTCTTAACCATTGATTAGAAGTGCATAAGTGTCTATCTGCAGAATAGTATTCAAGACCGATGGAAACACAGAACTGTTCAGTTGATGCTGAAACACGGAAGCTGCTACACAGTCCGAGGATGCATATGCCGAAACACGAAGCAGCTACATGGTTCGAGAAGGCAGATGCTGAAACACGGAGCTGTCACTCCATTCAGATATGCAGATGCTGAGACACGGTAGAGACCGC